>CAJGYO010000017.1:16924291-17388037 GCA_904845875.1 Miscanthus lutarioriparius | reverse complement strand
CCTTGTTCGTAGCAGAAGCCTATCAGGCTCACCAGGTTCCTGTGATGAACCCTGGAGAGCAGCTCGATCTCGTTCTTGAATTCCACCACACCTTGCATTGATCCCCGCTCTGCTCTCTTTACGGCGACCCACGTTCCATCAACGAGTGTTCCCTTATACACCTTTTAAATTTACCAGTTTTGATATTTGTGAGTTGCCTGAATATATTTTGAAGAATAGGCAGATTTACCTAAATTTTGATTTTTTTATATCCAATGGTTTAACTATTTGGGCAGGTCCTTATCTTTCAAAAAAAAAAATTTGTACAGGTCCTCTTTAAGAAAGCCAAACAGTTTTTTTTTTGTGCTTTAAAAAAAATAGGTTTTTTTTGTTGGATACCTTTCCATAGCCTCCTGAGCCTATCTCATGGGTGTCTGAGAAATTGTTGGTGCAGTTCTTCAGTTCATTCAGAGAGAACAACCTTGCTCCTTTGAGCTGTGGAGCCCCTCCACTGTCTTTCTGAGAAACTCCCCATGGAACTGTTATTTTGGAACAAAATTCAGTTCAGATCTGACGTTAGTATTATTCTTGTCACAGTTGGTTTGGGTTACTACTGTTTGCAAACTGTGACATGTCCTTGGTTAAAAAAACAACAACGAAAATCATGGTAACTTTCTAAAAGCTTCTGCAATGAATCTCTTGCACCACACTGTCAGTAAACATAACAGGAATTGAAATGCACACAAGTTTTTAAGTCCTTACCGAAAGGGTCAGTTCGTCCCGTCACTTCCTTAACCCTTCTTTTCTGTCGCAACGCAAATAATACCATGCCAATGAGAGCAATCACAAGAAGTCCACCGGCTACCGCAATTCCAGCGATAGCGCCAGTACTGATCTGTGATTTCTTACTACCACTAGAAGAAGCACCTGACACAGAAAGTCATACAGTGAATTTCATACCACCATACTAGTTGCTCCACAAAAACCATCATACTTTTTTCTTCAACAAAAATAAAACCATCATACTGCTTGAATACAGATTGGACTTTTGATGGTAAAACTAAAGTACCTGCCAAAAGAGCGTATGTGTTTGCAATGAAGTAATAAGGTCCAAAATTTGGTGGTGGTTTGTAAGTCTGGTTGCTCAGATCAAAGCCTATCCGTATCAGATCCGGCACGCTGAAGGACACCCCAGTCGATGGGAAAAGCGCCACCTGAATCTGGAGGTAGTTATCACTGTTGAAGTGGATGTCCGAGAGGAATACAGAGCCATCACGTAGAGATAACTGCGTCGTGAGGCTTGTCTCCAGCTGCTGAAAAGTGGTGCTGTTTGTCAGGTCCGTGAAGAACGGCGCTCTGAAGACCATCTTCCCGGCGTAGGGATAGGCGCAGCCGCAGTTTGCAGGGTTCAGACTCTGGTCACTGGAACATGAATCTGTAGAGGAACATTTGCTCAGGCTGGTGTTGTATGCTATCATGCTCTCCTGCTTGAGGCTGCAGAAGGATTTTAAATCTGGGTCCTGGCAGCCTGGATTCCCGACTAGCCTGTATTCAGGTTTGGCAAACAAGAAATGAAGTGTTTCTGAATTGTTTGGGTGGAGAAAAGAAGCAACTTTATGGCTCTTGGGCTGAGTGTTTCTTACACTAGAGTCTTCTTGTAGCTTGGGGTGACATTGGCAGCAAAGATACCGTTATTCATGAGATTAATAGTCTGAAGTTGGTTGCTGATGTTGCCCGTGATCTCAAGGGTTCCGTTGAACGCGTTATTGCTCAGTATACTGTTTGATCAGAGTCCCGACAAAAAAAGGTTAACATAATGTTTTCCCCCTTATTTAAAAATATTCTTTTGGTATATAAGTTGCCAGAACATTACACTTGCTGCAGCTGGGGCAATCTGAAGAGACCCTTGGGGACCACGCCAGAAAGTTGTCCAGAAGATATTGATCTGTGAGATCAGAAGATAACAAGGTGAGTTCAATATTGACATAACGATGGTGATGTAAGGAGCAAATAGTCTAAGATAACTCACACAGAGGTTAGAGATGTTAAAGTTGTGAACCAGTTTGGGGCTACTGAAACGGCAAAAGAGTTGTTGCTTAAATCCCTGGTTATGAAGCAACCAATTCATCAGTAATTATCCAGAAAATTGATATGATCTGACAAAGAGCATGGTATCACTACAGTTAGTTTCTTACACGACATGTAATTGGGTCATGCTGCTTAGATCTGGCAGTGATCCAGTGAGCTGGTTGCTGGCCAAGTTCCTGCAGAAGGTCACATTTTTTAATTAAAAAATGGTGGTTGGGTGCCAGGATTGTTGCTGATTGTTTAAGATCATGGGCCACTTACAGCTCATTAAGATTCACCAAGTTGCTGATGTTAGGAGGAATCGCTCCCCGAAGACTGTTCCTATCTAGTCGGCTGTCAAAGATGCAAATCAAGTTAATAAAGAGGAAAAATTATAATAAAACAATGTTTGTGGAAAAATATTGAATTTCCACAGATTCTAAGATACTTACAGGACTTGGAGTGTTGAAACGCCCCCTAGCTCTGCTGGTATTGGACCAGCTAATTGATTGCTATCGAACAATCTAACAAAGGTACCAAGACGAGTTAGCAGGGCATGTTTTATTGATGTCATATGAACTATAAACTGAAAGTCTTGCGATCCCTTACACGTGAATCAGACTCATTTTGGAGTTGAAGAGACCTGCAAGTGTCCCAGATAACTGGTTCTTGTTGAAATGACTGTTCATATATCAAAAGTTAGAAGTATTTATAAAGCAAATGAAACGGTGGCATGGATACATTTTGATTTCGCTTAATTTACCAAAAGCACAAATATGATATCACTTACAAGTGCTTCGTGTGGATAAGTTGGTCAAGCCCTGGTGTCGTCGCTGTTGAGACCGGGATAGATCCAGTGAGCTGATTATCAGCCAGATCCAACCAGAAGAGATTTGAGAGTAAACCAAGTTGAGGGGGTATTGTGCCTGTAAACTTGTTTGAATTCAGCGCCCTAAAGAGAATGTGCGACAAAACCAGTTAACTATGTATACCAAATCATAAGGAGTGACAGACTGAATTTTTTATGCATTTTCATCAGAATAAGCAGGCTAGTAATTACAGGAATGTGAGCTGCTGTAGGTTGCCGAGTTCCTGTGGAATGCTTCCTGTGAAGCTACAGCCTGCCAGGATCCTGACAAGTATAGTCCAATTAATCTTTGGTGATTTTCTACGTCGGATAATGAAAAGCAGGATCGAAAATGAAGAGTAATGTAGCGCATACAGTGTGGTAAGCTGTGCAAGGTTCCCGATTGTAGCGGGCATTGGACCACTGAGACCGAGGTTGAAGGAAACATCCCTGCAAGTGCTTATGTTGTGAGATAGAACACACTTCCCTCTCTTAGAAAAAGTACTGTACATATCATTTCTGTCACATTATACGTTCGTACTTCGTGTATATCTTGTTTCATTTTTGGTAACCTGGCCTTATTAACAAAAGAACCTAGAGACTAGCTAGCCAATCCATGGTAATGATAGTTTACTAGATTATTATTAGTCGCAACCTACACTCTGCCAAACTTGAATTGGTCAGCCTCAGCTCGACAGGTGAGGCGTGAAGAAAGCAGAGTTTGCAAGGTAGCTACAAGCCTAGATGCATAATTGTTCTGCGCTCTGACCAATTCAAAATCTTTCTACCCTGAATCGTCTGAAACGCAAACGCATCGTCCAACCTCACGTCGGGTACAGACATCGTGCCTTGCAGCTAGTGATTGTGATTCGGAGGCTGGGGAAGCTGCAGGTGAGAAGTGAGGTTACTTACAGGTAGACGAGCTGGGTGAGCTGTCCGATGCTGTCGCTGAGCGTGCCCTGGATGTTGACACTTGACAGCCGCCTGCAAACAAGGCACGCACGGACAATGGTGAATTAAGACCCATTCAGTCAGGTAGCTCGCATGGCATATGGCAACACGCGGTGGATCGAATCGATGGACAAACAAAGGAAGGAAGCAAGGTGCGCGGCGGCACGGCCATGGCCTGCCTTGGCAGTTGGCACTCACAGCGAATTGACCCTGCCGTTGTTGCACATGACGCCGTCCCAACCCCCGTCGCAGGGGTCGCTCGACGAGGACCAGCTCGACGGGGCGTTCGTCCATTGGCTCTTGAGGGCGTTGAGAGCAGAAGCTGCGAAAACAAGCCTTTTCAGTTCAGACTTCAGAAGGAGCACAGCAGGGGCAGGTAGGTTGGTAAGAGCGGAGACCAATTTTGGATCAAAATTTTGCATCATCTTAATTCCCTCGTAAATAAAAAAAACCCGATGGAACGGAAATGGAAAGAATGATGAAGCAACAAGCTGCCGCGATACAAGGAGGCAAGGAGCAGAGTTGACCACAGCGCTAACCATCTTGAGCGTTGATGGCGCAGAAGCCTGCAGGAACGGTCACCGCCAGCAGCACCAGCGCCAGCAGCAGCGTCGGCGTGACCCGCCGCCGCCGCGTGGCCTCCCCCATCCCTCCTAATCGCCGACGGCGGGCGATGAGATGCTCGTACGCCGGAGCAGCACCCTCTTCAATTCTGTCTGGCCGGGGAGACGACTGCCGTGGCAAGACTAGCTACTAAACGGAGGAAGACAGAGCTGTGCTTCGCAGGTCGCAACTTGTACTAATGCTCCCTCCCCTCCGCAAGTCCACGCGACCGAGCCGCGCTGTGGTTCATCAATTTGAGCCGGCGGGGCACCAACCGCCTCTTCTTCTACTTCTACCTCCCGTGGCCCCCCAGCGCGGCTTCTGCGGAGTGCGGAAGGAAAGGGAAGAGGTCAACCCAAGCAAATGGCGGACGCGCGACGCGTTCAGAACTCCGGATGATGATTAAGGATGTGGCCATGTTGCGCTTGCGCGGCTGGCCGCCGGTCAAAAGGGGATGTTAGGAAATTCGACGCAGTCGGGAAAGCCCAATTAACGCTGATGCCAGCACGTTTCTCCTTTTGTTTATGTTATTAATCCTTGCTCGGCGACGACCGTTGGTGGCAGGTAGCTTTCGCAGCCGAACCGAACCGGGCAATTGTGATTAGCGCGTCGGCCTCCCTCTTCTCTCTCTTCGGTCTCTTTTCACATGTTGCCTTCAGCTACGTAGTAGTAGTTATAATATCCTTGTGATGGGTTCTTGGATGCTGCTGCCCTTCAGCTACGTCCAACCAACGCCCGCTCTAGCGTGTTGTTTAGAGGAGGAGCAAATACTAGCTTACGTTATTATATTTAATCTAAAAATCTAATTGAAGGATAGGGGCAATGCGCGTGTATATATATATGTCCTGCAGCTGACATGGTAGGGTTGCTGACGGACGGCCGAGACAAAGGTTTGGTTGAGAATTTTTACTCCTTCTGGGAAGAAGGTCATACGGAGTCGCATCGCATGCTTGAGCAGTGCGGGAGAATGGAGAATCTAACTTTATTTGAAACAATAAAATCGTCTTAAAATTGATTAAATGTATAGGAAAAGATATGCTGATATTTATGATACAGTCATTAGATTTGTAATGGAATTTAATTTCGTAGTATATATGTGTGTTTGGAGTCAGAAATATTGATATTATCTCTATAAATAAACCTAATCTAAGTACGTAGTAACATAATTTGATTAAACCAAGCCTCAAATATCATTTTGTTCTTGCAGTCAGAGTCAGGGGTAATATAATATCATGCTGTCGACGAGATGGGGAGGTCAGGTCGGCGACCGGCCGAGGTGCCCTGCTGGATCGTGCATTTCGTTGGGGGATATAAATACTACTCACGATGGAGACGACTTTCTGATTGGATGGGGGACTGTTAGCGTTAGTTTTACTACAGGATTTTCTGGTCGGATAATGAACGCCTTGATTATGACAGGGCCAGAGCTCGAGGGACACGATAGGACGGCGTACAGTCCTTTTGGTCAATGGGGCCGTCCTGGTCAGAAACGAATCCTGCGGCCGCATGCTGCGCAAATTCTGCATCTAGCTTCGGCTTCGCTGATGGCGATCCTAGGCTTCTACTCTCCCGATCAGCCGACTCTCATTAAGACCCAAATGATTATCCTACTAGTAGTCACAACAAATCTAATCCAATCACAGGACAGGAGCATGCATGCATCTGAAAACCACAAGCGAAGCGTAACCCGGCCTCCCCCGGTTTTGCCCTGCGGACTCGCTCGCGGCTGCGTCGTCACTTCGCGCGTGGAATGCCCGTCTGACGTGAGCTCTTCCCCCGCGCAGACCGGCTCTTTCAGAACATCCGGCTGAAACGGCCGCAAGGACAGGGAAAAGGGTTGCACGGCGCACCACGGCCCCTGAAGCCGACCGTCCGTACGTCAGCCAATGCCGTGGCTAGGGATGAAAACGGATCGGATACGGACGGATATCACTCATATTATATTTGTTTTCATATTTCTGTTCGGATTCGGATTCGGACACGGATAACGTTCGGATACATATACGAATACGGATTGACTCGGTTACGGATACGAATAATGAGTATCGAATACGGTATGAATCGGATTCGGAGAAGGTCGGATACAAATATCTATTCGGATATTGAGTAAAAAGCAAGATATATATATATATCATGCATAAACCATTACACCACTCTATGAGTCCATAATCCATCTAGATTAAGCCGAAAGACTAAAGAGTAAAGCAACAAATAAGATAAAGATACAGATACATCATACATCAAACATCATATAAGCATCAATCTTCGCGGCATGAGTAGAAATAGCTAAGCACATTGCTTCATGGGTCTCATGGAGTCATGGTCATGGATTCAAGATCTACAATCCTTATATAGGCCATTTTTTTCATTTTGAGAAAGTTTGAACAAAATGTAGTTCAAATTTCACAAGTGTGTGACATAGTTTTAGAAAGTCTGTATGAGATTTAAAAATTTGTGACTAGTGTTTGGTAAAACTTTCTCAAATGGGAAAATGAGCTATGTAACAATTGTATATCTTGCTGAGATGATCAAACTTGGTATTCAGAGTTTTTTCATCTAAGGTCATTTAGTGTCTCATTTGAGCAAGTTTGACCAAGTCAAATTTGGTCAAATGAAAAAACAACACTTTGACTCTAGTATTATGAACTCTAAATGACTTCAAATTGAAAAGTTTTGAATACCAAGTTTGTTCAACTCATCAAGATCTATAATTCTTGTTTTGGTCAACTTTCCATTTGAGATAGTTTGGACGGTTCAAATTTGTGATTTTTAAATTTCGATGCTTACAAACTAGTTTTCGGAACCCTAAATTGTCTCAAATTGAAAAGTTTTGAATACCAAGTTTGTTCAGCTCATCAAAATCTACAATCCTTATATAGGCTATTTTTTCATTTGAGAAAGTTTGAACAAAATGTAGTTCAAATTTCACAAGTGTGTGACATAGTTTCAGAAAGTCTATATGAGATTCAAGAATTTGTGACTAGTGTTTGATAAAACTTTCTCAAATGGAAAAATGAGCTATGTAACAATTGTATATCTTGCTGAGATGATCAAACTTGGTATTAAGAGTTTTTTCATCTGAGGTCATTTAGTGTCTCATTTGAGCAAGTTTGACCAAGTCAAATTTGTTTAAATGAAAAAACAACACATTGACTCTAGTATTATGAACTCTAAATGACTTCAAATTGAAAAGTTTTGAATACCAAGTTTGTTTAACTCATCAAGATCTACAATTTTTGTTTTGGTCAACTTTCCATTTGAGATAGTTTGGACGGTTCAAATTTGTGATTTTTAAATTTCAACGTTTACAAACTAGTTTTCGGAACCCTAGATTATCTCAAATTGAAAAGTTTTGAATACCAAATTTGTTCATCTCATCAAGATATACAATCCTTATATAGGCCATTTTTTCATTTGAGAAAGTTTGAACAAAATATAGTTCAAATTTCACAAGTGTGTGACATAGTTTCAGAAAGTCTATATGAGATTTAAGAATTTATGACTAGTGTTTGATAAAACTTTCTCAAATAGGAAAATAAGCTATGTAACAATTGTAGATCTTGCTGAGATGATCAAACTTGGTATTCAGAGTTTTTTCATCTGAGATCATTTAGTGTCTCATTTGAGCAAGTTTGACCAAGTCAAATTTGGTCAAATGAAAAAACAACACTTTGACTCTAGTATTATGAACTCTAAATGACTTCAAATTGAAAAGTTTTGAATACCAAGTTTGTTCAACTCATCAAGATCTACAATTGTTGTTTTGGTCAACTTTCCATTTGAGATAATTTGGATGGTTCAAATTTGTGATTTTTAAATTTTGAATAAATATCCGGATAATATCCGTTTTTAAATATCCGGATATATCCGATACTTATCCGGATTATCCGATATCCGCCGGATATCGATGATATTACATCCGTATTTGATATCCACCTAACATATCCGTTTTAGTATCCGTATCCGAAAAAAAAAATGGATATCCGAGTAACTATCCAGATAAGTGTTCATATTTGTTCGATCGAACGGACGGTCGAATAAATATTCGTACTGTTTTCATCCATAGCCGTGGCATGTTTACTTGAACTTATCAGCTATAATCTACAGTATTTTTCTCTCACAATAAAACAGCTTCAGTCGGCTTTAATACCAGCCGAACTTCAGTCGGCTTTAATACCAGCCGAACATGCCATCTTTGCTCCGGTGAAAATTTCCTGGGTTAGGTATTGACGACTTCTGTCCCCGCCATCGCGTTTCCCTTTCCCCACAATAAAAACACTGGCGTGGCGTGGACAAGCAGCTGGGCGACAAAAAAAGAAAATGATTTGACAAATTCGACTAATAAGCGCAATGCACCGCGAGTTTTGGCACAAGGAAAGTGATATACGTATTTTCCGGCAACCGGCGAAAAGTAGGGATTACTTTACCTAGTCAACTAAGGCCCTATTTAGTTGAATGTGGTACGTGAAAAAAAAAGTCACGCGTCGATGTGAAATGAAAAAAAGTCAACGTAGGTCATGTGAGTTGTAGAAAAGTGAAAAGCTGTTTGGTTAAACAAGTATAAAATATACCTTTTATCTTTATCTCTCTTGAAACAACTATGGAAGAGCTTTTTATTCCACCAATTTCGAAAAACAGAAAGCCAAAAGCCAAAAGCAGGGTCAACCCAGCTTTCAAAAATGAACTACGGAAAAGCAGCTGCTTCTGAAAAAACACCCTCTAAAAACAGCCCCTTTAGTTAGGCTTTTAGCTTTTGAGACCAAAAACCAAAGCCAAAAGCCCAACCAAACAGGACCTAATCAGACAAACATCAGAATGTGACCTCGGCGCAAACGCACCAGCAGTGCCCAGAATATTCAGAGGACCGATATGCCTGCCAAAAATACTGCAGCCACTTAGACTTGGACGCAAACAAACGTTCCGGTTTGACATTAAAAAAATGGATCTTAGTACAGCGCCGCCTCGCTTTAGACTCGCTCCTCCTCCTCCGGATCAAGACGATGCCCGAGTGCTTG
This sequence comes from Miscanthus lutarioriparius, assembly GCA_904845875.1. Classification (NCBI taxonomy): domain Eukaryota; kingdom Viridiplantae; phylum Streptophyta; class Magnoliopsida; order Poales; family Poaceae; genus Miscanthus; species Miscanthus lutarioriparius. Next base: position 17,378,575 of record CAJGYO010000017.1, on the reverse strand, counting down.
TCAACCTCGACGAGACGAAAGGAAAACAGAGAAATGCAGCAAAGTGGACCAAAAGGGTCATTTTAGTTGGTGCACAGGGTTTGTAGCATAAGCATGCGGTAATTAAGGGTGAAGATGATGAGCGCCTAATATAAAATAGGAAAAGTAAACCCCGGGTCTTGGATGAGTACTCTATAATATTGTGTGTACATTGTGACAATCCGCTGGCCGGACTTTCAGATAAATAAGCACAAATATTATGATGATTTATGAAACACCGGAGAAATGGCGATTCATGAAGTATTGGAGAAATGCAAGTCCTAATGGACTGTCAGTATCACAGTGCTATGTCAAAACGGTGGCGGAAAGAGCAAACTTTATCATGACATAGCACAAAGATATGATTTTTGATGGGATGGCAAGAGCTTTGGCGTTAATTTTGTTAGAAGAATAAAAATAAAATATAGTGTTGGTCCCGTTTTTAAGTGGAAATTAGGCTAAAAACACATAACTAGAGTGCCATACTTCCCACAACTTTGATGCTACGGGACAACTGTCAACTTCATACAACTCTTCCCTCATTGAGCCAACTAACCAACTCGGCCGAAACAAGACCCAACTCAACTCAACTCAACTCATCAAGTTTTTTTAACTAAGATAACAACGAACTTTGTCGGAAGACAACTCAACAACATGAGCAGTGGCGGAGCCAAGGGGGGCCGGCAGGGGCCATAGCCCCTAACCTATGACAACATTTTTATTAGTATAATCTTATAGTTGTTATTTATATTCAGTGAAAGAATATAACAAAATTATTGTTATATATGCTTATTAATATCTTCTACTCTCTTCGTTTAATAAAAAGTGTCATTTTTATTTTTCAAGAAGTCAAATATTTTTTAACGTTGACAAAATATATATAAGAAAATATTAATATCTATAGTACATAACTAGTATCATTAGATATGTCGTTCAATATATTTTTATAATAAATTTATTTAGAGATATAAATATTACTAATATTTTCTAAAAACTCAGGCAGACTTAAGTCCAATATGAATGTGAATTTCATAGCAACACTTTTTATGGGACGTAGGGAGTAGATAATAAAATTATACAAAACACAGCTAGATAACAAAATCATCCCTATGAACATCTTCGAAAGACTAAACCGGTAGTCTTCTAAATTCAAATATGATATATTGCAAGTATATTGTCTTTTCCTACGTATACTGCTTTTAGCTCTTGTGTATATTAGACTTCAATTGCCGAACGTATCACAAAGCAAGACTAACTAATCTCGATTATCTAATCAAACAAGAGCAGTAGCAATAATAGATGGATTCGCCTTATACAAGATGCAAACCAAAACCTAGAATAGTCCTTCCACCCGCGGCAACAACATACCATGATCAGAAGACGGGGAACTCCAAGATTCAAGTGACGCACCCGAGCAGTAGTAACTCGATCACGTGCTCCACACAAATCAACACAAGGATCCACTTCAGTTCTTGATAATAGATGGAATCACCATTTAGAGTTTTTGGAGTGACGACTTGATGGGGGAATCAAATCCGAATAGCCACGCAGAGCCTAACTCTAATTCTGACTCCAACCCAACTATGACTCATTAATTTCCTCGACAGGGGAATCAAATCCGAATAGCCACGCAGGGCCTAACTAATTCTGACTCCAACCATCTACGACTCATTAATTCCCAAGCCAAAAGAGACCAGACCCAAAATACTAACGTAGACTTGACCTCTTAATTTATCAACCATAAATATTAAAATAATGCAGCAAAATTGCACGTTGATATATAGGAGCATGTTTAACTTTAGAGCCGATGAATCAATTGACCATGAGTTCTATACATCAACTTGGTGCCTCTTACTTGCATTAAGCCAACCTGAACATAATATATTGGCTTGTTTTCAATTCCATTTTTCTTCAGAAAATTACCTCCTTTAAATGTTTTCTTGGTTGACTTATTGGCTGTAGATGGCATGACTCCTTTCTTCATGTTGCCACTCTTACATCAAATGACACGAACCAAGTTGCTTAATTAAGTGTTGGTCTCGTTTTTTTAAGTGAACATCAGGCCAAAAAACACACAGCTAGAGAGTGCCACACTCCAAACAACTTTGGTGCTACGACTGGTCAACTATCAACTTCATACAACTCTTCCCTCACCGAACCAACTGACCAACTCAGTCAAAACACGACCCCACTCAACTCAATTCACCAAGTTTCTTAACTAGGACAAAACAAAAAAACACATCACAACTACAAACTTTGTCAGGAGACAACTGAAAGGTCCTTAGTTTGGTTTTGATAATTGAGTGACAACCTAGGTGGACTAATATGTGTTTATGTAAGATACACAGGTAATTAGTTCACAGGTACATCACGTGTGAGCAACACATGCCATGGAGGTGACAATGGCTTGGATTGGTTGCCAGGCTTATACATGTGATGAAGTAGCTCATTGCATATGAGACATGACATGGAGTCATGTGACTAGGTGGAGAAGATCGAAACAAGACTTGGTTTGATGGACCGGTTGTAAGAGTGAAGGGCAAGTCGAAGGCTTTGAAGCGATAAACCGCGTGACAGGGAAACTTGAGCAAGACTTGACACCGATGGACCGAGGCAACGGTGGAGAGTAAGTGAAGTCAAGATCGATGAACTAATAAGGTCACATGATGATATGAAGTGGATCATATCATTTGGTGATCGGAGTTGGTGCATGTGTTGCATCGACATTGGAGGAGATTGAATGGAATGCGCAAGGCAAAGGTATATTTGTAGGTCATTTCATTTCACCGGTCATAGGTGTGTAGAGAAGTTTATGACCGGGTTTAGAATAGATAGTCATACTATCAAGAGGGGCAAACTTGTTTATATATTGGTCATCTAGTGCCACTCGAGTGATCTAACTTTGCATCGTTGCTAGAATCGAGTGGCGTTGTGAAGAGAGTGTTAACTCCTTAGAAAATGTTTTGTGAAAATGCTAACACATTTGCACCTGGTGGTGTACACTTGATGGTGTTGGCACATTTGCAAAGGAGAAAGAAACTTGGGTTGAAAAAGAGAAGAGATGGGGTCACTAGGTGTGCCCGGACCCTGGCTTGGCCAAGGACCGGACTCGACTATGCAACTGTTCATAGGCTGGCATGCTGGCAGGAGCGTGACCGGACCCTAGTGACTAGACACGTCCGGTCACTGTAGGAGGCTCCGGTCACTGCAGGAGAGTCCGATCAGTGGTGACCGAACATGTCCGGTCATCAAAATACCTCTATGGATCCTCTCTGTTCACGATCGGACACTCGGGACGAGCGAGTCCGGTCAAATGACCGGACGCGAAGTTCATTTGCGCGCGTTGGGAGCCATTGGCACCCAACGGTAACATTCAAACGGTCAAAACTCCTGGCGCTCGGAAAGTGACCGGACTCATCCTGTGCGACTGGACTCTACGATCGGACGCGTCCGGTCACTGCAACAATGAGTCCGGTCAATGCGCATAAATCAGGATAAAGGGTGTAACGGCTATTTTATCCCTTTGCGCTATAAAAGGAGATGGTGGCTGGCCATTTGAGAGGTTGAGCACCTTGGAGATGTGTTGCCCTTGTGTCATTGTGTGTGCTTGGTTTGAGAGCCCTCTAACTCACTTGTGCTTGCAAGAAGTGTGATCTGATTGCGAGTGAGTGATTCTAGTGCGTTGCATTGTGAGATTGCATCGAGTGGCATTAGGTGATCGAGTTGCAAGCTGATGGTGCTTGTTACTCTTAGAGGTTGCCACCTCCTAGACGGTTTGATGGTGAGTTCTCTATCATGAAGCACGCAAGAAGATTGTGCGATGCTCCGAAAAAGGATTTGTGAGGGATACCGTGCTCACCCCGCGGGAGCCACGAAGAGCAACACTAGTAGAGCGTGTCATTGAGTTACCCTCACTTATGGGTAGGTTCTTGTAGCGCCCAACGTGTGGGCTAGGCTTATGGATGCCTATTAGCTGTCGAACCACTAAGTGAGCGGTCGACACAGCGGGGACTGGCTTGGTGGCAACCAAGTGAACCTCGGGATAAAAATCATCATGCCATCCTTGTTCTTCCCGTTAGTTTGCATCCCCGTTACACAAGCTTGTATTTACCTTTCATATATTGTGGTTGTGTAGTTGCTCTTGTAATTAGTTAGTTTATGTAACTTGCTAATTATCTTCTTGCTAGTGTAGCATAGAAGTAGCTCCTTTGCGTGACTAATTGGCTTGAGTAACCTTGTTAGTCACTTTGTTTAGTTTGTGTAGCTAAGTGATTTGAGCTCTCTAATTTGGCTTGTGTAACCTTATTATTGAGCATTGCTAGTGAGCTTAGGAGCTTTATGCTTTTGCTTACTAGTTTGTGTAGGAGCTCCATGCTTTTGCTTACTAGTTGGCTTGTGTAACCTTATTATTGAGCATTGCTAGTGAGCTTAGGAGCTTTATGCTTTTGCTTACTAGTTTGTGTAGGAGCTCCATGCTTTTGCTTACTAGTTTGTGTAGGAGGTAAAGTACTAGTTGCATAGGTTTGTGTGACCTTGTTACTAGAATTGATAGGTGAGCTCTAGCTATCTTGGCACCTTTGTTATCTAAATAGGATCCTTTTTAAGGTGCTTGAGAACTTAGATAGACGGGTGTAGTTTTGGCTAGACCGATAGTTTTAATTTCATATTTGTTTCGGTTAGCTTACGCGATTAATTTTAGAAAGGACTATTCACCCCCTCTAGTCCGCCATCTCGACCCTACAACAACTCAACACCAAAAGTTACAACAGATAAGACAAAGTGCTAGGACAACTAGAGGGGATTCATCTCAAACCACTAATTTGCACTGTTGAAGAGGAAGAACCATCGATGTGCCTCAATTGTGAATTGTGTTGCGTATATACGTTGGAAGGTACTTTCATGATACTAACTTCCTTAGAAGCACAAGGAAGAAGCGTGCGAGCCATACTTGGAGGTCCATCCTAGCTGGGAAAGAAGTCATTGGACGGGGACTGATTAGAAGGATCAGAGATGGCACCTCAACTAACTTTTGGCAGGATGGGTGGATTCCATTGCACTTTTATGCTAGACCGATAACGCCCATAGATGATCAAGAGGTAAGCTTCGGTGTCCGAACTCATCGGCGGGCTTTGGGCAAAGTGGAATGAAGACCTCATCCAGGGCCATCTTCCTTCCAATTGATGCCAATGCTATCCCACGGATTTCTCTTGCGACCCACAGGAGGATTGGTGGGCATGGGAACCAGAGAAGCATGGTGAATACACGGTGAAGTACGACACGTAAAACTTGTTGAAACACATACACCCTAGGGCGGGCTATCACCGGAGGTTCAAAGCGATGACTCTTGGAAAAGGAACTAGAAACCTGAATGTCCCTCTAAAAGTCAAGTTTTTTTGGTGGCGGGTTCTACATTTAATTCCTTCCGGCCAAGGACATTCTCAATTGATGCCACATTGAGCCAGTTGTTTTTTGTGATTTGTGTGGAGTGAAAAGGGAGACTATTAAGCATGTCTTCACTGAATGCACCACTGCCAGGATGTTTTGGCGTGAGGTTAAGTCCTTGACGAGCGTAAAATTACCTCGGATGCACCCCCACACTTGGGCTAGTGACATTCTGTGGGATGATGTCTGCTCTGATAAGGACTAGAGTGTTTTCACCATTGGGATGTACTGGCTGTGGACGCAAAGAAATAAACACCGTCATGGGAAAGAACAATTGGCAACTGCCACTGAGAAAGGCCGTGCAATGGGCGGTTGATGTTGCACATGATCTCTGGAAGACCACCAAAACCCCAAAGCAGAAGTTTGCGGGTGAAGTCAGAGGAAGGTGGAGGGCACCACAAGCAGGGTGGATCAAATGCAATACTGATGGCGCCTTCTATCCAGTGCTTGGGCAGGGTATGACCGGGGTTGTCCTTTGGGATCAGGCCGGTAATTTTGAAGGTGGGAGAGCGAAGTGGTACCCCTACGACTTAGACTCTTTGTTGATGAGACTCTGGCTTGCAGAGATGGCATGGCTCTAGCCGAGGAGATGGACGTCCAAAGGGTGCAAGTTGAAACAGATAGCCAAAAACTAGTGAAGTTGTGGGAGGTGGCGAACATCTAGAGATCGCACATCTCTCCCGTCATCAGAGAAATCAGAGATCGTAGTGCTCATTTCTTGCTTTTTCTTTGGTTTATGCCAATAGATCATGTAATCGGGTTGCTCATGTACTGCCTAAGCAGGTTGCAAATGACGATAGTGTGGGTGAGTGGCAATCAACCCCGGCTTGTATTGCTCATCTGCTGACTGAACATTGTATTAATTGAAGCTCTAAGTCGCAAAAAAAAAAAAAACAGTGCCTAGGAGACGATCTCTTTTGGACCAGGATTGAACATTCGTGCCAAAGGAGCGTCCAGCGGCCCAGAGCCTGTTCCAGGCCCAGGTAATTTGCAAATTTCTGAAGGACCTTAACCAAACTGCCCCAGGCTGCGTCACCACTCTCCCTCCCTTCTCTTCTCCCGTTCACCCCGCGTGCTGCGCTCTCTGACGACGACTGGGCGACAGCCGCCGCCGCCCTACACCAGCTGCCCAGGTATTCGTCGGGGCCTTCGCCGGTGACGAGCACCCACCAGGTATGCCCGCCCCTTCCCTTCCCTTCCCTACCTGCTGTGCGAAACGGAGCACCCAAACCCTAACTTCAGCTATTTGTATTCGGATCTGATCTAGCTACAAGTCCACATGTATTATGCCTACTAGCTTCCATTTTCGTTGCAAAAAACTATCGGATGTACATGTGTAGGCTCGTGTCCTTTACTGGGTCTGCCCCTGGCTGGATTCTGCAATTCAGTGCTGGAGCCCGTATACGTTTTTGATTGATCACTGGTCACAGAACCATCAGTTTGTAGGGGAGTAGAAACCTGGGAAGCACGAGTTTAATAAAATTATTTGGCATGAGTGCTAAATTTGCAGGGGTGTAATCGAGGTGCTTCCTGAATAGCTGGGTGATGATTTTCGAGCTGGCCATCATCTTTTTTTTTCATCTGTTCATGTATCCCTTAGACCTTGCAGCTTTATTTAGTGGCGAGTTGGATTCTGCATTGCAGACATGATGGATTGTAAATCTCAGATCAGATAATTTTGTAAATTGGACCTTCTATAGGGAAACCACATGGGCACCAAAACCAGCCAAACAATTCTTTTGTTGCGAGCCTGCACAGAATTGGTTCCTGTGGAGATGAAACTATAGGAAGAGAAGTCATGAACATAGAAGTTTATTGTCTTGTGTATCAAATATGCCAATCCTCTGTCCATCTATATTCCATGTAGCCTGCCAGTTTCAGAATTTTCTTTGTTCTTCATGCTTATCCTAACATGTTATTGGGTTAGTACTACTTAGATAATTTCTGTGTAGATTGTAGACATTGTATGGTGATCCATAAACATGAGGGTCCTCGGAGCCAGTTGGGCCGTTAAAAATAATAAAGTTTGCATACTATAGTTATTATTTGATTGGTTGATAGTCCTACACTTCAGCAAGTCATGAGTTCTAGTCCCTTTCTGCTTCAGCAAGTCATTCCAGAAGAAAATCCTCCCCCCACACACACACACCCAAAAAAGTTTCTTTCACTCAGTATTTTCTTTGACTAAATTGTTTTTGTAAGTTCTTAGAACATCTGGTTTGGCTTCTATAAATCAGTCAGCTAGTATTCAGGTTGTAGTAAACCTGGAAATAATCGTGATCTAATATTTGTGTCCTTTTGGCTTCCCAATTTTAAGTTTAAAGTTATGGTTGCATTTTGAAAATGCTAATTTGGACCTAAAGGTTATGCACACCCTTATCATCCTAAATCAGGTCTAATACTTTGTTTCTGTCTTCGTAGTTTGGTAGTACCTGTTAGTGTTTTAAATTAGAAATCAACTTTTGATCCAGCTTTGCATTTGTTAAGTAATCTGGCCATGTTTTACTGATAAAACTTGCTAAGACGATGTGCTTGTTTAACTTTCCTTTTCTTTATTTGAAGTAAAAATGTTTTGTTGAATATGGTTTTATAAATAACTTGTCTTTTTGGACTTCAGATTGGATAAACAATATCATGCCATTAGGTGGATAATAATATTTGACGTGCTCTGGCTTGTTCAATTTTGGGCATCATCAAAATGTCAGGACCGTTGAATGTATGTCATCACCCTTACTAAATTAATATGGTTATGCATTTCATCTTTTTTCTATTCAGTAAACAATCATAGTCTAGTTTCTTAGATCAGTTGTATGTTATCACTTATGAGTGGCTCATATAGCCTCTCCTTTTGTAGACATGGTAAATTTTTTGTTTGTTTCATTAAGGATGAAAGGGAGCATCTCTTGGTGAAGGAGGATGAGATCCGACATCGATGGCAAGAGTATTTTGACAAATTGTTCAATGGTGAGAATACAGATACAACCTTTTCGCTTGGATGACTCTTTTGATGACACCAATAGGCGTTTGAAAGGAGAATCCAAGAATCCGAGGTCAGAGAGACGTTGAAAAGGATGAAAGGAGGTAAGGTGATGGGACCGGATGGTATCCCAATCGAGGTATGGAGATGCCTCGGGGACATAGCTATAGTATGACTAACCAAGCTGTTCAACCATATTTTTCGATCGAACAAGATGCCTGACGAGTGGAGAAGTATATTGGTACCGATCTACAAGAATAAAGGGGATATTCAAAGTTGTACTAATTACCGGGGAATTAAGTTGATGAGCCATACTATGAAGCTATGGGAGAGAGTTATCGAGCATCGCTTGAGAGCAATAACGCAGGTCTCTATGAACCAATTTGGTTTCATGCCCGGAAGGTCAACCATGGAAGCCATTTTCTTAATAAGACAAGTTATGGAGTGGTATAGGGAGAAGAAGGACCTACACATGGTTTTTATTGACTTGGAGAAGACCTATGATAAAATACCAAGGAATGTTATGTGGTGGGCTTTGGACAAACATAAAGTCCCAACGAAGTACGTCGGGCTCATTAAGGACATGTACAACAATGTTGTGACTAGTGTTTGAACAAGTGATGGAGACACGGATAACTTTTCGATTAGGATATGACTACATCAAGGGTCAGCTTTGAGCCTGCCTTAGTGATGGATGAGGTCATAAGGGACATACAAGGGGACATCCCTTGGTGTATGCTTTTCGCGGACGATGTAGTGCTAGTTGATGAAAGCCGGACATGAGTGAATCAGAAACTGGAGTTATGGCGAGAGACTTTGGAGTCCAAAGGTTTTAGACTCAGTAGAACTAAAACTAAGTATATGAGATGTGACTTCGGCACTACTACTTGGGAGGAGGAAGATATTAGTTTGGAAGGTCAAGTAGTGTCTAGGAAGGATACCTTTCGATATTTAGGATCAATGCTACAGAGAGACGGGGATATTGATGAAGATGTTAGCCATAGAATCAAAGCAGGGTGGATGAAGTGGCGCCAAGCATCTGGTGCCCTATGTGAATAAAGGGTACCACAGAAGCTAAAAGGCAAGTTTTATAGGACAACGATTAGACCTGCTATGTTGTATGGTGCAGAATGTTGACCTACGAAAAGACGACATGTTCAACAGATAAGTGTCGCGGAAATGCGTATGTTGCGTTGGATTTGCGGTCATACAAGAAGGGATCGAGTTCGTAACGATGATATACGTGATAGATTAGGGGTGGCACCAATTGAAGAAAAGCTTGTCCAACACCGGTTGAGATGGTTTGGACATGTCCAACGGAGACCTCCAGAGGCACCGGTGCGTAGTGGAATCCTAAGCCAGGATAGTAACGTGAAGAGAGGCAGAGGAAGACCGAAGTCGACTTGGGTAGAGGCAATAAAAGGAGACTTGAAAGGATGGAATATACCCAAAGACTTAGCCTTAGATAGGAGTGCTTGGAAAACAGCTATTCACATGCCTGAACCTTGATTGATTCTGCTGGGTTTCAACTCTAGCCTACCCCAACTTGTTTGGGACTTAAAGGCTTTGTTGTTGTTGTTGTTGTTGTATCTATTTAGTTCTCTGTCACATTAAAAATACATAAAAATGTTGCTGAACAGAAAGCAAACATGCCTTGTTTTCTCTTATTTCTATGATAGTTGATGCTCGATTGATTAATATAATAGCATTGTTGTTCAAGCTATTCTACCTTTTGCATCCTTGTAAGTACAAATGCATCTTAAAGTGTCAGTTATATATTTGACGGGGGAACTCATTTTCATCACTTTTGCAGTCAAACATTACTGGGGCCACCTCGAACCTTAGAGATTCAACAGGAAGGCCATTTACATCATCCTTTTCCAGTCAATCTGGATCACTTCCGGGTTTTCATCACTCAGGTTGGTGAAGATTACAGTATTTTGTTAGTCCATTGGTGCATGTTGCATTGACCTGCTTTTATTGTTAACTCTTCTGAGTTTGCTTGCAAGGCTCACACAACATTCATGGAAATCTTAATCTTGCAAATATCTCTGGATCATTAGCACCAAGAAATAATTCAATGGCGGGCATTCCGTCTCCAGGGGTTCAACAACCCGGTGGTGGTATTTCCAGTGGCCGGTTCCCTACAAATAATCTTCAAGCTTCCATGTCTCAGGTTTTTTTCCTTGGCATCCACAGCTTGTTCCTGTTCACACTGAGTGGGATCTTTGTTGCTTCGGTTCTCATTTCACTTGGCCCCTTTTTTAGATTCCTCATGGGCATTCTGGGATCAGCAACAGAGGAGGTATGAATGTTGGGGGGAATCCTGGATTTAGTAGTAGCATGAATGCTATTGGTGGTTCAATACAAGGTTTATCCTCAAACTTGGCTAATGTGGGTAACCGCAATTCTGCTCCTGGGTTGGCAGCTTCTCCAGTCTTAGGGAATTTAGGTCCACGAATAACAAATTCTGGGAATATTATGGGTGGGAGCAATATTGGGAGAAGTATAAGCTCTGGAGGACTTTCTATGCCTAGTATTGCATCTCGCATGAATTTAAGTGGCAACTCTGTAAGTGGGGCTATCAACATTCAAGGATCCAACCGTATGGGTAGTATACTTCAACAAGGTATGTAGATGACATTGCGGGTATGCAGGCTTGGTTGAACTTTCCATGCTTTATTGATGAATCTATTTGTATATTCTCATTATATCTTTCATGTTGGCTGGATAGAAATGATCTGGTTCTAATTATAATTGTCTAGTTCAAATTTGAAAGGTACACTTATGATAAGATTAGTAACAGGGATGTGGAAGGGGCGAAGGGCAACACTTTGCTCCTGAAGTTTCAAAGAGCAAACTTTTATTTTGGCCCACTTTGGCTCAAAACTAACAAGGGGAACCAGGCTGTTGTTATTAGAAATCAGTACCACTATGTACTGGGATTTAGTGTAATAATATATGTTTCACTTTGTTTATCCTTTGCCAGCATCCCCACAGTTTATGAACTTGCTTGGAAGTTCTTACCCAACACCTGGAGGGTCACTATCTCAGAATCAAGTACAGTCAGGAAGCAGTTCTTTAGGATCTTCTGGAATGCTATATGATGGAAGCTCAGGTGACAATGCTCCATTTGATATTAATGACTTCCCTCAGTTAACTGGACGGCCTAATTCGGCTGGAGGTGGTCAAGGACAATATGGTAATACTGCAATGCTAACAAATCTTCAAATGATTTTTAATTTAGAGTACTCTTTAGATTATATATAACTTCTGACTTCTGTAATTTGAAGGATCACTGAGAAAGCATGGAGTAAGTGTCAATGCCATTGTGCAACAAAATCAGGAATTCAGCATTCAGAACGAAGATTTTCCAGCTTTACCAGGAAATAAAGGTGTGTGCTCACCAATTACCATTGCTAGTCTCATTATGAGTGTAATAGAGAAACAGAAGCTCTTACCCTTGTTTGATTTGATATGAACGGCCACCTGTTCCCAGTTTTTTTTAGCTTTGTGCACTTGCATTTCATGTGTTGTTATTTATATTTTGGTTTGGAAAATTGCATTCAGCCATTCACGACATATGCTATAATTCAGCACTACATGATAATCTGTGATATCTTATTAATTCCTTTGATGTTTCCTTCTTGTTTAATCACACTTTGACGTCCTGATCCTCTACTCAAGTTTCCAACTAATGTTATGATAACTTCATTGATATGTTTTTTTTTTTTGTTTCTGCTGATTATGTTTTTGTCATACTTTTTTTTTTCTCTTCTGGAGTGTATTATCTAATTATGTGTTTCTTTGGAATATAAGGTAGTTCCTCAGATTATCCTATGGATATCCATCACAAGGACCACCTTCATGAGAATGTAAATATTATGCAAGCACAACATTATCCTGTGAGTTGATGGTTTTACCATTTGATTTCCTGAACACTTATATTTGCTTATTCTTAATTTCGGCACACATGATTCTATAGATGGCTAGACCATCTGGCTTTAACTTGGGAAGCAGCTATCCGCCCCGTCAACATCAGCAGAGTGCTAATTCAGTAAGTAATACTACTTTTGTTCACATCATCTCAAGATTGAACACATCACCTTTTTTTAAAACAGCTTGATTTGTTATTTTCTTTTTCCACCAGAGCAGCAGGCGAGATCCCTACTGAGATTTGATTTTTTTGGTGCCTGCTAAGCTTTCTGAATGTGGATTACTAACCATAGTAATCTTTTATTAGGTTCAAAATGCTGGGCTGGAAACTATTGGACTAAGACCATCAAATTCTCCAAGTCCGTCAACTAATTCGGGGGTTTATGAGCAATTCATGCAGAAGTACCATCAACCACAGACTCAAAATTCACTTAGGTTGCAGGCATCTTCAGGTCCTCAACAGTACAAGGATCAGAGCCAAAAATCCGTTCAGGGAACACAGGCTGCGCCAGATCCATATAGCTTACTTGGATTGTTGAGTTTAATAAGAATGAAAGAGCCTGGACCAACAGCTCTTGCTTTGGGGATTGATTTGACATCGTTGGGGTTGAATTTGAACTCCCAAGATAATCTTTACAAGACATTTGGCTCTCCGTGGTCAAATGAGCCAGCTATAGGAGAACCTGATTATCAGATCCCTGCTTGTTTCTCTGCAGAGCCACCACCAGCACTGCAAGTAAGCTTCTAAACATTTAGTTCTTGTTAGCCTCCTTGACATTACATATTCACATATTTTTCATCCTCTGCAGCCATTACATTTTCAAAAGTTTCACCCCTTGACACTATTCTACATCTTTTACAGGTACTTTAGAGTTCATTTAACTATTCATTTGATGTAACTAGGCTGTGCATCATCTAACTATGTTCTTTGTGCAGCATGCCTAAGGATGTCGCTCAGTTATATGCTGCTAATGAACTGTAAGCATAGAAACTGCACAGTTTATATTATCACTCTCTGTGTTCTTGATATATAGCTTGCAACCTACCATGTTGTTTAAGCAAATTGCTGCTCCATGTTTTCAGATACAATAAAGGGTGGTTTTACCACAAAGACTACCGTGTCTGGCTCACAAGAGCTCCTAATTCCGCACCTCTTGTGAAAACTCCGCTTCATGAACGAGGGTCCTACATCTGTTTTGATCCAAGCATCTGGGATACTGTCCATAAGGTTTCGTTATCTGAATCAAACCATACAGAATCCTTATCTATTAGCAGAGAAATGTGTATCTGAGCATTCTTTTGCTTGCAGGACAACTTTGTTCTCCATTACGAAGCAGTGGAGAAGAGACCTGTCCTTCCTTCTGCTGGCCAAAATATTAGGCGAGAATTATAAGGTAGCGTGCTTCTATCATGCATAAAATAAAGTATTATTAATTATGTGTATGTTTGACTTGCTTCTCTGATGCACACATATTTACCCTTGCTGCTTGCCCTAGGTTCTCCTGCATTTGAAGTTAGTTTGGTTTGATCAGTAGCTGTTGTCATAGATGGGATGAGTTCATACAAAATGATTCTGTAAGAACTTCTGACCCCAGGAAAATGACATGCATGCTGATCTGGAAAATGGAGCTCCTTTCCGGCAGCCCTGCCAGGTGGGAGTTGTAGACATGTAGCTGAGATTTAGGTTTGCTTCAGAATTCGTTGGCGTTAATTAGTAGGGCAATTGTACCTATGTTTTGACTTTTGAGTTTCTTTTTGCTGTTGTGACGCAGTCACCGTGATGAAAATAGAATCAGACTTTGGATTTGAGATGTGCGCGTTGCCTGTTTGACGATTAGAGTTTTGCTGAACATGTTGCGTAACTACAGAGCATATTAATGATTCTATCTGGTTAAACAATGAAGGCTCTGTAGATCTGTTTGGTTGCCTACATTATCCTGCCTCTAGGCTTGTGCGGTGCAATTTATTCGCACCTAGTTGCCCCTAGAGGCTGTCATATAAACCCGAACAATACAACGTTACAAATTTGGTTGTATTTCAATGTAGATTTGCAGTAGCCGATAGGGCATAGGAAAATGAGGAATATCCTCACCTCTATGCCAATGGTAGACAGAGAGAAGGCTGATCTGAACCCAATCGAGTGGGCCAGTGGTAGACAGAGAGAAGGCAACTTAATGATCTGAATTCAATCGAGCATCCACTGGTTCGTTATGAGTGGATGTCTCTGTCCATGAGATGAAATTAGTTACCGTCGAGGGGATTGAGGATTCCAGAGCAGTGAGGGAAGTCTATAATTTTGGATGGCAACTAGGGGATTGTTATAGGTTTGAGTGGTAATCAGAGAATTCTCTCTAAGGCCTTGTTCAGTTAGTCAGGATTGTGCCTAGAAATCATTTAAGTTCAACAATGATTATACAAATTACACAAGGAATCTGGCTAGGAATAATTCCAGTCTGGCTGTGCGATTTGCACCATGCCGAACCCCCTCGAGAGCGGATTTGTAGCCGGAGAAGGCGCAGTTTATCTGCGCGTTGAAAAAAAAATCCCCTCGTCTGTCCCACGTCAAAGCACAGGTCTAAGGCTATCCTAATCTCACAGGACCTACGGTACCACGGTGTATGGGTGAGACAGAGGTTCGAAGGTTTTCTCAACCTACGTGAGAAAGTTTTCTTCTTAAGCACAATGCCTGGAGACTGTCTTATCCCACGGGTCGAGTTTTTTTTATTAATGGTGTTATATTAGAACACCGTAGATAATGTGACAATAATCGAATATTCATTGGGCCCTGCGGGTCACCCAACACCAAAAAACAGCTTTGTTCTGAAGGCCCACCAGATCATCACGCACGACAGAACAGCACCCTCCATGCCACCAGCACCCTCCATGCCACCAAAACGAGAGCGGTCAGGGGTGAAGCTACGTGTATTTAGAGGGTTCAAATACACACACCTCCGATATATAAACAGTGACTTAAACAAAATTTCAGGAGCAGCACGCGAACCATGGTACATTAACATTTCTGGAGCATCCTGAAACTTACTTGAGCAAGTGCCAAAGCGACAACCAATCAATGCACATATACATCGACCAGCCTTCGTCGTCCTCTGCATCGCAGAACAAAAGGGACAACTTTGTATCGCCTTCTCCCACCTACGCGCACATTCACGACGTGAAGCTGTCCTTCACGTTCAGAATCTCAGCGTCATAAGCCGCGATGGCATCCAACACCTTGAGGTGGCAGATCACCTGCGCCCCCGCCGCCGCTTGCTCTCTCACCTCCTCCATCTCCTTGTGCAGCGTGCTCGAGCTGAATTCTGCGGGCGCATCGACGTCGTAGATGAAGTACGGCTTCACCGAAGAGTCATCAGGGTTTTTTAGTTGCAAGTGAAGGTCGCGTCTCTCCAGCACCCGCCCTTCGGCTGTGGCTATGAGGTCTCGCATGCGGTCTCTGTTGTCAGGGTTCATGTAGTCACTCAGGCAGAAACACAGTCCCGAAAACAGATTTGGTGCCTGCAACCATGAAACGAAGAATCGAGATGCAGCGATTAGCTTAGGTCCATGAATGGACTCCTGTGTTGAATGACCGCCAGTGCCACATAACATACCGCTTCAGCTGCTCGCAGTCTTCCCTTCTTCGGTCCGTCGATTGTTCTGTCTGAACCCATGCTAAATGCTACCTCGTAAGCAGCTTCTGGAACTGGAAGTGTCGTCCCCAAGCAGCCCGCAACCCCTGAAAGAGCAAGGTCAAAAGCATCAGCACCGGATAAAACTCCTAACTCCTCTGCTGATTTTCGATGCCTCCAATTCATGACTCCGAGGGTGATAAGGTTCAGCAGCTTCAAATAAGTAAAACGTAGACTCAAAACATACAAAAGAAAAGCTCACATATGGAACTGCAGCAGAGAGATAGCATACTAACATTCAAAATGGACAACCCATCTCCCAAGCAGTATGGCCATGAGGACTTCAAAGGATCTGCTGCATGAGCTGCCAGCACCTTTCGCCACAATGACATGGGTCACATCTTTTGACCACTCTTCCATCAGCGTCGCGTTGGTCGAATACGCAAAGTTTTGCAAGAAATCCTGTCCAACAAGTGTGAAGCAAATTGGTCATGAGCTCGAATGGAACAGAAATCATTAGTAATGCATGCAGCAAACAATTTCTTGCACCACATTTATCCATAAAGATGGATTCAAATGGAACATACGAAACATGTTATCCATCCATGAAACGCCTTTTAAAACTGGCTTATTTTGCTACTTTATTCTATGTTACCTTCTCCGACACACTTAATGACAAGCCAGACAAAACCAACTGATCAGAAGGGCAGTTCGATGTGTCAGGCTGATCTGCAGTTGTTTCCTCCCCTTGGAAAGCAATAGAAATTCCTTCGGCTGGATGACAGCTGGAATGATGGGACACAAGAGAAAATAATTATAATTAAATAATCAATGACTGCTCAATGACCAACAACCTTTATGTAATCTCCCAAGAAGGGCCAAGACCTAAAAAGATCATGTACCTCTGAGGCGAGGATAAATTAGAGGTGTTACACTCATGTGTTCGTTGATTATCCCTTTCACGATTCTTAGAAGTTGCTTTGTCGTATGAATGTTGGCTAGAGTCAAGAAACACAATAAAGAATTACCAAAATCAAAGACTATTGAATAGTGAAGCTAAGTAACCAGGAAACTTTGTCTTAAGAAGGGAGAAGAAACATGACATACCCTAGTGGCAAGGAAGAAGAACTTGAGGTGTCAAGCTGAACTATTTGTCCATCCCTTGAGTTATTGGTGGAAATTCCTTCTTTTTGAGAATGTTGGCTAAGAAAAACATGAAAAAGACAACACAGAGATTATATATTTATCAGATGAACTCCAAAATCTACATTACATATCACATAGCAAACATGACGAAATCACATACCTCCGAGGCAAATAGAAAGGATTTGAAATGTTAAGCTGATCAGTTTGTTGATTTTTCCTTTGATGATTGTCAAAATTTTCTTCCTTTTTTGTATACAGGCTGAACAACCAATTATGGAAATGGAAATGGGTGATAGATAAAATTATTATGAACCTTTACAGTATACCCAAAGGAAAGATGAATAAATATCATGTACCTGCCAGGCAAGCAAGAACTCATGGAGTTAAGCTGATCCATTTGTTTGCCACCCCTTGAGCTATTGGGAGAAATTCCTTCTTTGTGACAAGGTTGGCTTGGGGGGGAAATACAGCACAGAGATTATATATTAATCACAAGGTCTCTAATATCTATATTTGCATGACATTACAATTCACATACCTCTGTGGGAACGAGGAAGTATTTGAAGTGTTAAGCTGATCAGTTTGTTGAGTTTCCTATGACGAACATAAAGATTTCCTTCCTTATCTGCACATTTGCTGAAACCACGAAATTGTAGAAATGAAATATGGATGTTTCTTACAAAATTGAATGAACCTTTATATTATCTATGGAGGTGAAGAAATGCATTTACCCTACAGGCGAGAAAGAACTTGTGGTGTTATGCAAATGAGATTGCTGACCTTCCTCTTGAAATTGGTGAAAGGTTCTTCTTTGCATGAACAATGGCTAGAAAGAAAAATACAATACAGATTACATGAATTGCAACATCTACATATCTCCCAAGAAGAGCAAAGAATGATTACAATACCTTTGACGCAGGGAAGAACTGTAATTCTCCTTTCTATGTGTCCGCAGCTTATCACATGGTAGAGTCTTTGAAACATGTTCTGGGCACAACACATGGCCTTTAGCCTACCACGTAAAATTAAGCATGTCAGAATATGACGTTGGTCGTAAGTAGTAAAGAAACCTTTGGATCAAAGGAAAAGTGCTTACAACATCCCAGCGGCAATCAATTATCTGAACTGCACATGGAACGTGATAACTCTTCCTGCAGTGCTTCTCATAACAACCAAGGGCTGCTCCCAGGAGTCCACATCTTCTGCATCTCAGTCCTGAAGCACGTCTAATTTCTGACTCCAAGTTCATAACAACGTCACCATCAAACCATACTTTAGGAGCCCTTCATAAAAAATCAGTAGGAACAGAATATGAAAGGCTGTATCACCATAGCCAAGCAGTCCTTTAGATTAAAATTGAACTGAACAGATTTTTTTCTAAAAAAGGGAACATGGTTGCGCTCTTAAATCTGCAGTGAAAATGACATGATGATATATCTAAATCATGTAGATTAATATAAAGAGTTGCACAGTCTACACAAAAGACGAACTCTACCACTCGATGCATTCCTTATGGACATAGATGGCATTTGATGAGTTGCCCTCGTCAATGGACAAAACTCTTCCGTTTAGATAACGTACCATTGGACCATGAAACGACTGGAACAGAGGGGAGACAGTACCAGTTAGATGCCTTCAACACATCAGCTCTGAAAGGTAGCTGTAAAATGATTTAACTTGTATTACCTCGGTCGTTCTAAACGAATGACAAAAAACACATTCGTCTTCAAACAAATTGATTGGAGTTGGCAATCTCTTCAACTCAGTAGCACATCCAACGTCTTGGGACAAGACACGTTTTCTTGACACGTTGCTTTCTCTTCGTGAGCGCTTATTAGGTCCTCCGGCTCCTATTTTGCTTTGCTTACTGTCAAGGGATGGTAATCCCCCTGCATCTGCCACAGCTTTTAAGATTTGACCTTTCAACGGTGATGCATCTGTGTTCTATAATAGAAATTAATCCACAGAAAGTTGAACATAAATCTGGTTGCATCAAACTTTGAAACAAAGGTGAACAAAAACGACTGAAAGAACCTGTTTGAATCCGGGTTGAGTTGGAGAGTTGATTTTTCTTTTACCACGCATTATGTCCACATAAGTAGCAGACCTTGCATCTATGGGTTGTAAAGCTGTGACCAACATCAAGGTCAAAATTTAAAATGGTGGACTAGATAGATATGTTTAAAAATCATGAGACTGTTAACTAACATCAGACATGCGGCGTTCTTGATGAATCAGAAGTCATGGACATGTGAAAGAAAAACAAACACTAATATACATACTCCTTCCTTCCCAAAATAAGTCTCCATCTCGCATTTAAAGGAGTCAAACAATCTCAACTTTGACCAAATATAAATACTAATATTTGTGATACGAGATAAACATCGTTAGATTAATCATGTCATATATTTTCATAGGAAACCTTTTTGGAGATACGATGGGATGCTATTTTTTTATAAATCTAGTCAAAGTTGAGATTGATTGACTCCTCAAAATGCAACTTATCTTGGGACGGAGGGTGTACCCTATAACCAATTACAGTTCAGAGATTAAGAGATTATTATGGCTCGTGGTGATAAACTGATAAACCTTGATTAAAATGTGTCTTGTACTTGTACTACTGATGGAGACATTATTTTTCACTCTACCTGGGCAAGAGACTAGTACTTCCGACAAAAATCTGAACAGCTACTCATCAGGTCATCAAGGGCGTCGATGATAAAAGAAGGGTCCATGACCAAATTGTTGCCCCCAAATTTGGCAAAGAGAAAGGAAAAGGCACTTTGGACGCCGGTCGAGATTGGAAATGATAAGACGTAGACAGGTACCCAAAACCGCTAAAACTAGCAAGAACCCTGACCCTGTTCACAAAATCGGTACTGTAGTCGTGACCTAGCCGGACCGCGACCGACGCCTCCCGTTCCCGTCCCAGTCGCTGCCATGATCCGGCATGCCGACACCATTTACTGCGCGAGGAGACGGAGACGCCACGAGGACGATACGGAGAAAGAGAAACGGCTACACGGCGCAGGCAGCAAAACGTGAGAGAGGGAGGAGCGGAAGCGGCGGCGGCTGCGGCGAGCGGGGTGGTGCACTTTTGGCTCACCTGGACGGCGGGCCGATCGCCGTCGCGCACCCGCAAGATGATAGCCGTCGGGCCGTTGCCCCTCCCTCGTCAGTGCTCAGTCCTCACTCACCTCTTGCGCGGCTGACCGCAAGCACGTTTCAAACCTTGCCGGCTTCGCCGCTCCGGTTCGTATTCGTTTCGTTTCCTCAGCTCGAGGTGAGGTGACAGGGGCAGGCGTGCAGCGTTGGCAATAAATGTCAGGGGGCACGGAGAAAGCCAGCGGAGACCGAGAGTAGTGGCAGAGCTGGTTTGCGATTGGCGAATGGGCGCGATATGATGGCGGTGCACGGCTGCACGCGTGGCGAGCTGGATGGCTGGAGTACCGGAGCCGTAGCCCGTAGACCCACAGTCCACAGATGAACGGACTAAGCGGTGTGGGAATCCGGTGACTAAAATATATGACATGTATCGAGAGGATATTATATTGGATATTCGGATACTAATAAAAAAATAAACTATCAGTACTTCACGAGATAAATTTTTAAGTCTAATTAATTCATCATTACCATACGTTTACTGTAGCACCATGTTGTCAAATCATGGGTTAATTAGGTTTAAAAGATTCGTCTCGTAAATTAGTCGCAAACTATTCAATTAGTTTCGTAATTAGTCTATATTTAATACTCCATGCATGTGTCTAAATATTCGATAGGACAACGACTAAAATTTAGGAGGAGCAACCAAACACCACCTAAATCTAGTTTAGTTTTTTATGTACCAAAAAAACACGGGACAAAGGCAAAACGGAAGAGCAGATTTTGGGATGTTTTTGCAAGATTATTATTATTTTATATATTTTTGGTAGTGCTAGGCAGAGGATGTCTCTCCACCTGAAAGGTGCCCATTGTGGGTCGCGACGCAGCCCAACAACCACATCTTATCTGTTAATCCAACAATTCTTATCTTCTAAACAAGAAGAAGAAAAAACTCACCTCACTGCGGCGGCGCTCTAGCTATCTGCAACGGCGCTCTCCATCGCGCCTCCCTCTCCATCCACCTCCGCTCTGTCAGCTGGTATCTCCTCCGCGGCCGATCACGATAGCCCGTCTTCCTCCCTCTCCACCGCGCCTCCCGCCCGCGGCGGGCTTCTCCAGCGCACGGACCCACCGCAACCTTCTCCACGGGACCTGTCGTGGCCTTCTCCACCGGAGCAGCGAGCTCCACGCCACCGACGAGCTCTACACCGGTGAACTCCACGCGTCGACGAGTCTCCATTCCAAAACAACAAGGAGATGTGCTTTGCAAGTGTTTCATATGAATGTTGCAAAAGTAGATCGGGATGTTGCATATACTGCAAGTGTTTTATAGGCATGTTGCAAGCGTTTGCTCAAAGTGTTTCATTTGTTTCAGACGTATGTTGTATATGTTTCACACATATATTGCAAGAGTATGTTCCAAATGTTTTAGCTATTTCATTCTTATGTTGCAGTAAGTATTTTCATGTTACAAGTGTTTTATCTGGATGTTGCAAATATCTCATATGTTTCTGACTTATGTTACATTTCAAGTGTTTCACGTTGCAAGTGTTTCATTTTCAGAGCCTCGGAGGTATGTTCAGATAGGCATGGTGGCACGGTACGGATGCTGGGGAAGGGGTGCGGCAAGCCGGAGGCCGGTAGATGGGGCGCACGGCGCACATAGGATCCTGCGGATGGGGCGTGCTCGTCTCACCCAGGCTCCCAGATCCCGCCCACACGGAGACAGGAGGGGTTCACGGGAAGGGGTGGCGGGCGTAGCAAGGGTGCGCGTGCGGGGCGGGACGAGGTGGACGGGAGCGGGGCAAGGCAGACGGGGGACGGACGTGCACGTGTAGCAGCGATACGGTACAACGACAGGTGCGGACGGACGGGCTGGAACAGCAGCATGCGCGGGACGTTCGGACGCCTGATATACCCTGGACGTCCGGGGCTAATAAGTCCCTTATAAGTTATGCATGTTTTCAATATGCATGTCAACGTATTGACATCGACAGAAATTGGGTGACTTTGCTTCAGCGAGTCACCACGTAACTTTACCATCTGTGTCTGCTGTCAAATGACATCGAAAGGTTACCGGTGTTTTTACACTTGGGATCTGGTATTTTCACCCATAAAGACAGGCGGGAGCCCCTTGTTTGGTGGTGCAAGTCCGCATGCCTGCTCCAGGTGTTCGGTTCAGAGGATTGCATTCCGATTTGTTTAGCTGCCTCACAGCCTAGAATTTTGATTGCTAATATTTGTTCTTACCAAAACTTAAAACCATAAAAGACAGAAAAAAATATATACATTGATCCTTTCAATTCCTTTGGTTTTATTAACCATGCTGATCGAGCACACCATATGGCAATGCGCTTGGCTGGTTGCTATGAACGAACACACTCGTCACTCACTCACTCACTCGTGTTGAAGCTGCATGCGTCTTCTCACCCGACGCGCTCGTCACTCCTGTCGAAGCTGCATACGCTGGTCTAGAAATCTAGAATCCAGTGGCGATCCCACGGACCCATAACTTTTTTTTTGGAAAAGAATATTTCTGCACTTTTCTTTTTTAAAGTTATAAAGTTATACTTAATTTTATGTATAACTTTTTGTAGATAACTTATCAAAATATATCTATATCTATATCTATACCTATACCTATACCTACCTTATTAATATTAAAGAGGCAAAATTCCTCTCCACCGATTTATTTGGTCGGCCCTCTCTGACTAACTCTATGAATATGGAAATTGTTATGCAGATAGATAAGGTAACCTAAATAGCTACTAATACTAATACTAATCCAAATACCATCCTGACCAATCTGAATAGGAATCGGCGTTGATTAAAACCCACTCGACTCCGCTTCATCCACATAATTTGGAGCATTGGTGGCTTCTCCGCGCGGCATCGCATGTCATTGTCTACTTTGCACAAAAGTCCTCAATCTCTTAGAAAACTAACCCGCCGTCCATGTT
Organism: Miscanthus lutarioriparius; assembly: GCA_904845875.1. Classification (NCBI taxonomy): domain Eukaryota; kingdom Viridiplantae; phylum Streptophyta; class Magnoliopsida; order Poales; family Poaceae; genus Miscanthus; species Miscanthus lutarioriparius. The sequence goes on along the minus strand of CAJGYO010000017.1, from coordinate 17,355,371 downwards.
AGGACCCACAAATATTATCCACCTATGTATGTTTTTCATATAAGTCCCTAAAGTGATTTTTCGGAACGCCCTCTCCCCCAACTGGCTCGAACCCTAGCCTCCTCCCTCCTCATTCGGTCATTCGTCCTGACCCCTCTCTCTCGGTCTCTCCTCCCCCGCCGCCGCCCCTGCACCTCCATCCCTCCGTGCCCTCTCCTCCCTTCAAAGCCTACAACATCGTCGTCGCTCGAGTCTGGAAGACGATTGGCCTTTATGGCGAGCGAGATCCGGGGATGCGCAGATCGGGAGGACCTCGCCGACCCCCAAGGTGTTCATGGTTGGCGGCATAGGAGCAAAGCGTTGGCCCCTCCCTGCGCCGCCTCCATGCCGGCATGAGCACCATCGTCGCTCGAGCACGGGAAGTCGTGCAACCTCTAGGGCATGGGTGAGCGCGTGGACTCCTCTCCTATGGCCGCGCGCGCCTACTAGCTCACCTCCTCCTCCACGAGCGCGTCCACAGACACAGCTAGGGGCAGTCTCTGTTCGGGTGAGGGCAATATAATTAGTTTTCCAGTTTCTAGGGAAGGATATAATTAAATTGCTTTTCTATTTGCCATATTCCGTAAACACTCTTCCTGTGTTTCAGGTGCTTGAAAACCGCTGAGATTTTTCAGGCTACAGTTTAAATTACGGATTCGGAGATGGGGTTGCTTGGGGACCAGAGCACTTTTATAACTATCGTTTCTTGCAACCATCAAGAAGACACTTGCGAGATTAACTAACACAGGCACTTCTTTATTGATGTTCAGTCCATAGGTAATTTTGTTACTGTTTAGCTCTAGAAAAAAAAAATGTGTTTTGTGATTTGTTCAGTCCACAGATGGAGAGGAAGCTCGGCGCCTGGTACGTGCCAACGACAAGGATTTGCTAGTCTGTGTTGGATTTAAATTGGGCCAGGTCCCTATATTATCTAATTAAATCAAATAATTTTAAGGCATGTATTAAATATTATGCGTAATACTATTAGTCCCATATGGGATATTGACTGGATGTTGACTCAACTTATATGTGCGGACCGTGTCTGGCTACATTGAGAAAGTCGAGAAAAGATGTGGCATGACGCGCCATGACCGAGCCCGAGCCCGAGCCTGACGCGGAAATGGTGCATGCATAAATTTGTTTTGCCACTCAAACCAATTATGAGCAGGAGTTACACTGGAGTTACTTCTCGTAGTGACGGGAATTTCTGCCCCTAATGAGGAAAGTTATGAGGTAATGACGAGAGTTTCTAGAGTTTCTGCTCCTAATGTGAAAAATTATGAGGAAGGTTCCCCCTAATGAGGAAAGTTATGAGGTAATGACGGAAGTTTCTGGAGTTTCTGCTCCTAATGTGTAAAATCATGAGGAATGTTAGGGGAGTTTTCTCTCGTAACGTCAGACTCTTTCTTTCGTAACGTAACATCGGACTCTTCTCTCATAACGTTGGACTCCTCCGCTCCCGACGTCGCCTCCCCTGGTGACCCCTCCACTCCTCGGCTGGCTATGAAATAAAAGGAAGACCCGCTTCAACATTCAATCTCTCCAAGTCTTTCATGGGCATAAATCTCCACACTTCCGCTGCATCCAAGGCTTCCCTGTCCCGATTCCTGCGAGCACGGGAATAGGGAGAGCAGGCCTCCAAAAACGAGTCGTCTACGATTTCATCTGCTCGGGTGAAGGGCGGCCATAAGGTTTTTGGGAAGCGATCACGCGACTGCTCGATCGATCCACGACCTATGACTTCATCTTCTTCCCTGTGTTCATGACGGCGGCGGGAGTTCGGCACTGCAACCTCTCTGCACTGCATCGAGCGGGACGACTACACCAACAGACGCTATCTCGACTAGCATAACCGGCTCTGGTGCCGCTAGATATGTTCTAATTCATACTCTATCTTTAGCGATTAAAATAATGATTATTAGTATCATCTACATGTCCTTGTCACTTAGATCACACGTGCACATATATGAGGCCACAAACTTGTTCTTAATCTTTTTTTCTGAATTAATTAAATTAATACTGAAATTGCCTAAATTTTTAACAATCCAAAAACCTGAAATACATTTTTCGGTAGTCGGCTTTGCGGGTATGCTGAAACCAAATGTTTTTGAGAGCACACATTACAAGAGGTGGCGTCAGATATGCATATTATGGTTGACTGCTATGCATTACTATTTTGTTGCTGAACCCAGATCAGTTGGACCGCATACTCCTAAGGAGGAGTGTGCGTTTCAAGGCGCTGATACTACGTTTAAGGGGGAAATAATCAGTATGCTAGGAGACTCTATAGTAGATGCATGTGTGACTCTACAAACTGGTAAAGAGATGTTGGATGCATTTGAGGCTAAATATGGAGTGTCTGATGCTGGTAGTGAGTTATATGTCATGGAGCAGTTTCATGACTACAGGATGGTTGATGACCGTTCTGTGGTTGAACAAGCTCATGAGATACAAACACCGGCAAAAAGAACTTGAGACTTTTGGTACGGTGCTGCCGGATAAGTTTGTGGCGGGCTGCATTATTGCTAAGCTGCCACAGGCTTGGATATACTTTGCTACTTCTCTGAAACATAAGAGATAAGAGTTTAGCATTACCGGCCTCATTGGCTCTTTAGATGCTGAAGAGAAGGCGAGAGCTAAGGATGTCGGCAGCAAGAAAATTATTGAGAGAAGTTCTAGTGTCCATTTGGTGTAGAAAAATCCTCAAAATTCCCAAAAGAAGAAATTCAAGTAAGAGCTCAAACAAAAAACCACTGTACCTTTTAATAATAAGAAGAAGAACAAGGAAAAAGAAAATTGCTTCATTTATGGCAAACCCGGGCATTATGCTAAGGACTGCGAGGAGAGCAAGTGGAAGCCTAAAAAGAAATCTGCAAACATGGTTGAGGCTGATGGAGGAACATCGGGGTATGATAATTTATTATCTACAGTTCTTTCAGTTTATCATTCACCTGATTGGTGGGTTGACATAAGAGCTAATATACATGTGTGTGCCGATATTTTTTTGTTTTCTTCTAATCAGGTCGGGAGAAGTTCCTCCTTGTTGATGGGGAATGAAGCGTGTACGGCTGTTCGTGGTGTTGGTATGGTCGATCTAAAGGTTACTTCAGGAAATACCGTGCAACTGAAGAACATGCAGCATGTCCCCTCAATAAGAAAGAATTTAATTAGTGGTTTGTTGCTGTGTCGAGATAACTATAAACTTGTGTTTGAATCTAATAAGTGCATACTTTCTAAGTATGAAATCTTTGTGGGTAAATGCTATGAGAGTGGAGGCTTGTTCGGCTTGTCCTTAACTGATACATGTGTTAAGTCCATGAACAATGTGAGCTGTGATGTTGAATCTAATGTTTGGCATTCACGTCTTTGTCATATAAATTTTGGTTGCATGATTTGTTTAGCTGGTTTGAATTTAATCCTGAAATTTGATTTGGTCAAATGTTCTAAATGCCATGTATGCGTGCAATCGAAGCAACCTCGCAAGCCTCACAAGGCTGCTGAGGCGAGGGACTTGACACCATTAGAACTAATCCATTCCGATTTGTGTGAAATGAATGGTGAGTTCACCAAAGGTGACAAAAGATATTTCATGACATTTATAGATGATTGCACTCGATTTTGCTACGTGTATATATTAAAATCAAAAGATGAAGCATTGAATTATTTTAAGATCTATAAAGCTGAGGTAGAAAACCAATTTGAGAAAAAAATTAAACGGTTGTGGTCTGATCGTGGGGAAGAATATTTCTCAAATGAGTATTCTGAGTTTTACGCGGAGCATGGTATTATTCATGAGAGGACACCGCCTTACTCACCATACTCCAATGGGATTGCCGAAAGAAAGAAACACACTCTAACTGAGTTGGTTAACGCCATATTAGAGACTGCGGGACTATCTAAGGAATGATGGGGGGGGCAATTTTGACAGCGTGTCATGTCTTGAATAGGGTGTCCGCAAAGAACAAAGAAATTACACCATTTGAGGAATGGGAGAAGAGATTAAATCTTTCTTATCTACGAACATGGGGTTGTTTGGCAAATATGAATATGCCAATTAATAAGAAGCGAAATCTTAGACCAAAAACTATTGATTGTCTTTCTCGGTTATGCTATTCACAGCGTGGGTTATAGATTTTTAATAATAATTTTTGGAGTGCCTGATGTGAATGTTGATACTATTATGAAATCTACATATGCTACATTTTTTTAGAGTGAATTTCCTATGAAAAATACACCTAGCACTTCTAGTCATGATTCTATAATACTTCCACAGTTGCATGAACCGATAGAACATGCTGATGCTGAAACCCATGTAGAAAATCATGAGGAGGATAATAATATAGTCACTCGAAAGAGTAAGAGATGGAGGATTGCAAAGTCTTTTGGTGAATACTATATTATATACCTTGTGGATGACACTCCTAAAATCATAGAAGAGACATATTCATCTCTTGACGCTGGCTTATGGAAGGAAGCTATTCAGAGTGAGATAGACTCTATTATGTCTAATGGAACTTAGGAGGTTGTTGATCGTCCTTACGGGTGCAAACATGTGGGATGCAAATGGGTGTTTAAGAAAAAGCTTAAGCCTGATGGTACTATTGAGAAGTACAAGGCGATGCTTGTGGCTAAGGGTTATACTCAGAAAGAAGGAGAAGATTATTTCGATACTTATTCACCAGTTGCCTGTCTTACGACTATACGAGTGTTACTTTTCTTGGCTGCCTCACATGGTCTTCTCGTTCATCAGATAGACGTTAAGACAGCTTTCTTGAATGGAGAGCTTGAGGAAGAGATCTATATGGATTAGCCGGATAGATTTGTAGCAAATGGTCAAGAGGGAAAAGTGTGTAAATTATTAAAATCTTTGTATGGCCTAAAGCAAGCACCTAAGCAGTGGTATGAGAAGTTCGACAGAACTTTGACATCAACCGGCTTTGTTGTGAACGAAGCTGATAAATGTGTTTATTATCAGTATGGTAGGGAGATGGTGTGATCTTGTGCTTATATGTGGATGATATACTAATTTTTTGAAACAATATTAATGTGATTGAGGAAGTGAAAGGATTTTTGTCGAGTAACTTTGAAATGAAAAATTTAGGAGAAGCTGATGTTATTCTTAACATAAAGCTACTCAGGGAAGAAAATGGTGGGGCAACTCTTTTGCAATCCCACTATGTGGAAAATGTGTTGAGTCGCTTTGGGTATAGTGATTGCACACCTATTTCAACTCCTTATGACCCAAGTGTGCTATTAAGGAAAATTTGTAAAATAGCACAGGATCAATTGAGATATTATCAAATTATTGGCTCACTTATGTATTTAGCTAGTGCAACAAGGCCAGGCATCTCATTTGCTATGAGCAAACTTAGCCGGTTTGTTTCAAATCCGAGAGATGATCATTGGCATGCTCTCGAGAGGGTATTGCGCTGTCTAAAAGGGACTGTGAGCTATGGCATTCACTATACCGGGTACCTAAGGGTACTAGAGGGGTATTGTGATGCAAACTAGATATCTGATGTTGATGAGATTTACGCCACAAGTGGACATGTGTTCTCACTTGGAGGTGGTGCTGTTTCATGAAAGTCTTGCAAGCAGACCGTCTTAACGAGGTCAACAATGGAAGCAGAACTCACAGCATTAGATACCGCCACTTTTGAGGCCGAGTGGCTTCTTAAACTCCTTATGGATTTACCGATGGTTGAAAACCTATACCGGCTATTTCTATGAACTGTGATAATCAGATAGTGATAATCAAAGTAAACAGTTATAGGGATAACATGAAGTCTATAAGGTATGTGAAGAGTGTGGGGGTATGACCCTCGATACCCATAGGGCTGTACATGGGCTGAGCAGACAGGGGAGGCCCAGCCCACAAGACTACGTCGTGCGGAGCACGACATAGGTTAGCGTGCTTCGCAAGACTACGTGAAGATCCTTGGCGATCAAGGATGATATGTTCAGATATGCTAGATCCTATAATATTTGTAACTTCCTATCTTGTAAACCGAACATGATATAAACAACCGATCTGTAACCCTACCCCCTGGGCTATATAAGGCGGGTAGGGACCCCCTTGTTTTCATCTAATCATACACAATACAACCCACCAAAAGACACAGGACGTAGGGTATTACGCCAAGTCGATGGCCTGAACCTACGTAATCGCTGTCTCTTGTGTTCGATGTCACTATCCGGTTCTCTCACGCGCACCTCCACCGATTCATCTACTACCATGGGCATACCCCTTGGTAGATTGCCGACTAGATTTTGTCGATAGTGGCACGCCAGGTAGGGGGTGTGCGTGCTTAATTCATGGCGAACTAGATGGTCACCTTTCTGAGCTCCATGGCCCTTCCCAAGCCGGGCTAGATCTTTACGGTCAGATCCATGACTTGAGTCATTGGCCCCAACGGCAACGGGGAGACCGTGGAGGTGGTGTAGGATCACCCTACGCTGATCGCGCCAACACCTGCAATGACATCTTCGATCCTGGTGCCCCACCACTAGGTTAGGAGATCCATCAGTAATGATGATCTGATTGCATCCATCGATCGGGTCACAGACTGCCTAGTAGAATATCAACTCCTCGTGGATTTAGTCTTAGATCAATCTAGAGCGAGCGATGATTTTCCTACACTCCAAGATCACCAAATAGCTACAACTGAGCGACCTGCTCGGCCACATCGTTCACAACAGCCAAATTCTGATCTGGTGGTCACAGCTACTCCAGAAGGGCGCACAGCACGACACCGACTACTTCCTGTGATCGGCCTACGACTGGCCAATTATGATGCTCCGATGGAGGACCTACCGAAGCCCTATCCCTTCAGGCTAGAGGGTGCGGGATCTGCATACTAGAACGCTGTCCACTAGCTCTTCGTCGACCACGTCTAGCGCGACCACGTCACCGACCTCTCCATGATCGACCCGACTGACTCTGGGCAGCCCGTGCCTATGGTAAACATGGTGGATATTCGACAGCTCTCGAATGATTCCCCCCTTCTGACTGAATCTCTCCACAACGTTCTAAACGAGAGCCCCGATGACTATTCCGAGGGCTCAACCAAGACTGTATCAAGCTGCCCTACTTTCCCTCTGGGGTTCGGGGGTATGATTTTCCACGTCAGCCCCGCCATCAACGTAATCTAGAAGAGGCATTTGACATGGTAGGCGACTAGCCAGTCTACTAGACTCCAAGCGCCAATCTAGTCATCGCTTTCAACGAGCTCGACAAACTCCCTCACACTCTAGAGGTTGAGAAGCTCCGAGCACATATCATAGCCGCGTAAGTCCAAGTCAACGAGTTCTAGAATGACACCCCATCTTATTCCACCACATCAGCTCATAGCCACCGCTCCCGCCACGACGGAGGAGGCCAGCATCATGACATCGAGGGCCCCCAACCTCAGGCTAGAGGTTCCTACCTCTATAGAGGATCTAGAGGCAACTATGAAGCTCATTCATGCCACGACGGCCGCCCTCCACGCCCCTAGGGAGGTTGGGACGGCAACCGCAACCAGGAGGTCAATCAACCCCTCCCTCGTGACCTTCGTGACCACATCAACACCGGCGTAGGTGTCCGTGGCTGCATCAAAAAGAGCAGGTACGCACGCTACGAAGCAGAGATGGAGCGCCGCCAGCAATTTGACTAAGAACACCAGGGATTTGCTGCCCATCAAGCACCACTCCCTGCCAGCGCATCAAGACTTCGCACCTTCACAAAAAGGCTCTGAGCCATCTGGTGGCCTGTGGGTTTCAAGGTTATTGGTGTTAACACCTATGATAGAAAGGACAACCCTGCTCAGTGGCTAACTCTATACGAGATTGCCGTGAAAGCCACGGGCAGAGATGAAGACGTCATGGTGAACTATCTTCCCGTCATGCTTAACCAGTCTGCAAACAATTGGCTCCTTAGCCTACAGGAGAACTCCATCCGATCTTGGGATGACCTCAAGAAATTCTTCACCGACAATTACATGGCTAGGTGCGAGCAGCCCAGCACCAAGTATGACCTAGAGAAGCTTCATCAATCCTCCGGGAAGTCCCTGCGCGACTTCATCCGGTGCTTCTCGGAGACAAGAAATTCCATTCCAAACATCACTGACGCTGAGGCCATCGCCGCTTTCACCAAAGGGCTCTGGTACGAGCAGCTCTGTGGCAAGCTATACCACAAGAGGCCCATAACCATCGGTGAACTGATACAAATAGCAAACGGATACGCCGACGCCGAAGAAGCTGAACAGGCTGCTCGCTCCGCTCACCCCCAGCGCCACGACGATGACCGTCCTGAAGACAGGCGCTACGACGACCATGACCGCCGCCGTGATGATCAAGACCGCCACGATGACCGCGACTGCTGCCAAGATGACCACAAGCCCCGACGTGACGATCACCCGGATAGCTCAAGAGACAGACAAGGCCACCGTCGCTGGCCTGATAACTCCATCAACACTGTCAACGCCCATGCCAAGCATGCCTACAACACTGACTTCAGCAAGCTACTAGATGACCCATGCCCTATCCACAAGGATGCCAAGCACACCATGCGAGAGTGTAGAGGCCTAAAGATAGCACTCGGTGGTGAACCATCGAAGAAGCCACGGCGTGACGACGATGAGACCAAAGACGGTCAAGGTGGAGAACGAGGCAAAAACAAGGGCCCCACATACTAGGACCCCACCAAGACCGTCGCCACCATCTTTGGTGGGAGAGCTATCTCCAAAGACAAGCGGGAGTAGAAGCTTGTAGCCTAACGCGTCATGTCGGTCCCGTCGCTGACCCCAAGTACCTCGACTGGTTGGAGCACCCGATCACCTTCTCCAGGGCTGATCAATGGTCGAACATCCCATACCCAAGGCGTTTCACACTCGTCCTTAGTCCCATATTCAAGGACGTGCGGTTCCAAAAGGTCCTCATCGACGGAGGGAGCGCCCTCAACATCCTCTTCACCAGATCTCTAGAGGAGCTAGGGCTCAAGAAACAAGACCTCACCCCCATGGACTCTTCGTTCAAGGGAATCATTCCTAGGAAGGCGTCCCAACCCTTGGGACATATTACACTATAGGTTCAGTTTGGCACCGCCAAGCACTTTCGTGTTGATTACGTCAACTTCCTCGTCACCGATTTCAACATGGCATACCATGACATCCTCGGCCGACCAGCTCTTGCCAAGTTCATGGCCGTGCCGCACTATACATACCTGGTGCTGAAGATGCCGATGGAACATGGGGCCCTCTCCCTGTGCGCCAACCTCGACGTCGCCTTCAACTATGAGAAGGAAAGCTTCGCGCTCATCAGCTTCCTAAGGGAGCATGTCGACATGTTCACATGGAAACCTGCGGACATGCCCGGCGTGCCTCAGGAGCTGATTGAGCACTCCTTAAATGTCTCGGGGACCGCCAAGCCGATCAAGCAGAAGCTTCGACGATTCGCGCATGACAAAAAGGAGGCCAATAGGGTAGAAATAACCTAGCTCTTAGCTGCCGGCTTTATTAAAGAGGTGTATCATCCAGAGTGGCTAGCCAACCCGGTTCTTGTAAGAAAAAAGAATAAAGAATTGAGAATGTGCGTTAATTACACCGATCTTAACAAACACTGCCCTAAAGACCCCTTCAGCCTACCTCACATTGACGAGGTCGTAGATTCTACAGCCAGTTGTGAGCTCCTGTGCTTTTTAGATTGCTACTCTGGTTATCACCAGATCACGTTGAAGGAAGAAGACCAGATCAAGACGTCGTTCATTACGCCTTCGGTGCCTATTGCTACATGACCATGTCCTTCAGGCTCAAGAACATAGGTGCAAGTTATCAAGAGCCATCCAGCACTTCCTCAAGGACCAGATCAGGAAGAATGTTGAGGCTTATGTCGATGATGTGGTAGTTAAGTCTAAGACTACCAACACCCTCATCACCAACCTCACCGAAGTTTTCAAAGCCTTTAAAGTATACCGATGTAAGCTGAATCCCACCAAGTGCATTTTTAGCGTTTCATCCGATATCCTGCTAGGCAATATCGTCAGTCACCGTGGCATCGAAGCCAACCTCGAGAAGATAGCGGCAGTGACCAATATGAAGCCACCGACCTGCGTCAAGGACGTCTAGACGCTAACAGGGTGCATGGCAGCTTTAAGTCATTTCATATCCTGTCTGGGCGAAAAGGGACTCCCCTTCTTCAAGCTACTCAAGGCTCAAGAGAAATTTGTCTGGTCGAAGGATGCTGACAAGGCATTCGCCGAGCTCAAGCGGTTCCTCACCACACCTCTGATCATGACCGCCCCTAAAAGGATGGAACCTGCTAATCTACATCGCAGCGACCAACCGGGTCGTCAACACCACCATCGTTGTTGAATGAGAAGAGTCTAGACACACATACAAAGTCCAGCGCCCAGTCTACTTCATCAGCGAGGTACTAAATGAGTCTAAGACTCGCTACCCCTAGGTCCAGAAGCTGTTGTACGCCATCCTCATCACATCCTGGAAGCTCTGTCACTACTTCGACGCCTACCACATAGTGGTAGTCACTGAATACCCACTCGGTGACATCCTCCGCAACAAGGAAGCTAGCGGCCGCATCATTAAATGGGTGGTTGAGCTCGACACATACACCATCGACTTTAGGCCTCGCCACACAATCAAGTCACAGGCGCTCACTGAGTTCATCATCGAGTGGACGGATATGCAGACTCCTGTCCCAGTCGACCACCCCGAGCACTGGACCATGTACTTCGATGGGTCTCTGAAAGGTCCTAATATGGCTAGAGGGGGGTGAATAGCCTATTTAAAAATCTACAAATCAACTAGAGCAATTTGATTAGTATGACAAATAGCGAAATGCAAACTTGTTCTAGCTCTGTAAGGGTTGCAAGCCACCTATCCAACAATTCTAGTTGCAATGATTACTAGGCACACAACTTGCAATGTTACTACTCACTAAGAGCTCTCAATCTTGCTACTCTAAAGAGCTCCACTAGATGAACCTAAAATAACAAAGCAAGCTCTCAATTCTAATTGCACTAAAGAGCTTGCCACAACTAGTTTGCAAGAATATAAATGAGTGAGTAGGGTGATTATACCGCCGTATAGAGGAGTGAACCAATCATAAGGTGAATATTAAATCAATCACCAGGAGAATACCAAATGGCAAGAGACAACCAATTTTCTTCCGAGGTTCACATGTTTGCCAACACGCTACGTCCCCGTTGTGTCGACCAACACTTGGTGGTTCGGCAGCTAAGAGGTGTTGCACAAACCTTGTCCACACAATTTGGACACCGCAAGAACCTACCCACAAGTGAGGTAACTCAATGACACAAGCAATCCACTAGAGTTACCTTTCGGTGCTCCGTCGGGGAAGGTACAAATCCCCTCACAATCACCGAAGATGGCCACGAACAATCACCGACTCATGCCAATCCTCCTCCGCTGCACCAAGCCATCTAGGTGGTGGCAACCACCAAGAGCAACAAGTAAATCCTACAGCAAAACACGAACACCAAGTGCCTATAGATGCAATCACTCAAGCAATGCACTTGAATTCTCTCCCAATCTCACAATGATGATGAAACAATGATGGAGATGAGTGGGAGGGCTTTGGCTAAGCTCACAAGGTTGCTATGTCAATGCAAATGGCCAAGAGAGTGAGCTTGAGCCGGCCATGGGGCTTAAATAGAAGCCCCCACGAAATAGAGCCGTTGTATCCCTTCACTAGGCACAACACGGGGTGACCGAACGCTCCAGTCAGTTCGATCGGACGCAGGACCCCAGCATCCGGTCGCCCGATGCTTGCCATGTGTCATCGGCTTCAAACGCCGATCGCCCTGTCTCAATGGTCAAGTGACGATCATACGCGTTAGTTAGAAAGTGACTGGACGTAGGACCCCAGCGTCCAGTCGTTTCTAGTAAGGTTCCAAACGCGAAATTTCACGACCGGACGTGTCCGGTCATGCTCGACCGGACTCACCCGATGTCCGATCACTCAATGTTTCCTCTATGCGCCTCATGTCAGTGTATGTTAGCACTGACCGGACTCAGACCATGAGCGTCCGGTCAGTTTACACGCCAGCGTCCGGTCACAAGACCGAGACCGTGTGCTTATTGCTGTCACTAACCGGACTCTGAACCCAGCGTCCAGTCACTGCACCACCAGCGTCCGGTCACTCTGTGAACCCCTGTCTTTTCTGTATAGGGCGGCGGTGGCACCGTTGGACTGTCCGCACTCTACGGGCGGACACTCCACCGGTGAAGTTTCTAACCCTTGCTCAAATGTGCCAACCACCAAGTGTATCACCTTGTGCACATATGTTAACATATTTTCACAAGCATTTTCAAGGGTGTTAGCACTCCACTAGATCCTAAATGCATATGCAATGAGTTAGAGCATCTAGTGGCACTTTGATAACCGCATTTCAATACGAGTTTCACCCCTCTTAATAGTACGGCTATCTAACCTAAATGTGATCACACTCGCTAAGTGTCTTGATCACCGAAACAAAATGGCTCCTACTATTTATACCTTTGCCTTGAGCCTTTTGTTTTTCTCTTTCTTCTTTTCAAGTTCAAGCATTTTATCATCACCATGCCATCACCATTGTCATGATCTTCGCCATTGCTTCATCACTTGGAGTAGTGCTACCTATCTCATAATCACTTTGATAAACTAGGTTAGCACTTAGGGTTTTATCAATTAACCAAAACCAAATTAGAGCTTTCAATCTCTCAACCTTGACAGCGCTAGGGCAAGCATATTTTTCATCTCGCCATCAGGGGATAAGCTTCGCTTTGTCCTCGGCCTACACTTCCGAGCATCCAATAATACCACTGAATACGAGGCAACAGTTCATGGTCTCCGTATAGCTATTGAGCTCGGCGTCAAATGCCTCTAGGTGTACGACAACTCCGCAATCATCATCAATTAGCTCAACAAGGATTGGAATTGCACCAACGAGAAGATAGACGCTTATTGCGCCGCAATAAGAAAGTTAGAAGACAAGTTCTACGACATCGAGTATCACCATATGGTCTAGGCTGACAATCAAGCAGCCGATGAGCTATCTAAGTTAGGGTCGACCCGTGCCAAAGTTCTAGCCAGAGTGTTCATCCACGACCTGGTGACGCCATCCATCAAGCAGGCGCAAGGAGTTGAAGAAAAGCCACCTACCGAGCTGTTAGTCACAGCGGTCCCTGGCCCGAGCAATGATTGGAGGGAACCTTTCATCAAATACCTCGCCACTACAGATGTCCCAGCTGACAACACAGAGAGAAAATGCCTTATCCGCTGCAGCAAGCATTACGTCCTAGTGGAAGGAAAGGTATATCGAAAGAACGCCAAGGGAGAAATACTCCAGAAGTGCATCTCCGTGGAAGAGGTGAGAACATACTCAAGGAGATCAACGCCAGCACCTGCGGCAACCATGCGGCCTCTAGAACACTGGTCGAAAAGGCTTTTCGAGCTGGTTTCTATTGGCCCTTAGCCGTAGCCGATGCTGAAGCACTTGTTCGCCGATGTGAGAACTGCCAGTTTTTCGCTAAACAAATCCACGTCCCAGCTCAGGCCTTGCAAATGATTCTTACATTATGGCCCTTTGAATGCTGGGGACTGGATATGATCGAGCCCTTCAAGCTCACACCAGAAGGTTTTCGCTAGGTCTATGTCTGCAATGACAAATTCTCCAAGTGGATCGAATACAAACCCCTGGTCCAAGCTACAGCGAAGAAGGCAGCTGAGCTGCTTGACGACATCATTCACCGGTTCAGCCGGCCGAACAGCATCATCACCGACCTAGGATCCACGTTCACTGGTAGTGACTTCTGGGATTTCTACGACGAAAGATGCATCTCAGTCAAGTATGTCTCCGTGGCACACCCAAGGGCCAATGGCCAAGTCGAGCGCACCAACGGTATGATCTTGGACGCGTTGAAGAAGCGGCTATACGAGAAGGAATAGAAACACCTGGGCAAATGGCTCAAGGAACTACTAGTTGTGGTCTAGGGACTAAGGACCCAACCCAGTTGTAACACCGGTGTCTCCCCGTACTTCATGGTTTTTAGCTCTGAGGCCGTGTTGCCTGCTGATGTCGCCTTCCGAGCACCTAGGGTGGAGAATTACAACGAGGAGAACTCTGACCAAGCTCGGCTCATTGAAGTGGACAACTTAAAAGAGGAACATCTGGTCACCTATGTTCGGATGACAAAATACCTCGATGGCTTACGAAGATACTACAACCGTAACATCAACGATTGATTCTTTGTGGTCGAAGACTTAGTACTCCGCAGGAAACAAAAGACAGACGGGATGCACAAGCTCTCCTCACCTTGGGAGGGCCCCTTCATCGTTAAGGCAGTCACTCGACCAGGGTCCTACAGACTATGCGACATGGATGAAAGAAATGTCCCAAACTCTTGGCACATCGATCTGCTTAGACGTTTTTACCCTTGAAGCGTTCATTTTAGAGATATGTACCTTTCATATTTGAGTATTCAATAAAGTTTTTTTACCCTGATGTTTCTCCATATTGCTTTCTCCATGCTTTTTCGCTAAGCGATTCTGATTCTACGTACATCTTAAAGATGACATGACAACTACGCCTAAGGCAAATACCCGAACAGACACATTGGCGCTTGGATGCCTCTAGAGACGACCCTATCTCCGACTTCTCCCTACACGTGCATGAGTGTCCACCCTCTGCGTCATGCATGGTCGGTAGAGGTTCTTTAGCGACGCCCTGTTTTCCCACACGCACACGACCCCTACGCCCTGCGTTACGGTTAGCAGGCTAGCTAGGGCTGGGGACTCAGTTATATACTACTGATCGGATGGTTTATATCAAATATAAACGCAAACATACCACAACAACAAGTGTTCACCAAAAGCTGCTAAGCACTTTTACACAACGTTGTAATATAAGTTTTTCCTATTCTACTGGGTACTGCTCCCTTCACCGAATAGGTCGACGTCGCCAGCCAACCTCTTCGCTGGTTCCTCCGCCTTGTCTTCCAGCCTAGCGATTTTCACCACATCCATCCCTCGAGCATACCCGGTCACCACTCGCTGGAGGTCCACTGAAGGGTAGTGCGACCGTAGCTGCGCAAGTGCATGCACAACGGCTCCATGGACGGCGCTGCGCGTGAACTCTTTGAAGTCTGACCATGCCATCCGGCATGGGTCCATGATCCACCGAGGTGGCGAGTCTCCAGGTAGCCGCTCTCCCCCTTTGGGTGGTTCGAAGCCAACGCAGTCAAGCACAGGCTTGATCCCTGCCTCCATCGCTTCAATCTTCTCGTCCCGTGCTTTCACCAGGTCTCCCAAGACCTTGAACTGCACGTGGGCCTGGTGCTGATACTCTACAAAAAAGCAACCGTGTGCTAAGCATGCGTCCAACGCTGCGCAAGTAGAAATAAATTAGTAAGTACTCACGTCAAAGATCTTTAGCGACCCACTCAGCCTTCTCCTCTGCCTCCTCCTTCCCCGCAGTCAGTTGCATGACGACCTCCTAGGAGAGGCCGAGCTCCATCTCCAGTGCTGCACATTACAGCCAGACATCTCACAATGCTGAGCATTAATAAAACAAGATCCACAATCATACCTTTCTGCTTGTCGCTACTGCGATTAAGATGCTCGGCCAACGATAGGCTCTCCACCTCCATCTGTCGGTGCTCCGTCTCCAATGCTAGGACTTTAACTTCCAAATCTCCTCTAGTTGCCGCCGGCACTGCTCGGACACTTTCATGACATTCTGTAGAGAGCAAAGGGTCAAAAGCTTGTGATCTTCATGGGATACAATAGAAGGATTTTTCAGCCTTAGCTCAATGCGGCCGATCATTGCCGCTAGGTCAGTTCTCAGCTCCTTTATCTCCACGCTCGCCTCCCTCTCCTCTAGCATTTCAAACTCTTCACCGCGCTGGATAACTGTATGGAGGAGCTGGGGAGGTGGAGCGGTTGCCTGCAGAGGTGCCCTCCTTGGTTGCTGCTATGTTCGGATGGGTTGTCTGAACCCTACCATCGTTGTCGATGCCATCAAGGCCATCGCTTGCTCAGGAACCAAGGGTGGCTCCTGCATCATGTTTCTTGGCGCATCCCCTATGGCCCCTACTCCTACTTGTCGCCCGGATCAACCTACGTCATCCAACCCACCGCCAGGCGAGGTCGGTCCGGTGACTAGTGGCTCCTCCATTGCAGGGGCAGTCGGTTCTGCTACCGCCGGTTGCTCCACAGTGGGCACAACTGGATCTACTTCCTCTTGTCCCTACTCGGTGCGAGAAGCTTCTGGTACATCCACATGCTCCCCACCATCAGCAGCAGAAGCCTGTAGGCCCTCATTCTACTACGTACTTCGGCAAGCAAACATGTCGTCAAGAAATAAAACAACGTTTTGGATAAGAATTGTGCACAAAGAAGGGAACTTACAATTGGGACTGCTGCCACGCTGTTTGGAACTAGTGCGCTCGCCCGGAACCTCCTGGTCCAGCACCCAAATTGCCCGCCGTCTCCATTGTCGTCGCAGAATAGCCCGGGTGGTCCCGGGGACTACGGTGGTCGCCTGCGCTGCCGCTGCTAGAGTCATCCGAGCAGTCTCGAGGACTATGATAGTTGCTCGGGCTACCGTGGCTAGTGCCACCCACGCTATCGCCACCAATGTTGTCCGAGTACGTTCGGGCATCACCGCCGCAGCTTCCCGCGTCCGCCTCCTCTCACGCATCTTCGCCCCTACCGGCCCAGACGGCAGAGGTGTCTTGACCCTCAGCGAAGGAGGCTCCACAGGCCCATCATCATCTGATGAGCTCGACACCACCAGCTGGCGTCTTTGGGGCTAGGCGGTAGCCTCAATACTCACCGACCTCTCTTCATGACGGGACGACCCCGCCATTTTTCTTCTCTTCGGAGATGACTCCTCGCCTATAGGCCGCTTCCCCTGGAGCTTTTCACAGATAGGCGACGTCCGCTCATCTCCATCTTCATCGTCAAGGTCGGCCGAGCTGTCCCCACCAGCCTCCGAGCTGGCTTGACGCTGGGACTGCTCAGCCGGGCATCAACACCCCTTGGCCAGTCAGCCGACAGCACCGTCGTGAAGTACGCCGCCCGGTCCTACCCACGAATCTTCAGGAACACAAATGACTGTATTGCAACAAAAAAGGAATCAAGCGAAACTAGAAAGAAGACTCTTACCCGTGGTGGGAGGGTCCCTACACTGAAGGCCCTCTACTGATCATCGATCCTACGATGCCCCGTGAGGTTAAACAACAATCCAATTCGCCGCATGACTTCATCCTGGTCAATCGGCTTGGGCACCTCGCGGGTCCCATCAGTATCCCCCCAGAATTCATACCTAGGGTGTGCCCTCTCCTTGCTGGGCTGGCATCGCCGAAAAGTGAAATTCATCGCTACTATGACCCCATCCACCCTTCTTCGGTCGATCAGTGCCAAGAGCTCCATCACTTGCTCCATCCCTTTGACACCAGGTCTCTCCGACCAGCTGGTGTTGCTCATGGGAATCTGATCAATGTCACATGCCACATAATGTTCCCCCTATGGCATGTAGAACCATCATTGCGCCCAATACTTCATATTTGTGTTCAATAGGGTGGCGATGTATTGGCCAACCATCCCATCTTGAAGCTGCAAGTATGCGCTACCTATGATCCTATAATCAGATCCCCCAGGCTTTCAAACAGAAGAAGTGGCGGAAGAGATCGAAATGTGGAAGAATGCCAAGATAGGCTTCGTAGAAATGGATGAACATAGAGACATGAAGGGTGGAATTTGGGCCCATATTGCAAAGACTAATCCCATAATAGTCAATCAACCCATGAAGAAATGGATAGATCGGAACACCAAATCCGCGATAGAAATAATCTTCAAAAACTACTAATTCATCGTCATGAGGAGTCGGAAAGCTCTCACCGTGAGCCGGGCGCCATCCCGTCGTCACCCTATCGGGCAGCACGCCGTCCATCACCAACCGGTTGAGCACTGCCTCGTTGCTGACGAACTCCATCCATTCCTCGGCATGATTGAGCTCGCATGATGCTCTACTCGAATAGCCGTGGTTTCTTTTGGGCGCCATCTAACAGATCCGTGACCTAGAGGAGATTGCGCGCTTGCGGTTGCTCTAATGGTGGAGTAGTTGCCATGCGCAGCGGTGTGAGTGTGAGGAAGAAGATGAAGTGGCGAAGAGAAAGTGGGGAATGTGTGCCGGGGCCGCGACGCTCTTATAACAGTTCGACCCCTGACCCTCCGCCTTCCAGGGTTTTTGGGAAACTATGCCCGTCGCACCGCATTCTCTCCCGAAATCTCCGTGCGCTGCTGGGCCGCTTAGTGCGCCTGGTGGGCCGCCACGTCAAACCGTGTCAAACGCGGATTGATGAAACAGAATTCAACGCTAAGCGTTGCTACACCCTGATATTTTCTTTCTCTGACCCTGCTACAAGATATCTTCACAATCTTCTAGTAGGCTCAGGGACTATGTGTGTACACGTCATCTAGCAATGACTGTGCTATTTTTCTCAGCTAAGCTGGAAACTAGATCGGCACTTGAAGACTACTACTTTGAACCCTGGCACCATGAGACTACTTCACCTAGTGCCAAGCTCGAGGACTAAGTGAGCACACTTCACCTCGCGGTGAATGTGCTTATTTCTTTGGTTATATTTCTTCAAAGTGGCTAAGTTCCTCTGCAGTAACCAAGTCAAGGACGCCACATGACCGACTTCGACGTCTAGAACCTAAGCGGGCACACTTCGTCCAAGATGGAGAGTTCATTTTTTTCACTCGAGCTACTTACATCCTTCTGACAAACCTTGACTTCACGTAAGTCTGAGCTCGGCTCCCGGTGGAACAGCTCGAACATCGATTCTAATAGCTCGGACGCTTGCCCCAACAGCCTAGACGCCTGACTAATTGCTCGAACATCTTCTTCAACAGCTCGGCTCCCAGCCAGATAGGTCGAAAGCCTGTTCCTAACAATTTGCGGCGTGTTGGTCAGCTTGGACAAGCTTAGAACGGTGTTGCTCACAGGATGTAAGGTGCTTGGGACTAGCAGTGGGGGTATGACCCCCGATAACCACAGGACTGTACATGGCCCAAGCCGTCAGGGGAGGCCCAACCCACAAGACTATGCCATGCGGAGCACGACATAGGTCGGCGTGCTTCGTAAGACTATGTGAAGATCATTGGCGATCAAGGATGATCTGTTCGGATATGCTAGATCCCGTAATATTTGTAACTTCCTAACTTATAAATCGATCAGGATAGAAACAACCGATCTGTAACCCTACCTCCAGGCTATATAAGGCGGGTAGGGATCCCCCTCGTTTTCATCTAATCATACACAATACAACCCACCGAAAGACAGGGCGTAGGGTATTACGCTAAGTCGGCGGCCTGAACCTACCTAATCGTTGTCTCTTACATTCTGTGTCGCTGTCCGGTTTCCTCATACGCACCTCCACCGATTCATCTACTACCATGGGCATACCCCTCGGTAGATTGCTAACTAGATTTCGTCGACAAAGTGGCGGTTAAAAAATGCCAAAAACTGAGAAACTCTGGAGTAATAGCGTTGGACTATGTCCATACATCTAAGCATCTGGCAGATCGGTTTACAAAGAGACTGTCACATAATGGCCATGTTCGCTTCTCTTATAATCCGTACTTTTTAGCTTCTTTTTTCAGCTGGAACAGTGTTTTTTCTCTCACAACAAATCAGCCGGAACAGTATTTGTCTTATTTTTTCAGCGAAGCGAACAGGGCCAATGTGATAGATGGTGCATTGAAGAAGATAGGCTTGAGACCCAGTCATTCCATAGTGGTAACCTGTCCTATGTGATCGGAGATCCTGTGAAGTAGGATGACGAAACAAGCTAGTGGTTGACTATGATGGAGAGACCCCTATAATAAGGTCCAGATCTTTTGAGATGCACGTTTCTCCTATGCTGTAAGGCAGGTTGGTTTATACCTTAATGTGATCCGAGTGGCTTATTTAAGTAGGGATTTTGTCCTACAGAACATCCTAGAAGGAACACACCTATATGATTTCGACTGCTAGTCACAGTCTATGAGATATGAGTAGTCTCTAGATACTCATAAAAGGCCTTAAAGTGTGACTTATATGCTTCAACCAGAGGGGTTGTTTGTAGCAGCCTAGTACCAGAAAAGAACTTTGGTGAAACTCACTTCGCACAAACCTGTCAATTCAAGGCACAATCCATTGTTCAGTTGTGAATGAGTGTAACCCCTGTTCTAGATGGATGTTCCACTTAACAGTCTTTGTTGAAACTCTGGTATATCAAAGAAGTGTGATTTGAGAATATTTAACATGTGCCCTAGAATTTGGTGGGGATTGTTGAATTTAATGTGGGCCAGGCCCATATATATTCTAATTAAATCAAATAATTCTAAGGCCCATTTTAAATATTATGCGTAATACTATTAGTCCCATACGGGATATTGACCGGATGTTGACTCAACTTATATGTGCAGACTGTGTCTGGCTACATTGAGAAAGTTGAGAAAAGACGTGGCGTGGCGTGTCATGACCGAGCCCAAGCCTGACGCGGAAATGGTGCATGCATAAATTGGTTTTGCCACTCAAACCAATTATGAGCAGGAGTTACCCAGGAGTTTCTAAGTTACGAGAGTTACTTCTTGTAGTGACGGGAGTTTCTGCCCCTAATGAGGAAAGTTATGAGGTAATGACGGGAATTTCTGGAGTTTCTGCTCCTAATGTGAAAAATTATGAGGAAGGTTATGGGAGTTTTCTCCCGTAACGTCGGACTCCTCCGCTCCCGGCGTCGCCTCTCCTGGTGACCTCTCCACCCCTCGGCTGGCTCCACTCGGCTGGCTATGAAATAAAAGGAAGATCCGCTTCAACATTCACTCTCTCTAAATCTCTCACGCGCATAAATCTCCACACTTCCGCTGCATCTAAGGCTTCCCCGTCCCGATTCCTACGAGCACGGGAATAGGGACAATAGACCTCCGAAATCGAGTCGTCTACGAGTTCATCTGCTCGGGTGAAGAGCGGCGGCCATCAGGTTTTTGGGGAGCGATCATGCGACTACTTGATTGATCCACGACGTACGACTTAATCTTCTTCGTGGCGTTCGTGACGGTGGTGGGAGTTCGGCACTGCAACCTCTCTGCACTGCATCGAGCGGGACGAATACACCAACAGGCGTTATGTCGACTAGCGTAACCGGCTCTGGTGCCGTTGGGTATGTTCTAATTCATCCTCTATCTTTAGCGATTAAAATCATGATTATTAGTATCATCTACATGTCCATGTCACTTAGATCACACGTGCACATATATGAGGCCACAAACTTGTTCTTAATCTTTTCTCTGGATTAATTAAATTAATACTAAATTTGTCTAAATTTCTAACAATCTGTTGACTGGAGGACCAAGGGCGCTATCATAGAGGTCAAGAACAGGGGTGGCCGATGTAAGCATCCATATCGATCTCTATTCCCATTTTCTGTGATGCAGTTAACCTCAGGCTAAATCTTATATGAAATATGAAGCACAAATGCACAATAGAGGTTACATAGTATCATTTTACTCTGTTGGACACTGAATTGTTCCTCTGAAAATTGTTAGTGATATGACAACTTTCGCTAATTTCCTTAATTGCTTGGCTCTTGTAAATTATTGCTTCATTGGGGTTTAGTTAGAACATGTTTGAGATGCTACTCCAGACAATTGTGATTGAAATAATATTACTTGATAGCACCGAGTAGTGAAAGACATTGACTATAATCGATGAACTAAGAATTGATATTGTTGCTCATCACCATTGCAGCGATGTATTCATTTGCTCCTTCAGCAATACCAAGCTACTGAGCAAGGATGCTCCCTCTTTTCCGACCTGCTTTGAGGAGGAACCACATTGACTGAATATTGTTCATCGGAGACTTCATAGGAAATGGACCTAGAGGGTCTGGACCGGGAGATGCTGTGAGCCTATTATATACCAACTTTCTTATTATCTAACTCAAATTCAGTTGTCTGATCAACATTTTCTATGGGTGTTTATCAGTTGTCAGAACTTCCTGTAATCCTTTGGATGTTTAGTGTTTTGAACCATCATAGCAAGCAGTATTAATGGGATGTGCCATCTAATTCTTGTATGTTGTTGCTAATGGATCATTGGACAGTAATGGAACCAGATTATTATACATATTTTCTTGTTTGTAAATTCAAAGACCATAATGTTCTTGACAATTTATTCCTGCCATTTGCTATGTCAACGGTTTGTTCCTGGCAGTTTTTGTGGTGGTGCAGTGGTGCAGCTGCAGCTTAAAGCAGCTGCTAAGGTCCCGTTCGTCTCACCTTAAAAGTCGGTTTGTTCGGCTTCTTTTTTCAGCCGGAATAATATTTTTCTCTCACAACAATTCAGCTGGAACAGTGTTTTTCAGCCAAATTCAGCCAAGCGAACGGGGCATGCTGCTGGTGGCTGCAGTTGCTATAGCTGCTTCTGCAATGCTGCAGCCACATCCAGCACTATATAGCTTCTTTTTTATTCCTGTTTTCTATCTTCAGTTATATGAAGTTTGTATTATCTGGCTTTAATTTGTAATAGATTGTGCAATAATCTTAGTGTTTATATACAATACACTTCAAAATACAAAAATAGTTTCATCCTTTTATGAAGCAAGAAAATCTTTGTTCTAATTTGGCCATATAGTTTAATAGTTATAGGTTTTGCCAAATGATCATGGTAGGGCACTCTGAAGGGCGCCTGATGTTCTAGTCCTAATTTAAATTGAAAAGGATAATAAAAATAGAAATTTGATCAAGCTTATCATAATATCAAACCACGAAGAGCTTTGGGTTTCGGTCGTTTTTTTTGTTTTCCTATTTCCTTATTAGCGTGAGAAGTTTCTTTGTATTTTTTTTGTCCGCATTACCGTGTCCAATTGACTTACATTTTTTTCACGATCCTCTTTTTCCACGGTCAATTGCATCTGTCGTTAATTTCTGATTGATTTTTTCTGTCCTATTTTCTTTTTAATCATATAAATATTAAAAAACAAACAATAGATATAATAATAATAGCATAAGCAGTTCAAATTCATCTCTACCTTAAAAATAGAGATTTACAACACCAAAGTTATTGATGCAATTTTTATTACAAACAAAACATATCTTATTATAGTTTGATTTAGCTGATGATCTAATAACTAATCAAATCGTGGACTACAATCTAGAGTAGTTTGCTTTCCATATCAGTCTAAATAAATGTGTCTAATATGCATGTACCAATGTAATATTAAAGTGATGATATTAAATTAGCTTATGTTTTGAATGTCATAGTTATCATAAAATTAATAAATTATAGCTTCAAAATTCTATAGAAAGAGTGAAACATAAATAGATATATATCATTTCAGTTTTTAATTTTGATGAATACTTGATAGCTTTTTCTCCCGTTGCAACGCACGGGCACGTTTGCTAGTCCTTATAAAGTTGCAAATTTATGCACATAAGTTTTATGTATAATATTTTGCGGATCAAAACTTATCACCATAATTTCTAAGAAATATACAAAACTATACAGAATACTTTTGTGTATAACATTTTGCAGACTAATTTTACCATCATAATTTTGTATATATATTTTTACATAATTTTATAGACAATTTATAAGGATAGTTTTTTTTTTGCATTATCCTTGTAACCCAATTTTTATTCATAACTATTAGTGGACAAAATTGTCATAACATTTTCTAAACATGAATTTTCTGCACAATTTTTGTATATTAATTTTACGAATAACATAACTTATACGCATAATTTATGTTATTTTGTGATGTTCACACAATATACATGTAATGTTCTATCAATATATTTTGTGTAATGTTCTATCAATATATTTTGTGATGTTCAAGTAGTACGGATGTGTTCTCAATCTAAAACTAACAAAAAAAGGTTAGATTAATATGAAAACATGAAAAAAATAAAAAAATAAAAGGAAAAAAGAAAACAGGAAATGAGAAAAAAGAAAAGAAAGCATAACTTATACGTATAATAACATTTTTTGACATAACTTTATAGCATGACTTTACATAATAAATTATATGAATAACATAAGTTATACATAAGTTATTATTGTCCACCATCTTTCAAAAAACCGAAGACAGCTTATTGAACACAATTTTTCTGTGTAATTTGTTTAGAGTAAATTTCCCAGCATAATATATAGAAGGAAAATAGATAGATTAAGACAAAAAAAGAAGGAAAGAAAAACGAAAGGGGAAAATAGAAGTGTGAAATAAAATGCCATAGAGAAAAGAAAAAATGGACACTGTATCTAGTTGATAGCATATAGAAGAAAAATTGATAGGGCTACTTTAAAATAGAAAAAAAAAGAAAAGCAAAATAATTAAAACAGTAATAATTTACTTGATCAGAATGGTTAATAAAACCATAGTTCAAAGGATCAGTGAATATTTTTAATTTTGGTAAGAACAAATATTAGCAATGAAAATTCTAGGGTGAGCAGCTAAACAAATTGGAATGCAATATGAGACTGTGAACCGGACACCTGGAGTAGGCTGCGGACCTGCAGCACCACCTAGGCGGCTCCCGCCAGTATTTATGGGTGAAAAAAGACCAGATCCCAAGCGTAGAAACGCTGGTAACCGTCCGATCTCATTTGGATAGTGGATACAGATGGTGAAGTTACATGGTGACTTGCTGAAGCAAAGTCACCCAATCTATGTCCCTTACTAGGTAAGGAGACTGTGATAAGATGTCAAAGGGAAAGTAGAATTTCTTCGATAAAGGACTAAGTGAGTAGGGGATAAATCCACTCGGTTTCAGACTTCACAACAAAAAAATTATTCGGAAGGTCTACAATAAGATAAAAATAATATGGAATTGTATCAAGAACTATATACAAAAAGAATAGGAAAAATGGCTTGAATAGAAAAATGGAATCAGACTCATATAGTTATGTGACTTCATACATGCATACATACTTGATAACACTAGGGTCCTGTTTGGTTCTTTAGGCGCTCCTAAAATTTCTGTCACATCGAATGTTTGATATATGTATGGAGTATTAAATATATACTAATTACGAAACTAATTGTACAACTTGCGACTAATTTGCGAGATGAATCTTTTAAACCTAATTAGTCCATGATTTGACAACGTGTTGCTACAGTAAACATGTGCTAATGACAGATTAATTAGGCTTAAAAAATCGTTAACGCTCCTTATTAGTATCTAAATATTCGATGTGACATGAATTTTAGGAGTGACTAAAGAACCAAACACCCCCTAGATCATGTGATCCTAGATTAAATTTCCTGCTCTCCACCTGTATTTATCTATTTCCATATATCTGTGTATCCCAATCTTATTTCTGATCCGATTTGTCTGAACTCTATCTGTTTCCGCCCAAAAAACATTGAAATAGAAAAAAAAACGAAAGAGGGATCTTCTCGTCCGTTTCTGTCCACTTTCATCCCTGCTAGTAGGGGGAAGTAGAATCCTTTGCGTGCACTAGTGCAGTGACCCTCACTTACCAACGACCAGAGTATACCAACGAGCAGAGTATATCCGACGGTCCGGCCTTTGTCATAATTGTTCGTCTATTTGCCCTCAAGCTTCATGGCCTGAATCACCTAATTAAAACTAGTTATTAGGACACTAATTGGTAGAACTAGCTAATGTTGTTTGCATACATGGACCGATAGACACTCCCTCTATTTTAAATTATAAGATATTTTGGCTCTTTTAGATCCGTAGATTTTGCTATGCACTTACATATACACTATGTTTAAATATATAGTTAAAGCAATGTATCTAGAAAAGTGAAAACGTCTTATAATTTAAAACAATGGACGGAGCATTAGTTTACTTTAGCTCTTTCTATCAACTAATGAACTAGTTTATTAGTTGAGGTATGAACTGAACTTTAGTCCACCTATTTGGATGGCATCGGTGTTTTAATCCTAGCAATCAAACATGACCTCAACTTCATAAGTCAATTTGGCAATCCTACTCTCCCTCCATCTTTGGCCTCCGGATTCAGAGAGGCCCATATTGAAAAGATATCGGACTGACGAGAGCTTGCCGGTCAAGTACTTAGTTTGAGTTCTCGCTCACACTTGGACGCCAATTTGACGTGAACCATGTTTGGTTCTTAAGCGAAATCTAGCCTCAGCTGGCTATCGCGGGAGAGCAAGATTGGCTCACTGCCGCTGCCAAGGCTCTTCTTGCTGGAATGGTCCCATTTAGAGAGCTTGCTTGGGAAATTGAGAATGTTAAAGATGGTTTTCTTGATAATGGAATGTCGAAGCTTGAAGGATTCAAAGGTGATATCATTTAGGAGGAAACTCACGGAGACAATCTATTTAATGCATTTAATGCAGAAGACAACGATACAAATGAAATGGATTTCTATGTGTGCTTATTGTTGGTTCAAATAACTGTGACTTAGGATGACCTGAGAGGGCGGACCTCCCGGCTGGGCTCTTCCCCGGCACAGGGCGCGGTGGCCCTGCCTCCCCGTACGCTCTACCCGATGCGGCAGCCCTGCCTCCCCGCCAACGCCTCCCTGCCGCCGTCCAGAGGCCACCTCTCCTCTCCTCCGGGCTCGGCTCTACCCGGCGCGGCGGTCCTGCCCGGGTAGACCTCCCGACGCCCTCAGCGCACTTCCTGTCGCGAGGTAGCTGGACAAGTTCGTCTATGGCGAAGAGAACATGCGGTCCCACATGTCATTCTCTCCTTGAATAAACATGTCATTTTTTTCTAGAATGGATTCATGTGATCTATTTTTTAGTGTTGCTGGCAAAAATTTGTTCTCTGGCAAGGCTAGCTTTGCTTCCGTATGCCTGCATACGTCGGGCTAGGCTGCTGCAGGAGCCCCCCCAACCAAACGCCCTGTAGCAGATTATTCGGTTCCACTGAGCCAGGATGGATGTCAGCCCAACCAAACACATCTGATCTGAGAAACAAAACAAGCCCTCAACCAAGCAGAGGGAAGCATATGAACGACGACCACTTTTTTCCGACATAAATATAAATCCGTTCTCGTCATGGTATTTAACACCCACAAGCAACGCTGAAAGAACAGTATTCCAAATTTAACCGAGGTTCTACAAAAGTGGCTTTGGTGCAACAGGGTAGGCTAAGGAGCGGCTGCAAGGTCGGGAATGACACAGTTCTTTCAGCGCTTCCCACCGCCACCACCCAACTTGGGGCCCTTGGAACCCTTCTGGACTGCGCCCTTCGTCTGCGCCTTCTGGGACTTGGTCACCTCCGCCTTCTTCGCTTTCTTCTCATCCTTGGTCTTCTTAATGCGCTCCTTGATCTCGCTGCAAGGTCACGACAGTTCAAATGAGGAGAGGTATTGGGATCAGTATCTATTTGCATTTCTGTAAAATATCACGTTATAGTACAAAGCAGATTTTAATGGGTTATTAGACCAAACAAATGGTTACGACTGTCATAGGCATAAATGATGGCTTTATCATACAATTGGTGAACATACCGAAGAGCAGCTTCTCTAGCAGCATCGCGGACCTCCGGCTTCTCAGCTCTCTTCTTCTGGATCACTTCCAAGGAAGCACCCACAATTGACCTGGAGTATGGCTTCTTGGTGGTGCGGCGCCTCTTCTTGACCGCTTCAGCATGGATGTCCTACAGAGAAAAATGGCAAATACATGCAAGTTATAGACTTCTAGCATCATTATATGAGCATGGCAGAAACAACCGTTTTTGCAAACATCTTGTCAGATGCCATGCATCAAATAGATCGATGCAAAAGATAATGATGAAGTGCAGATTACAAAAGATGCAACAATCACATGATTCAGAAGACAGCTAACTATATTAGCTAACATTAAATGTACATTAACACCTGAAGGTTAGCTAGTTAATGTTATATATCAGCCCTTCATATAAATACAGAAGTTAACATATCAATCATAATCCGGAATGGTGAGAAATTGTCCAGAGCTGAGGTTTATTAGAATCCTGGTCCTAGTTTAATAAGACTTGTATTTAGCTAATACGAGAATACTGTAGCTAATCTATAACCAAAAAGCATGGAATCATCATAAGAGAAACGAACGAATGACATTCTTAAGAAAGTTGGCTGGGTAATATAACATACCTTCTTGTGTTGCTTCCTGTACATTGCTGTCCAGGTAAGCTTTGCAGGCTTCAGGCGGTTGTGGAAGTAGCGCTTGCATTTCGAGTTGGCAAAAAGGAACACCTATAAAACAAATGTAATTTCTTTCCATATGAACATTTAGATATCTCATATGAAAATGTAACAGCAAGTAACCTGAGAATCAGCACGAATAAATCTGATGCCTTTCCCAGGATAAATCTTCTGACCGCTGAAGCGGCAAAGTTCCGTCCTGCAAGGAGATGATCGTACTTAGAATAATTTCGAGATCCATAACTCTTATACTAATAGCATTAGTTTGACAGTCATTAATCAATCACAGAAAATATCCTAGCCATGCCCAAAAAGAAGGGCATTGACTAACCAGATAAAATAACATATATTGCAATAAAAGAAGTAGAAACTTACTTCAGCACCATCTTCTCAGCTTCAAGAAACCTTCACCAACTACATATTTTACAAGAACCAAAGAAATAAAATCAGATTGATGATACAGTGCTACTATGCAAGTACAAAACCTAAGGAATCAGTAACAAGGCAAGTTAGCTCCCACACAAATACCAGGATTTGACAGGCAGCAGCAACCAGGTAAGTTTGCAGCCACACAAATACCAGGCAGCAGAAACACAACCAAAACAAAGTTCCTGCTGCAAGGGTGCTATCGTGCATCTCGCACATCAATGAAATAGGCAAACTATAAGGCCAAAGTAACACTCAAAAGATTTAGCTGTTGGGTGACTACTGGCAGCAGAAACACGGAACAAATCTCTGCTGCAAAGCGGGTTCCCTGGTTCATATAGCACACAAAAAAGTTTGGCAGCTACGCTATTGAAATAGCTATATCGCCACAGTACATTTGCTCTGATCCGTCCCAGGGAAAGGAAACCTAAATCACAACACACATAGCCAGCGCAAAACTTCACTGTACATATACCTCCCGAGGACTATCTCTATCTGATAGCAAGACAATGACTACAACTACTGAGCAACAGGTGCAATAGAAACCAGATGACAATGTAACTATGCAAGTACAAAACCTGACAAATCAATAGCAATCAATTAAACAACCAAGCAAATTTACAGGCGCACAAATATTAGGATTTGACAGGCAGCAGAAAAGCAACCAAAAGTAAGTTCCTGCCGCAAGGGTGCTATCCTGGCGCATCTCGCACATCAATGAAATAGGTAACTATGAAATGCCAAAGGCCATAGCACCTGAGTGCATGTGCTTTCGATTCAAATGGGGGTCTCCCAAACACTTTCAGAACTCAAAAGGTTAAACTGGCATGCGACTACTGGCATCAGAAACAAGGAACAAATCTCTACTGGAAAGAGGGTTCTCTGATCCATATAGCACGCACAAAAAAAATAGACAACTACGCGATTGAAACAGCTATAGCGTCTCAGACCCTCCGTACTGTGCTTCGATCCGTCCCTAGGAAGGGAAAGCTAAACACAAACAGCCAACTCAAAACTCAACTGGATGTACACCTCGCGATGTTTATCTACCTGCAGGACAGTGATTCACCTACAGGTGCAACAAACGAAACCATCTAATGACCAAAACCACCAGATCACGGGAATGGAATTAGGGACGGTTCTAGCGACAACAACAAGAGATAAGGAGAGCGCAGGAGCTAGTCTAAGGCAGGAACGAAGGCAGAAGGTTTCGACTGTTGCCATACCTTCCGTGCAGAGGAGCGGAGCCGCAGGCGGCCGCGCGGCGGTGGTGGCGGCGGCGGCGGAGGACGAAGGAGGAGTGTGTTAGTGGTTCCGCTAGGGTTTCTTATATTAGTTCGTGCGTTGGGCATTTGGGCTGACTGACTAGGTTCTGATATGCTGCGAAGTGGCCGCTTTTGGGCCCAAAAAACCGCATCGTGGGCTTTAGGCATAACAATCAACACATGGGCTTTTTTTGGGCGGAATTAGGAAAGGTATTTTTCTACCTTCATGAACTATATTATCTTCCTTAAAACCTTTCATCTCATCTCTCAACTCTTCAAATTGTTTAAATTACCTTCCTATCGGGCCAAAATAGTTTTCAAGGTGATTTAATCTTTTATAAATTAAAAAAATATAGTCAAGAACTAATAAAGTGTCGAACCACGAAAAATATCTCTAAACTCATAAAAAAATCAGAATAATTCAAGAGATAGATTGGGATAAGCAAACTAAAATAAAATATTTAGAACTCGTGAAAATATCTTTAGAAGCTTCCAGAAAGTTTGATTTTATCTCTAGGGAAAGGGAAATACCTAGAAATTTTGGAAAATTTTCAAAGTATTATAATTGATGCCTAATTGCATTCTAAAACTTTCTAGAATAAAAATATGAGATGAAACCAGCAAAAATACAACATACATTTAATGTTGAATACATGTCGGTTTAAGTGGCACGAGAGGGGGGGTTTCTAAAGTGGATTTTGCTCCCTGGCAGCGGTTGAAACCTTAGTGCTAGGTGTAAAAATAAGTTTGAAGGGAACTTTGAAAAGATCCTGCGGTAAAATCAGCCATACATCTCAAAAATGTTATATAAGCCTTGCTAACTCTGACAAATAGGAATCACGACTTGAGATAAAAATGAAAGTGTGCAGCTTATGAAAAGTGTAAAATTAATATATCAGTCATACTCACGGTTAAGAGTGAGTTCAGATTTCTTTGTGATTAGATGGGCTCTTAGCGGTTGGTTGGTTCAGTTGAAACTTGGATGGAATAAGTGTTGGTGTGGTTTGGTTCTCTATGGAGCTCGTGTCGCCCACGCACACGCTTGCCTGGCGCTCGTGTCGACTTTAGTTCGCATGCATCCTCCCTGTAGGAACCACACGGCCGCCGGGGGTAGCCGGCTGCCAATGTGCCGTCGCTGTCCCCGCCAGCCCGCCGCCCCACCGGGCGCGCATCGCGCAGGTGGTTTCGCCGTCCGTACCGGACGGTTTCCTAGCCCGGATCGATCGAGGCGCGCAGGTCTTCGGTTCGCCACTGCCGCGCCGTCGTGGTCTCAGTACACGCACGTCCCTTTCCAATCGCAATTCACAAGATGCAAGCAAGCAACATGGCTCGCGCGGAGCCGGCCGTGGGATCGACGAGAGGTCGAGGCCGCCGAGTCCGATCCGGCACATGGCGTTGCATATGGCTTTTTCGGAGTGATCCGATCAACGAGACTGAGGGACGCGACCGCCCGGCCCTTCCCGCGCCGCGCGTCCGGGAGGGCTCCCGGCCGGCTTGCCTTGCCGCTCGATCGCCGTCGTCGGCGCCTTTTCCTCTTCGTCGCGCACGGTGAAATGCACTGCGCCCTCACTGGTGCGTGCCGCTCCACCAGCGAGAACGAACGAAGCCAAGTGCTGGACCCCCAGTCCCCCACGGATTCACACGTGCGCGGAAGTGCAGAGAGGCAGGCAACTCATCATCAGGGCCATCAGTGACTGACTGACTGAAGAAGCTTCTTCCAGTGGCACACCTCGTCAGGTCAGGCCACACCACTCTTTGGTGTGTCTGTGTGTTGTGCAGCACCTAACTTTGTGCAGCCGCAGTACACGGGGGGGTGGGGCATGCAATTGCAAGTGCGGGATCTTGCATTGTCAAAATCCTAAGTACAAATAAGTCACTACTATATTGACTCGGATCGGAAGGTCATCATAGTTGTTTATTGGAGTAAGTCACTCTGCAGAGCCAAGTCAAATGTCGTTAATGGGCATGCAACAAGAGTTCTGAAACGCTTTCTTTCCTGAAATGCAGAGTTGGGTGCGATCGAGTGCCGCACAGGTCGCCCTGCACTGTACTCTCTTTTTTTTAAGTTGACATCGCTAAAGCTTTCCGAAACGTACACGGAGCACGATCGCATGAATGAACTTGGGCGAGATGGGCAAAATATCTAGGCGCCGGTAGTGCATGCCCAATTAGGGTTGATGAGTTTTAATAAAAGACTTGCACACGGTCGAGTGGTGACCTGCCAACTTCCACTTGTGGCGTCTCAAACGAAAACTGTGAACGCAGCAGCAAGATACGAAAGCAAAACTATTGTTCAATGTTGTACTGTAGAAACCCGAAAGAAAATCCTTCGCAAAAGAAAGTAGTTAAGAAGAAAATAATTGATCGATGGGCACCACTCAATTTAGATGACGAGTCTAGTGACTTTTTCACGAACTCTTTTATTTTTAGAATTCTAGGGCGATGCCCGTCTTAACATTAGCAAAGACACCATCAAAGTTTTACAGCATTCAGGTGGGATACACCCGTCCATACAGTTTTATAACGAAAAACTCAAAGAGTCATGGGTAGAAGTGATAGCTAATTTCGAGAACATTCTTGGACAAAAAACCGACCCAGCCATCATCACTTCTTCACAACGCCCATGATCTCTCACTTCTTTCAGCGCCATCCATAGGAATGCCTGATAGCTTCATCATCACTTCTTCTGGTAGATCTTGATTCTCCCAGTTATGCGCCTGCTGGAACATGAGGGTGTCCCATTTGTCACGCACTTTACTCATCCACATATTCTTGTCGGACTTGTACCAATGTCTTTCAGTTTCTTCAGCCGCAGCAAGAACTCCTGTCTCTTCGATCTCTTGGGGACACAGAATAACCCAAGTCTGCAGCATAGCTGCAATTCTTAAGAGCAGTAGCCTCAGCTCCACCCAAGGCTGACCCTGAAAACAAACTAAGGAATGAGCCTAATTAGATACTATATATTATAAAATATATTTTCAAATTTACTGCTTTGATGTGTTATATGTTAATATTCTTCATTATCTATAAATTTAGTTTTTACGTCGGGGAAGACTACCTGAGCACTTCATGTACTTTTAGTTATCTTATAGTACTTATGTATCGAATTCCTCGAGAAATTTCGTATCGTTTGTGCTGATTGCTGAATTGTACATCGGAGTGTTGGATAATACATCTAGATCCACCCAATAAACAATTTCACCATGGAGAGGGAGATAAAGCGAAAAATGCATTATTATCCTAAAAATCACACACTCATGATCCAAGTACACCATCAATGCTCATTGCTCACATGGCCTGTTTCCAGAATCGGCCTGGCCGGTTCCTGAGGTCGAGGGCAGTAAACCTTCAGAAAATCGTAATTAGTTTATCCGGAGTTCAAATGAGACAATTAAAATATATTTTTTGATCAGCTCGACGATAGAAATGCAATGGTGCAGTGCACTCTTCCATATGAGGAAGTTGGAAAATCATGAAATCCGACCTGACCGGTTTTGGAAATTGGGCCAAGCCGGTTTCGGCCAGGTCAGCCCCTCGAAAAATTGTTTTCTTTGTTTGAGCTCTAAATATGATTATCCAAATATTTTTTTCTGACCGTTTCAAAGATAGAAATATGATGGCAGACTCCTCTATGCATTTTGGATAATTTTGGTGTCAAGACATATGTGCATAAGGATTTCCTCAGAAGCTGTACGTCGTTAGCCGCATGAGTTGTGTGATGCCAGGAACGAATGTTGCTGACACTAATTATCTGGTTAATTAAGCTTGTTGTAGCCTGGAAAAAACATTATCCTCTGTCATAGGCAGACAATAGTAATTGTGCTGTGCAATATTGATATAAACATTATTCTATCATAGACAGACAACAGTAATTGCAAGTGCAGTATTGAGGTGATGATATAAACACGCGCCCCGTTCGGCTGGGGCTAGCTGGCCAACCCTCTCACATAAGCACTATTCACATAAACCAGCCAGAGTACTTCTCTATCGTATAAACGAACCAACGGGCTCACGGAAGTCCGATCCCTTCCCTTGCACTTGCACACACACCATGTATAGATATATACATACGTGGGACCCATCGAGCTCAAGTCGGCATCACGGCATCATCAAGCTGCCGAGGCAGGAAGGACGAGCAAGTAACAAAAAGTGCAGACTGCAGAGTAATTGGCATCGCAGTCCGTCTGTGCTGGGACGATGACCATGCCCTCACAAATCTACTGTCTACTCCTATCTACTACAATGATTTGCATGCAAAAAAAAAAGCAAGGACAGGAGTCTTCAAGAGTACAGCTAAGCTGGGGATCCAGGCGTTGCAGATTTAGACAGACAAACGTACAGCTATGAACCAGAGTGGCATCTCCCGATATAATGCGATCTGTCGTATAGGTTTTATCCCTCCCTCTGTTTATTTAGACATATACACAAAGTATTAAATATAGATTAAAAAATAACTAATTACATAGATTGCGATTAATTTGTGAGACGGATTTTTAAGCCTAATTAGTCCATGATTTGATAATGTGGTGCTACAGTAAACATGTGCTAATGACGGATTAATTAGACTTAATAAATTCATCTCGTGGATTACTGAGGACTTTTGTAATTTATTTTATTATTACTATCCGAACACCCTCATGTGACAGCCGATGTGACACCCCTAAACTTTAGCCCCTGAATTTAAACACCACCTATATACACATGCACATTTGCATCTCCATGATCTTTGGACGTGTTTGTTTGCCTGGACACGGGGAGCCTGGCTGGACCAGCCCAGCCAGGGTCTAGGGATGTAGGCCCAACTGCTGTAATGCAGCTTGTTTGGTCACTCTTCCCATCTGGGCCTGGCTGCTGGGAGATTATGTTTGTTTGTCTGGGCCGGTTGTCAAGAATCCCAACTACCTCCC
Organism: Miscanthus lutarioriparius; assembly: GCA_904845875.1. Taxonomy (NCBI): domain Eukaryota; kingdom Viridiplantae; phylum Streptophyta; class Magnoliopsida; order Poales; family Poaceae; genus Miscanthus; species Miscanthus lutarioriparius. The sequence goes on along the minus strand of CAJGYO010000017.1, from coordinate 17,320,581 downwards.
AACTGTCTAGTTGGGACGGTGTTTGTTTGCCTGGACAGCAACCGTCAGCACCAGATGCATTTCAATGGAATAGCAAGCACACATGATAAGAGCAGGTACCACAGCACAATTATGAATGGACAATGAAGCTAAATAGAGCAGAGTTCAGGTACTTAGCAATATCGTTACAGCATCATAAATTAGAGATTACAATTACTAACTAAATGTGTAGCCATTGCACTTCTTCAGCTTGATCCACATCGCACACACCAGAGCACAAAGGAAAAAAATCACCACTGTCTTGTAACTGATAGCAGAGGAAGAAGGTTTAGAAGTAGAGATTGAGTTGATTGTTGAGTTGAAAGCAGCCATAAGAACTCTTATGTAAATAAGACCCTAAACCCAAGATAATGTAACCTAGGTAAACAATGGTTACCTTGAAAAAAGGGTTCCACCTGTGACTATCCAAGATTTTGGGATGAATTGAACCAGTTGGTGGTTTGATTATCTCAGCCCTTAGTTCCCCAACAGCATATAGAACTTGATGGAAGTGTCTGCTAACTGTCTCTATAGATCTCCTAAAGCTCTGATGGACAACTCTAAATATCTGATTGTGCCCAACCACATGGAGAAACATGGCAACTTATTCCTGTGAGGGTATGACCCCCGGTACGCACAGGACAAGACATAGGCTGCACCATCAGAGGTGGCCTAGCCCACAAAATCAAGGCGTACGACTCACGACATTGGTCGACGTGCATCGTAAGGGTACAAGAAGATGTTATTATTTATTAGATATTATATAATACCAAATAGGATACTTTTCTTGTAACCCTACCTCTCCAGAGCCTATAAGGAGGGGCAGGGGTCCCCTAGTCGATATTTCCATACGGATCCTAGGCTTAGCCTAAGGCATCTCATCTCTCATAATATAATCCACAAAGACACAGAACGTAGGGTATTACGTCAAGCTGACGACCTGAACCTGTCTAATCGCTGTCTCTTGCGTTCTGTGTCACCATCCGGTTCCCTCACGTGCACCTCCACAGATTCATCTACTACTGTGAGCATACCCCTCGGTAGACTGCCGGACGTATTTCATCGACAGTGGCGTGCCAGGTAGGGGGTGTGCGTGCTGATTCCATGGCGAACTAGATGGAAATTTCTTCTTCAACCGGCATCGCCGACACCTCGGCATTCGGCGACAACTCGACGCTAGCCCGCAGCAGGTTGCTTTCCTCGGTGAATGGATGCGCATGCTGGAGTTCGACGCCTTGCCATGCGCCTCCAACAGACGCAACATGCGACGACAAGATCGGGAATACATGTAAGGCGGAGTGAAGCAATCTAAGAAAGCTAAGTCAAGTCGCTTCCTAATTAAATATTGTTACACTCCCAGATATATCCATATGTCTACATGATTTCTGTTGGCAGCAACCCGATCGGATAAACAAGATCGTTGTCGTGGATCATGACGACCAGCAATCAAGAATGGCGGCCAACGATAAAGCGATGTGGAGCAGTGTTTCCACCAAAGATGCTAATCGGCCGTACAACCTAACTGGTGTAATCGAAGAGATATAGAAGCACATATTCATCTAGATCTACGGAGCCGTGGGATCCAAGCTAGTAATCAGAACAACAAGACTCCCTCGTACTCATGCACGTACGTGCTTGGTATGTGCGTACGCGTTTGTGTTTCCAGGATCTGATTCCAACTCGATGGTGAAACATGCAGTTTCATCAAAAGCTAAGTCATGACCTTTCCTGTTTTAATTAAATATTCCATATAATGCGTCTCCGAATGTCTCTACATCTATATGATGATTAATGGTAGGATCTCGATTGTGCCGCTGTCATCGGCATCGACTCATCGGTGTCATGCGCTGACCAGCCTATCGTCATCTCACATCGACCCACGCTGATGACACCCGTCGATCCTCATTGATGCCCCCATCGACGGATCCAACCTCGTCGCTATCCACAGCGACACTCGGCTCTATTGATCCCGTCGGTGGTGCAGACCTTAGTTTTGACTCATCAATGACACAGTCATCGGCCCTTATCGCCCGCTGGAGACAAAGCTACTTGGCACTACCACCTTTCCCGATAAGCAAAAGCAAGAAGATCTCAGACTGTGCCTCACCTCGATCGAACACGCCCAAGGGCTTCGCCTCCCCACGCGGATTGACTCTGTCAGGCTCCGACTACGCCCGTTCACCTACGACTCTGCGTACTCGTCCGAGCTGTCAAGCGAGACGTCTGAGCTGCCAAGCGAATCGTCCGAGCTGTCAAGCGAGCCGACCGAGCTGCCAAGCGAGCCGTCCGAGCTGTCAAGCGAGCCATTCGAGCTGCCAAGAGAACCGTCTGAGCTATCAAGCGAGCCATCCAAATCACATCCATATACTCAGACATCATGACTCATCGGCTCCTCTACTCCACTCAGTGTCGATCAAGCTAAGTCATGCTTTAATATTCTTCTAAATATTCTTTAATCTTCATACGTCTCCGATGTCTCTCCATGCTGTTTTCTCCATAATTATTCTCCAAATGACTTTTTTCTTCGCATATACCATCTCAAAGATGACACACGCTTTTGACTCAATAAATCCCCGAATAGTCATGTTGATGCTCGGATGTTCCCAAAGACGGCCCTATCTCTGCCTTCTCCCTACACGTGCACGAGCGCCTGCCCTCTGTGTTAGGGGTGGTCGGCAGCGGCTCCTTAGCGACGCCCTGCTCTTCCTACACGCACACGGGCTCCGCACTTCGCATTATGGTTAACAGGCTAGCTAGGGCTGGAGACTCAGCTACACACTAACTTGTAGGACAATTTATATTAAATATAAAACATCTTTAGAATAACGCTAAGTGTTCGCACCAACTGATCGCCGAGCTGCATACGCTATTTCATCACCATTGCTGATTCTTCTCCGGAGTTCATATATTTTATTTTTACATCATGTACTACCCATTCTACACATTTGTTTCGTAGGGGCACAGTTCGCTCAATGAGCTTATGCTCAGGGACTAGACAAGATGATCATCGTCTGGGTGGTAGGACCACCTATCGGACGGACTTCACCGCCAACCAACTAGTCGGACTGCTCGACACTTACTCCTACTCGGTGTTCACTTTGCCGCCAACCAGTTGGTTGGACTGCTCATCACATGGCACTCGGACTTCACCGCCGACCAACTGGTCAGACCGTTCAGCTTATGGACTTCATCGCTGACCAGTTGGTCGGACTGTTCGACGTTCACTTCCGCTTAGGCATTCACTTCATCGCCGACCAGTTAGTTGGACTGCTCAGCGCTCATCACCAACCCGTTGGTCAGATTGCTCGTCGCTTTGGCTTCATTGACAGCTACACTAGGGACTTGTCAGCTATGTTGGGGACTCCTCAGCGCTTGGATTCTTCGTGCAAGAGTCACCAGCTAAGCTGGGGACTCCCTTGGCATTTGGATTTTGCTACGCATCATCGCTGTGCTTTCAAGTTGCTCCATGCTGTTTGGATCAGGGTGCTAATCTTGGGTAGCACGTCTGGGGTCTTGATACGCACATGACAGATGACGTTGGCAAGCTTTCAAGCTTAAATTCTTTGACCCTGCTACAAGATATCTTCAAAATCTTCCAGCAGGCTCGGGGACTATGTGTGTATACGTCATCTCATGATGATTGTATTTATTTCTACACTGGTTTCCAGCGACATTGGGGTCTGGGCTAGCACCTGAAGACTACTACTTTGGACCCTGGCACCACGTGACTACTTCACCTACTGCTAGGCTTAGAGACTAAGTGGACATACTTCACCTCGCGGTGAATGTGCTTATTTTTTTTTACTTAATCTTCTACAAGGTGACTAAGCTTCTCCGTGCTGACTAAGTCAAGGACGCTAAGCGTCTAACTTCGACGCCTGAAATCTAAGTGGACACACTTCATCCAAGATGAAGACTTCAAATTTTTTTATCATGAGCCCCTTACATCCTTCTGGCAAACCTCGGCTTCGAGTAAGTCTGGGCTTGCTTACAGTTGAACTGCTCGGACATCATTCCCACTGCTCGGACAACAGCTCGTATGACAGTTCAACTGCTCGGACACCTATTCAACTGCTTGATACTCGCTTCAATAGCTTAGTTCCTAATTAAACTGGTCGGACACCTGTTCCTGATGATCAACGACAAGTTAGATAGCTCAGACAAGCTCAAGACGGTGTTGCTCAGCGGATACAAGGCGCTCGGGGACTAGCTATGGGGGTATGACCCCCGGTACCCACAGGACAAGACATGGGCCGCACCATTAGTGGTGGCCAACCCACAAGATCAAGGCGTGCGATGCACGACACTGGTCGGCGTGCACCGCAAGGCTATAGGAAGATGTTATTATTTATTAGATATTGTATAATACCAAATATGATACTTTTCTTATAACCCTACCCCTCCAGAGCATATCAGGAGGGGCAGGGGTCCCCTAGTCAACATCCCCATATGGATCCTAGGCTGCCTATGGCATCTCATCTCTCATAATACAATCCACAAAGACACAGGACGTAGGGTATTACGTCAAGCTAACAGGCTGAACCTGTCTAATCGTTGTCTCTTGCGTTCTGTGTCACCATCCGGTTCCCTCACGCGCACCTCCATCAATTCATCTACTACCGTGGGCATACCCCTCGGTAGACCGCCAGACGTATTTCGTCGACAGTTCCTCAACTGAGGAATTAATTATGTCCAGAACTAAACCCCTCTCCCTAAACAAGTTGCGCAGTGCAAAAAAGGTGCTTTACTCATCCTAAGCATGGCTATACACTCAGCATCAGTTGATTTGTTAATGAGAGAAAGGTTCTTCTCCCTGTGCTCATCTGCTGCTAACCTAGGGCCATAAGTAATGGGCTCATCCTCCCCTCTATGCCTTTTCAGTTTGGATGAAATAAGGGCAACCATGACAACTACCATGGCAGCAGCCTGAGAAACCATGGCAAATCTTTGTTGCTGCAAATCCATCTATATACATGAATGAAATGTTGAATTCAGGTTAAGGCTGCCTTGCTGGCCTCTAAATGCATCTCATTGCAAACATCAAAATGAACTAACGGATAGGGCTTCAAGGCCTCGGCTGCAATGTGCAGAGCACAACCACCTTGAGGCTCCACCTCAACATCATCGACCTTAATAAACCCCAAAAAATTGGATCCCAACCTCAAACCATGCTAAACAGTAAACCCTAGCTCATACATCTTATCACAATGAAATAGAAGCATGGAAATATCATGGATTGGGATCAAGAATTCACAGATCCACCCAATAAACCACCAACAGTGGGATCCCAATATCAGACCATGTCATAAAGTAAACCCTAGAAAGCCCTAGCTCATATGTATCATCACAGTGCAACAAAAACATGGAAACATCATGGATTCAGACCAAGAACTCATAGATCTGCCACAGAAACAACGCTATGAGCACTTTGACCGCTAAAATCGTGTCATGTGTAAATACTTCACCATGCTATGAGCACTTTGATCACCATAATCGGGTCAACTGCAACCAACATTTCAAGATTTCACCTTGCTTTCGGGACGGAGAGTAAGCAGCCACAAAAGAAGTAGGCGGCTTCAGGAGGAGGAAGCCAATCCAGCGAGGAAGGAGGCGAAAGCTTGGGGAAGATGAAGCAGCATCCACCATAGGCCCGCGTCCAGGCAAACAAACACCAGCAACCAGCAGCACCGCTCGACTCGAGGAAGACGACGACGATGTAACACCCTCGGTGTTACGCCCTAAACAAATTACCTAATCATGTCATGAGCATCATGTTTATGTGATAATGCATGTGATGGAATGTGTAGATAACATTTTGGTAACTTAAGATGATCAATAATAATATTAAATGAGAAGCTATTCCATAACTCATATGTATCAAGTAGGGTTTAAAACTAATTTTATTGAACAAAAATACTATAGAACATATATGTGGCATTTAAATAAAGTTTGGAATATGAACTTTATAGATGACAATGAAATCCTTGTTATATAAAAATAACATCATTAGCTAACATTTTTGATAGACTAGAAATGGAACTTGGAATCAAAGTTCAAGACAGCAAGACAATGCCATGTTTGGGAATTTATTTTGTGAAATTGAGTTAAGAAGTGGTGTCGTGTTTTAGCTCGAGTTTGGTAGCTGTCGATGCGGGACCCACAGGATACCCCACAAGAGAGAGAGAAGATCTAGTTCAACTAGGGTTCTTCCCATGTAATCTTAGTAATAAAACTATTAAGTAATCCTACTAGGAAATCTCATTGTAAACCGATTAGGACTCCGGCCTCCTGAATATATAAAGGAGGCCAGGGCTCCTAAAGAAGGGGACAATTGGTACGACATAACACTTCATAATCAATCCAACGCAAAAAGGCAAACGCCGATCGGACGAGGGTCGTTACTCGATTTACGATCGAGGGGCTCGAACCAGATAAATCGATCGTCTCTTGCGTTCACCATCGAAGTTCAAAGATACGCCGAGACCCGAACGAATCGCGCCACGGTACCCCGTGGTAGGCTATCGATGGTAAACATCGACAATGGTGGCGCTGTAGGGGCCTTCGGTGACTTTGCATCCGAGAGCTCGATGGACCTCAATGACATGATCTTCCCGACGGGATCGATTTTCATCTTCGGCTCGTGGATCTGCGAGGCAGACAACTACGACAAGCTTCAAAGTCATCTCCTCAAAGATCCGGATCATCATGAAGAATCCTCTATTTCGACAACTACGACGGATCAACTCATCAGAAGATTCACGCAGCTCATAATACCCGATTCGAATAAGATTCCATCCGACTCGAATTCAAGCTCCGTATCCGAGATGAAGTCTTATTCGAGTACTTTCAAGAAGTCGAGTTCTTGTTTGGCAAGATTCCAGAATACAAACCAAAACAACTCGGATTACCCTCAGAGTTTTTTCAAAAGGCCGAGTTCTTTTCCATTTGGGCTGGACAACACGACAAAATCCTATCGTGGGACGGTTTGAAAGGTCTTTCAAATCAACACTTGGGATACCACAGCGGGGAGCTCGGGAGGGCCTCGTTCTAACGATAACATCGCAAGACCAGATCATCCATCGGCGGGATCATTCTCGAGGATAGCGAAACCCAACTAGTCGGCACAACGACAACGGCTATTCTACCTTACCAAGAGGAGACTCAATCTACGACGCCGAGAGGCGCTAATGAAGTCATCAAGAACTCCGACAAGATGACAACTAACGACAATAACGGAACAGCTCACGCACGGGAAGTGTTGATGGTTCGACGCCTCGGTCGCCATTAAAACCCCGAAGCACCCGATGTCGTCATCGATGAATCGAGAATCCAACATATCACCCTTTGCTCGTGGCTACGATGGAGAAACCGAAAGTCGAGACGAGGCTCGAGAAAGGAAAAACAAGTTGAAACAAAGGCGCCAAAGACCGCGCTCGACAAACAGAGAGAAGCTGGACTAGATACTGAGTCGAATTGGTGAATACGACAAAAGAAAATCACAACAAGAGGTCGAAGGAGACGACAAAGTGAGTACGCCTTACGATAAGATTCGAGAAGCATTAGAAGAACTCGGGGCAACTTCACATCACGGGAGAAGTACTAACAGCTCGAGGACTTGCTCCGGTCAACGATCCCAAGAACACATGAAGAGAGAACCCGATCAAGAATACCGCCGGATCAACAACCCATAGGCAAGAAGATCAAAATCAAAGGAAGTCCGCTTTTGAAAGACTTGGACCAAAGCGGAAGCCATAACGGGAAAGCAGGAGGGAACATAGTCGGGGCCATCAATTTGAACAACCAAGGAAGACCAGGAGTAGAGGCCTACCAGCATGACCTCGCAGTAATTATTCCCATCAAAACAACACTTGGCCAGAAGAAGGAGCCGAATCCGAATTCAAGGAAGCCGGAACGCATGACTGATTCCCCTGTTTTGCAAACAGGTTGGCATCAGTTCGATTACCTCACAAATTCAAACCGTCTAATCACTCCAAGTATGATGGCAAAACCGAACCAAGACAATGGCTCAGAATATATTCACAATCAATTGAACTAGCCGGAGGAGACGATGATATTAAAACCTTGTTCTTCCCCATGGCACTGGAAACGATGCCCCTCCAATGGTTTGATAAATTGAACCCAGGATCGATCAGAACTTGGGAAGACTTGCAAAGAGCTTTCTGCGAAAATTTCGCAGGTATCATCACACACCCGATCACTCATGCCGAACTGAAAGGACTCAAGCAAAAGGGGGGCGAAAGTCTCAGAAATTACTATCGGCGATTCGGTGAACTGCGGGCTCAAGTGCATGACATCACCGAACGAGAAGTAATTGAAGCTTTCTCTCATGGAATCATGGCTAGGTGGCAATTTCAAGATTTCTGCAAAGAAAATCCGAGAAACAATGAAGAATTCAGACGAACAGTAGAAAAAATGATTACTGCAGAAGAAAAAACACGAGAAAGGTTCCCGGATAGGCAAAATCATCGAAGCAACAGACATCAAGAAAGAAAGCGTAGACCAGACAATACCGTGGCAATGGCCGACAAATCAAAGAAGTTTTCTAAACCCAGAAGATATGAAGACATTGAAAACATACGTTGCCCATTACACCCTAACGGGAGACACACCATCGGAAACTGCTACACTTTCAATGATCGATACACGAGAAAAGATAGTAAGGAGAACACCAAAGAGGACAATCACAAGAAAGACGAAGACAACCATGAGGACAAAGGATTTCAAAAACCCAGGGGAACGGTAGCAGTAATCTTCTCAGGAGCTCCAGATTGCACAAGCAAACGTCAAGAAAAACTAGCACTACGAACCATCATGACAGCAGAACCGGCTACACCAAGATATCTCAATTGGTCACAATATCCAATCCAATTTTCAAGAGAAGACCAATGGACGGCGTGAGGAACGCAGCCATTACCCATCGGTTTTAGACCCAACTATTGCCGGGATGACTATCACCAAAGTACTAATCGATGGGGGAGCTGGACTCAACATCATCTTTTCAGAAACTCTAAGGAAGATGGGACTACAACTCGCTGGGATGATTACACCAACAAGCACTCCCTTTTACGGAATAGTACCCGGCAAAGCAGCCATGCCACTCGGACAAGTTACTTTACCCGTCACTTTCGGAACTCCTGCGAACTATCGAACAGAGTTTATCAAATTTGAGGTTGCGGACTTCGATTCGTCATATCATGCAATCCTCGGACGCCCAGCACTGGCAAAATTCATGGCAATACCACATTACCCGTACTTATTGCTTAAGATGCCAGGACCCAACGGTATCCTTTCTCTTCGAAGCGATTTGAAGCGTGCTTTTGACTGCGACGTTCAGGCGATCCAAATTGCGGCAAAAGCACAGGCCGACAATGGGAGAAAACAAATAGCCACAATTGCTGCAGAGATAAGCCAAGAAGAATTAGAAATACCGGCTAAAAAGCCCAGCATCATCACACCACCAAAAGAAGCCGACGTCAAGCAAATTGATTGGGCAATTTGGCGATACCTCCAAGACAAAGAACCATCGGTGCTCACCTCTCGGCAAAATAGAACTCGCGCTCACCAACTTTCTTGGGACAACAAAGATATCTTCACCGAAGCCGGCCGACATGCCGGTGTCCCAAGAGAGTTGGTGAAAGCCTGTAATTGATGTTAATGAAAACTCCAAGCTCAGAAAGCAGCGGCCACGACGATTCTCACCCGACAAAAAGGCAGCGATTAAAAAGAAATCACAAAACCGATGGCGTCGGATTCATCAGAGAAATCCTTCATCCGGATGGCTAGCAAACCCGGTCCTTGTGCAAAAGAAGAACACGATGATGAGTGGCGATAATGCGTCGACTACACGGATCTCAACAAGCATTGCCCAAAAGATCCATTCGGGCTACCACGCATTGACCAGATAGTCGACTCAACAGAGGGGTCCGTACTGTTATCCTTTCTCGATTGCTATTCAGGGTATCACCAGATCGCATTAAAAGAACAAGACCAAAGCAAGACTTCTTTTATTACCCCGTTCGGTGCTTACTGTTACAAGACCATGTCATTTGGACTAAAGAACGCTGGAGCCACATACCAAAGAGCTATACAAACTTGCCTTGGAGATCAAATCGGTGAAAATGTGGAGGCATACGTAGATGATGTAGTGGTAAAAACAAAGAACCCAGACAAAGATGATTGAAGATTTAAAGCAAACATTTGAAAACTTGAAGAGATGGAGATGGAAATTGAACCCAAATAAATGTGTATTCGGAGTTCCTTGAGGCAACTACTCGGATTTTTGGTCGGTCGGCGTGGGATTGAAGCCCGGCACCAAGCAAATTCGAGCTATAAATGAAAAATGAGGCAACCTAGGACTATCAAAGATGTTCAGAAACTAACAGGATGCATGGCGGCCCTCAATCGTTTCATATCAAGACTCGGAGAAAAGGGGTTACCCTTCTTTAAACTACTAAAGAAGACAGACAAGTTTGAATGGACAAAGGAGGCTGACGAAGCTTTCAAGAAACTTAAGGCATATCTCACATCCTCACCAATTCTCACACCCCCAAGGAAAGATGAAGACATGATGCTATACATTGCGGCGACTACTACTGTAGTCAGCACGACAATAGTCGTGGAAAGAGAAGAAGAAGGACGTGTGTACAAAGTACAGCGACCGGTATACTACATCATCAATCAAGTATTGTGCGAATCAAAATCCGGTACCGCATGTACAAAAACTACTCTACGCCCTACTTATCACCTCACAAGCTTCGCCACTATTTCGAAAAGCCACAAAATTACCGTGGTGACGGACTTCCCACTCGGAGACATTTTACACAACAGAGATGCGACAGACGTATATCAAAGTGGGCGATTGAACTTGGAGCTCTTAACATCGACTTTACCCCACTGAAAGCAATCAAATCTCAAGCCCTTGCCGATTTTGTGGCCGAGTGGATGAAATTCAGCAGCCTTTATCGAGATACAATCCTTGATCTTTGGAAGATGTACTTTGATGGGTCGCTCAAACTAGGCGGAGCGAGTGCAAAGCGTTCTCCTCATTTCCCGGAAGGAAAACAACTCAAGCACGTCCTTCGGATATTATGGCAAGCTACAAACAACGAAGCAGAATATGAAGCCCTCATCCACGGGCCACGAGTGGCAATTACCATCGGAATAAAGAGATTACTTGTATATGGCGATTCAAAGAAGAGTCATCAACCAAGTAAACAAAGATTGGGATTGCACAAAAGAAAACATGGGTGCTTATCAGGTTGAAATATGGAAACTTGAAAAATATTTCCAAGGATTAGAAATTTTACACGCATCTTAGCGATTCCAACATTGCGTGCAGATGTCCTTGCCAAGCTCGGATCGACAGAGCAAAGGTTCCACCGACGTATTTATAGAAGAGCTATCAGTTCCCTCTATCAAACAACCCGGTGAGACATCCAACGAAATTCAGGCTAAAGGCGTTCAGATCTTGGTAATCAACACCTCATGGACCCAAGTTTTCATCGACTATATCAAAGAAAATAAACTACCAGACAGATAAAGCGGAAGCTACCCAAGTTGTTTCAGAAGCAAAAACTACGTTTTAGTAGGAGATAGACTCTATAGAAGAGCGGCTTCATCAGAGTACTCTGAAATGTGTTTCATTTGAAGAAGGCAAAGAGATCCTAGACGAGATACACTCAAAGTTTTTCGCGGAAATCATCTTCGCTTCAAGGACTTTGGTTGGAAAAGCATTTCGCACCGGATTCTCTTCGCCAACCGCTCTAAAAGACGCAGAAGAACTTGTCGAAAATGCAAAGGTTGCCAAATGTTTGCAAGGCAAGCCCATGTGCCAGCTCACAATCTTATCTGCATCCCACCCGCTTGGCCTTTCTCCTGCTGGGGGCTGGATCAAGTGGGACCCCTGAAGAAAGCAAAGGGTGGCTTCGAGTACATCTTTGTGGCAATCGACAAGTTCACCAAGTGGATTGAATATAAACCACTCGCGAAGTATAGCGCAACCAAAGCAGTCAAATTCATCCAAGAAATTACGCACCGCTTTGGCATGCCCAATCGAATCATCACAGATCTAGGCTCCCCTTTCACACTCTGAGAATTGAAGAAATTTGGGCACAAGACTGTGGTTTTAGTATAGACTATGCGTGCATGCGCACATCCGAAGCCAACGGACAAGTAGAAAGGGCCAATGGACTCATCTTGGCCGGATTAAAACCAAGATTATATGAAGAACTAATTGACTATGGGTCCAAATGGATTGAAAAATTGCCAAAAGTTGTATGGGGGCTACGAACTCAAATAAGCAGAGAGCAACAGGCCACTCACCCTTCTTCCTAGTCTCACGGATCGGAAGAAGTACGTACTACCTGCCGACTTGATCTGGACATCACCAAAGATAGAACAATACGATGAAGGAGAAGCAGAACAAACAAGAAGATTAGAACTCGACAGCTCAGAAGAAGTTAGAGTAAATGCCACCCTACAATCATCACCAGGATACCTACAAGGTTTAAGGCGGCACTACAACAAAAGTACCCATCCTCGATCATTACGAGTTGGAGACTTAGTACTAAGAAGGATACAAAAGACCCGACAGACGACATAAGCTCCTCGGTCCATGGGAAGGTCCGTTCATTGTCACAAAAGTCACCGGACCGAGCACATACAAGTTAATAACCGAAGATGGAAAGGAAGTAAGCAATACATGGCACATCGACCCACTAAGAAGATTCTGGCGTAAAAACAAGACATGCAAGCCACAAGGAACCAACATTCACAATCCATTTAAAGACGATATTCTTCGACAACATATGTATTTGTTCATATTCATGATCAATAAAGATGATATTCATCCACAGCATGTCTTATCATGACTTCCAACGAGTTATTTACCCGAAAGCACGCCTGAGCTTCCCGGCCGAGAGCAAAATAGCTGAAAACACGCTTGAGACCGCCGATGAGGGTAGCTAAAAGCTAACACCAAACAAAAAGCAAAATGGTGAAAGCACACTGAGCTTTCGGCCGAGAGCAAAATAGCTGAAAACACGCTTGAGCCGCCGATGAGGGTAGCTAAAAGCTAACACCAAACAAAAAGCAAAATGGTGAAAAGCACTTTGAGCTTCGCCGAGAGCAAAATAGTGAAAACACGCTTGAGACCGCCGATGAGGGTAGCTAAAAGCTAACACCAAACAAAAAGCAAAATGGTGAAAGCATGCGCTGAGCTTCGGTAGAGAGCAAAATAGCTGAAAACACGCTTGAGCCCGCCGATGAGGGTAGCTAAAAGCTAACACCCGAAACAAAAAGCAAAATGGCTGAAAGCACGCTTGAGCTTCCCGGCCGAGAGCAAAATAGCTGAAAATACGCTTGAGCCCGCCGATGAGGGTAGCTAAAAGCTAACACCCGAAACAAAGAATGAAGCCAAAACTAGTCAACCAAAACTGAACTCTAAAGGACCCTCCAGCTCTTCGTTCCGAAAAGCAAGAGGCTCGGGGGCTACACTACATCCAGATAGGAATACTTTTTCCTCAGAAAAAGTACAAGCGCCACTCAAAAGGCAACACTCTATGCATTCTATTCCGAGTCGTTTCCTCATAGCGCGGTGTCAACACAAAGATTTACATCTAACAAGTCACAGCGCGGACAAAGCACTCGACAAATCAAGGGGTCTCGTCAGGATAACACACAGAGTCGTTTGGTGAAGCAGACAGGACGATAACACACAGAGTCGTTTGGTGAAGCAGACAGGACAAAATACTCAGCAGGACAAGTAACTTCGACCACACCCAGGCAAACTATACATCAACGAAAACAAAGAATCTTCATTTAAAGAGGAGTGTAATATTACAAGAAGCTCCACAAGAAGCCGATCAATCGGGTCAGGCATTATCATCAGGAAGGGAAATGTCAATATCTAGATTTTCTGCAACTCTACTGGCTAAACCGTCGACCTCGTGCTCCATCCTCTCAACGGCGTCAAGGTATTCTTGGCTCTCGACTTCCTCTCGCTATCTTGGACAGAGGCGCCTCAGAGCAAGGACCCGGACTGGCTAGCACATTTTTGGTACATATTTGGGCACATTTCTTCGCAAATTCTTGAAACGACCGGAATCCATGGAATGAATGCATACCAAGATTGCCCGTCGTCCATTGAGTCCAAGAACGCGTCGACTCTTGAACGAAAAAGATTTCCACAAAACATTCTAATTTTCAAATTGGCCGCCAGATTTCTCGGTCAAGCTTTCAATAGTTCTTTGGGCCTGCACAAGATCTCTATCAGCTCCGCGCTTAATCAGCTTAGCAAGGGCAAGTTCTTCTTCAGCATGAGTAATTACCTCCTCAGCCTTGTTATGACTAGAACGGACTAGAGCCTTCATCTCATCGATGCTCTCCGAGAGCTTCAGCTTCTCAGCTCGGAGAACTAGACAGGACACCCAAGAACAAGTCAGCAAAGAAAAAGAAATCAAAATACAAGATATAGGCAGAGCCCACGGCACCTTTGCATTCATTTTTCGCAGACTCCGCCGCGGTCTCCGACTCCATTACTCGGGCACAAAGGGTTTTCTCCTCCTTTTGGTGCATTTGACGTTCTGTCTCCAACTCAGCCCGGAGATGGTCAAGATCGGCTTTTAGAACACTCACCTCAGAAGACAACTTTCTCTCATTTTCAGATGAGAAAAAGAAGCCAGAATGATCACGGGAGAAAGACTGAGCCAAAACAGACAAAGAAAAATAAAGCGTAAGGACAGAGGAAAAACGAGCATGCAAAAAAGGAACGACAGTAAAACCTACCTGAAGTTTTTCACCAAAAGAAGTCGATAGGCTCCCCCAGGCTGCGGTTAGCTCCGATAATCGATGGGTGGCATCGAACTGTTGCACCACGTCATCGGAAAAAGAAGGACCGCCGGAAGCAAGAGTAGGGGAAGGAGAAGCCAGATGGAGCGAAGAAGGAACGACCAAAGCAACCTTCAGGGAAGCTGGAGTTAAACCCTCAGAAGGACCCGGCACGACGGCCACAGTCACCTCCGGAGTGGCCAAAAACCGCAACTTCGCCAGTAGCCTCGAAGCCCCACGGCGACTCCATCAACAGAATCTTGTGAGAGTCCCGAGGCTCGGAACTCGTAGAGGCACCAAGGAGGCGAGAGAAGAAGTCGAGGAAGGAGTAAGAGAAGACGAAACATCGAATAATGATAAAAAGGAGCGCCGATAAGAACCAGAGGAAGGAAAATAAAGGTCAAAAGATAAAGCTAGAATCTACTCACCCGACCCTCTCTTCTTTGCGAAGGTTAAGAGAAGGCTTCGCAGGGGAACCAGACGGTAAAACGTCCCCCGCCACCCGGCGACAGAGCGGAATGGGCGGCAACGGAGCCGCGGAAGGAGCCGGAGCTGGAGCCTTGAAGGAGCCGGAGCTGGAGACGTGGAAGAGCTCCTTCATGAAGGAGCGGTAGAACTCTGCACCGGAGCTTCCAAAGAACTCGACACCGGAGTTTGAGAGAAGAAGTCGAAGCAGGAGCCTCGGAAGAACCCGCCCCGGCCTCCGATTACTTCAAAAAAATCAATACTAAAGATCAAGATCAAGAAGAGAAATTCAATGCAACAGAATATGAAAAATGACTCACCGACGCAGCGTGATGAGGGTACTTCATCATCTTCTTCATCCTCACCAAAGAAACCAGAGAGCACCTTTGAAAAAATGAAAAGTAATCGGATCATGAGAGAGACAAGAAAATAAAAGAACAAAGAGCATTAAATGAGCTCACCTAAGAGCATGCTAGCAACAACCTGGAGTACCCGAGAAAGTACTTGGTTTGCGAGGCTTGGAGACAGGAGAGCAGCAGCGATGAAGACCCATCCGTTCGCCCCCTCTTCGGGACACTGCGAGGACCGCGAGGGAGTATACGAGGAACATATTCTTCATATACATCAACAAATCCGGAAGAAACCCTAGGAAGAGCGGTAGTGGTTTGGGACTTACTAATTGCAGAAGTCCCAGCGAGTCTACCTTCAGTCTCGGCCACGACAGGGAAAGAGTCAGGAGAGACCGGGTCGACAAAGTTCCGCCCAAACTCCTGCGAAAACGGATAAAACACCGAGTCAAAGGAAAGCTAAGCAAGAGCAAACGCAGCTAGAGTGCATAAAGTACTCAAACAAAAAGATAGACAACTCACAGCTGGGGGCGGGTTGTTGGCTGAGAACTCGGTGACAGCTGGGGGAATAACGCTCACCCCTTTCAGCATCTTCTGAAGACGCTCGAGTACCTCCTCACCGGTCAGCTCAAGAGCTGGGACCATGCGTGAAGGATCCTCGGCCCCAGAATACTCAAAGCCGAGATGTTCCCGCTCCTTCAAAGGCTGAACCCGGCGACGAAGAAAACTCGAGACGATACCAAAGCCGGTCAAACCCTGCTGCTTCAGCATGTTAATCCTATCAAGGAGCGGCTGGATCACTTGAATCTCAGCAGGCGATTCAAGTTTCTTGTCCCATCGGTCATTCACCACAGGGCCAGACCCGGGATGAATGGCAAGGGAAGGGATTAAATTGGCAGCATAAAACCACTCGGCGCGCCAATCTTTTACAGAATCGACCAGATCATAGTCAAAAAACTTAATTTTGAGACCCTGACGAAACTGAATTCCACAACCGCCAAGAACGCTGGTCTCTTCACGGCGGAAATTTGAGGTTTCAAAGTAAAAAAAAAAAGCGAAAAAGAGACATAGAAGGAGGATTCAAGGAAAGCTTCGCAAAGGTGAACAAGAGAAAGATGGAGAATGGCATTGGGGGTTAGGTGGTTCAGACTAATCCCAAAATAACCAAGGAACTGATGAAGGAAAGCAGAAGCAGGAAGGCAAAGTCCGGCGCGGACAAAAGAAACGAAGAGGACAATCTCACCAGGAACCGGAGCTGGAACCCGATGTTCGCCCGGAACCCTCCATTCAGCGATGACTTTGCTTTGGATCAAGCCTTATCGCTAACGAGCTCATGCAAATTGGTCTTCGTTGTTGTTGGGGCCGCCAAACCTTCCGAAAGCAGCCCTCATAGCCACAAACTCGATTTTGGATCAATGAAAGGGATGATTCCTCGTCTCTGAAGGTCGCCGAGACTTGCTTTGCGGTTTTCTTCTTTCCCATGAACTGGTGGAAGCAAGAGAGGCGCTAAATAGGATGAAGGATGATGATGCTAGGGTTACTGGCAATGTGGTGGCGGCGTGGATTTTGAAAGCTAGGGTTTAAAAGCAAGAGTTGGGCAGCAAAGGGTCTTTAAATAGATTTTTCAGCAATACAAACGGCCCACAAGGCCCGATAAAACACAATGTGGGAATGCGACGGTCCATTTACCGACGCCGTTAAAACAATGGAGGGCACAAATCCATACAACAGTACAAACCAACAGGCAGATTTCAGACTTATCCGTCCAGCACCACGGCAAGTTTATCAGATCGCTACAAGAACAACTCGCCAAAACAAGAAGAAAGAAGGAAGAAAGAAAAGGCTACCTCACAAAGGAACAAGAGAACCCGGTTATTTGAGAAAGAACCGGTAATCTCATGGATAACGGGATCATAATGAGAAAAGTAAGAGACAACTCGAGAAGACAAGATTAGTTACATTACATTACAAGCGTAAGATTACAAACCTTAAAGACAAGATTCGTTTACATTACAAGCGACTTCAAAAATAGAAGATTACAAATCTTACAAGACCCAACGAACTCGGCAATCTAAAAAGCGAGGTAGCAAAGAGGAACACACACACGGCTAGGCTCTGGAATGACTACGTGTCCCAAATTGCTACTCGGAAGGACAACCCGCCATCAGCTACGCTGTTTTCTTCAAAGGAAGGACGCAGTGCACTCAAGGCGAAAATCGGCAGCACGGCAGGACAACTTGGAGCAGAGAAGGCCGGCGGGCATTTGTCTACCCAAGACCGATGTGATACTGCATATGGTGTTGATCTGCACCGGACAGTCTCAAGACAGGCGACGAGGATCAACCCAGAACTGCCAGATGAAGAAACGAAGCCCGCATCACAAGACTTCCTCCAACTACCACCACATACATCCCGCACAATCTTTGTCATGGGATTAGCCTACCTCTAATCCCTATCACAAGACTTCCTCCAGCTACAACAAAACACACAGGAACTACAAAATATGCCCGGGGGTTGCTCTACTTCACAAACTACCATGCTCATACCCACGAAGGTTTCAACGGAATATCCAATAGATGAAAACTAGCACTCCAGGACTGTATTTATAGACCAAAGGAGCGGCGCACATGGACCAGGAGCACCGATGAAATAAGCCTAACAAAGAACACAGTGAAAGGACAGGACTCAATAATGGACGACTCAAAGAGAGAGGAAAGCAAAGGTTTCAAGATGAGCATATTCGGAAGGATATACCATCACAAGACAACCCGTGAACAAAAAGCATTTACACTCAACCACCACCATACAACTACATATGACAATGAAGCAGACTATCAAAGAATACGCCAAGACCTCGTGATCCGAAGTTCTTCCCGAACAAAACAAAGACGGTATACGCTCGGGGCTCGGCTAGCATCACAGATTAATCAACACTAAGCTGGGAATCCGGCACTCATTTCAACTACTCCCGGGGACTCGTAACCAAAGACAAGACAAAAAGTACAAGAAACTCAAGACTACAACGACGACAATGCATCAAGATTCTTCAACCGACTTCTTTTTCAAAAGAAAAGAACTCGGAGAAAGCACGAGGTGCGGGATACATAGCCCTGAATTTTTTGAAGATAGGAATTGGACCCTCCAACTTTGCAAGCAAAAGCAAGAGGCTCGGGGCTACACTCGGTGAGTGCAATTTTTATAAAAAATTGCACCCACCCAAAAAGAACCAGACATAGGCTCGAGAGGTCGCACACCACGAAACTACTCGGATGATGGTTTAATCCAATACTAAGGGACCGCTTCGGAAAGATACCACAAAAACTACTCGGATGATGGCTTAATCCAGGACTAAAGAACCGCTTCGGAAAGATACCACAAAAACTATTCGGATGAGGACAAGATTCAAATCTCAGGGATTACTTCAGAGCACGGATTTTCAAACAAACATAAAGGATCAAGACCCTCCAACTTTTTGTTCCAAATAGCAAGAGGCTCGGGGGCTACACTCAGTGAGTGCACTTTTTCTCCGAAAAAGCGCACGCCATCAAAAGACTTCCTCAACGCAGACTACTTCAAGACATTATGACAAAAAGAACCCAGAACGAGCCATATTCGAGTTCTTTTTGACAAAACTTCAACGAACAATCAGAGCAACTTCAAGACAAGATCCTCCAGCTCCTTGTTCCAAATAGCAAGAGGCTCGGGGGCTACAACCAGATGGATGTACTTTTTCTTCACAAAACACTCACCACTCGAGGGTCCCAAGAAGCGCTACAAGGTTTCACTCTAGAAAGCACTCGGATAACATTTTGTTCCAACCTAACAAGACTTGAAGGAGCAAAGCGAGACTTTCAGAGCTCAACCATGAAGTGCTCGGGGGCTTGTCGATGCGGGACCCACAGGATACCCCACAAGAGAGAGAGAAGATCTAGTTCAACTAGGGTTCTTCCCATGTAATCTTAGTAATAAAACTATTAAGTAATCCTACTAGGAAATCTCATTGTAAACCGATTAGGCCTTCGGCCTCCTGAATATATAAAGGAGGCCAGGGCTCCTAAAGAAGGGGATAATTGGTACGACATAACACTTCATAATCAATCCAATGCAAAAGGCAAAACGCCGACTGGACGTAGGGTCGTTACTCGATCTACGATCGAGGGCCTGAACCAGGATAAATCGACTGTCTCTTGCGTTCACCATCGAGTTCAGCATACGCCGAGACCCGAACGATACTGCCACGGTACCCCCGTGGTAGGCTATCGGTGGTAAAACATCGACAGTAGCCTGATAAGCCCTCTTGAGCATGGTGAAGGTGGTTTGATTCCTAGAACAACCGTTTAGTTTTTATAGATGCTTTAAAATTCGTGCACAACACGTTCTCGGGCTGGTTCGCCGGGTGAGCGCGATCACAACACCCGACATCACTGCGTCACACGCTGGTCGCGCGCTTGCGCGCTGCCGCGTGTGGCAGGCCATGGCTGCTCTGGCTTGGCTATGGCCTGGCCGCCACTGGCCTTTGGCGCGTGGAACCATCGCTGCTGCTTGCACAGCCAAGCGGTACTGCCGTCGGCTCGGCCACGCTGCCACACTGCCAACCCACCCCGCGCCGCGATGCAGCCGCTGCCGGTGTCGTTGCCTCACCATCATGTCTGTGCTTCTCTCTGCACCTCTACGCCGCTGCTGGCCCGGTTCGAGGCCACCAATGCCTCGCACACGTGGCCAGGTTCATCGTCGCCTTGCCATTTATGGCGCTGTGCCATGCGGGCCATGCTGGTCATGGACGCGCGTGCTTGTCTGTAGCGTCTGCGCGCGTGCCTCCATGATCACGCCGACTGCGTCCCGCTAAGGTGAGACCGAGTTGAGCCCACCTGTCGCGTCCTGTCTCTCTCTCTCTGCTACCACCGTCGAGCCACGCCATCAAATTAGGCATCGACCGATCACCTCTATTCAATTCAACGCATCCACGGCTTCATCATCAAGTCCTCTCGTTGCCTGACCCCACCCAGCCTTAAACCATGCACGACCAAGCTTCAATTTGGAATTTTCCTCGCCGTTGTGCCGATAGAGACCACAGACAATCGCGAGTTCGAGGAGATCATTGAGGAGTACGAGGATGAGATTCTCGTGCAGGAGGAGGTCCCAAAGCCACCGACGACTGACTCAGCTGACACCGCGCCTGCCCAAAGCAAGCCCCGATGCATAACCCTTATTTTTGATAGTCACTGAATATATATATGTGATGTGCGTTTACGTTACAGGAATTTTATGGAAACCACATGCTTAGATATATCTGTCCTATGAGTCTTACTAGTGCAGGTTCGAGTAGCTGCTATGCTTAGGTTTTCGGTAGCGTGAGTAACCTACCGTTACTCACAATAGGTGATTATTATAATTACTCTCATGATAAAAATGATGGAAGGTAAATGGAGACCGGACAGGGATATGGTACGGGTTATGGTGGGTGTGACGAGTTGTGTCCCGCGACCATAGGGCTTAGCTTGGTTACACTGTTTTCCCTATCCATGTCGATTGAGGACCGTCCGTTGCTGTTGATGCTAGTCAGGTCATAGACTTATTATCCTGAGCACATACTTGCTTATGGGAGTGGGAAGGCTCGTTACGCTCTTGTCGTGGGTTCTGGCTCTTTCCGGACCGATTGATTGGAGGGGGAAAGGTGGAGGTCTAAGCACCATATTGAGACTGGGTCTTAAGTGTGGGGGCTTGGACTCCAAGTTTGGATGGGGACCTAGACCCCGTGATAGGAGTGAAATGGGTTGGTCTCGTTTGTGCCTAGGGTACAAACGAGGCATGCGTTTTGGGGTACCCAGCTAGGATACATTGGTTCACGAATCATCATTTTCGTGAGATAGTACGACTTGGCTATGGTCTAGCACCGTAGTAAGAACTAGAAAATGAAAGATGGTAAATTGGTTCTGATTGCTCAATCCTTGCTTGAAAGTTGAACAGGTGCTTACTTAGAATGGTTAGCTAATGAAGTAATCATGACTGCTAATAAAACATGATCTTAAGGATGTACTATTTGTAATGCTTTTCGTAAACGAAAAGAAAACAGCAAACCCAGATTGCCTATCGTACCCCTTGGAGTCAGCAAACTATTCCCACTAGTTGGGTAAGTCTTGCGAGTATATTGTGTACTCAGGGTTTATTTTACCTAGTTACAGGTGCAGCTTGAGGAGTAGCTCTTGTGTGGAGGATTCTTCTGGTGGGCATAGATGGATCCTTGTATCGTTTCCGCTAGATGTTTATTTTCATTCTGCTGTTTAATTATCGCACTCTAAACCCTAGTATTGTAATAAATAATTTCCAAGAACTCTTGTTGTATGAAATAGACTAAGTATTGTAAGCTCGTACTCATTATTGGATTCTAGAGGTAAAACATGGATTGATTCGAGTTCTCCCGTGGGGGTGTTCTCGACGGAACTATCCGATGTAGCTAACTTTTGGGGTGCTTAGTGTCTAGTGGAAGACGAGCGCCTCCAAAAGCGTGTTATTTTGGATGGTTCTGCCACAGGTGGTATTAGAGCCAATAATGAGTCTACGAGTTTAAAAACTCTTTTCAAAACCGAAAATTTGACCAACAAAAGCTTTGCAAGAAGTAGGATGCGATAAATTACGTAAGTATAAGCCATAGTAATATGGTCTATCTAGGATAGTGGCACTGGTTTTATCTAATCAATCTTCTACAGGTACACTAACTTACGTTGCGTAAGAATCGTTTAGCGTACGAGAAGTGAGTATGCGCTGTGCTAAAAATTATATGCGAATGCCGCTATATTCCGGCTTGAGCGAACGAATAGGTCGATCCATGTATCATGAAAAGAGAATCTTGTTTAATCTAAGCTCCCCTTCACATATAATTTTTGGGTAGTTAATATGATAGGTTAATAAATAAGAGAAATGCTTTAACTCTTAAAGAAAAGTTCTCGCTTGTAACAATTTATTGGGACTTGTCATCTCTCTAGCCGTTTATTTCTAAGTATGGAGGCCTGGTCCCCAACGGTGGGTTTCTATCTGTTTACAGATGAACCTAAGGTCTGGTCACGGGAGCACCAGTGCTAGGATGGGCCATGGTCTTGGTGAAGACCAAGGCAAAAATGGTCGTGGCGATGATCATGACAATGCCAACGGGGAGAGTCACGATGCCCCACTCCTTGGTCCTCCTCCTTCACCACCACCACCACCTCCGATGACTCATGTAGAGATGATGGCCGAGATGTTGGCTGCTCCTCGCGAGTCAGCCTGTGCCTTGGAGATGCTGGCACAGGCTATTGGTGGCTTTACCTATGGAGGCCCCGGTGGCAACGGCGGGAATGGGGGTGGTGCCCGTGGTCCCGAGAGGCCCTGTTCCTATCAGGACTTCTTAGGGACACACCTACCCATGTTCACGCCGACTGCTGAGCCTCTGGACGCTGAGCATTGGCTTTGTATTCTAGAGCAGAAGTTTTAGCTGCTCAATGTGACAGATGAGCAGAAGGTGCGCTTTGCCGCACAGCAGCTTCTGGGGTCTGCCAGTGCTTGGTGGGACACTTTCAACACCATGCAACCTGTGGAACACCATGTGACTTGGTGGAAGTTTACCACTGCTTTCTGTCAGTACTATATTCCTGCTGGTTTGCTGAACAGGAAGCTGGCCGAGGTTCTAGAGCTGAAGCAAGGAAACATGACTATGATGGAGTATGTGAATAAGTTCAACCATCTTGCATAATATGCTAGGACTCATGTGGATACTAATGAGAAGAAGATGGACCGTTTCAATCGTGGTCTCTCTTGTATCTTGCAAGAGAAGTTGTATACAGGGGGCTATTAGACTTTTGGTGCTTTGATGAATGCTGCCATTGCTATGGAGGGACTTCAGTGTGACTCTCAGGCTGAGTGGAAGCGTAAGAGGGTGATTACTGGGTCTTCTAGTCACCCATAGTCATAGAATGTATAGGTTGTGAGGATGGTGTCTTATCACTCTTCGGGTGGACAGCCGTCTCGCCAGACTCAGCAGACTCACCAGACACCTTCCACTCAGTACCATGCACCTACTCAGCAGGTGCAGCAGCCTCAAGGACAGCAGGTTCCACCTCGTTAGGGACAGGGGAACAAGCCGGGTGCTTGTTTCAAGTGTGGCAAGGAAGGCCACTATGCTCGTGAGTGCCCCCAGAACCAGCTTGCTTAGTCTTCTCAGCCTTCAGCGAACTCTTGTCTGGTCAAGAGGACCATCATCAAGAAGAAGGTGCCCATGAGCCGCTCTAGACAGGTTAACTTCACCGAGGCTAAGGAGATTCCGCAGGGTGGGCCTATGATGGCTGGTATGTTTACCATTAATTCTCACCCAGCATATGTGTTATTTGATTCTAGTGCATCATATTTATTCATGAGTATGGGGTTTGCACAGAGGCACAATATATCTACTATGGCTATTCCTATTGCCTATAGAATCAGAACCCTGGGTGTGCAATTGTGTGTTAAAACTCGAACGAACATAGTGAGACTAGTGCTAGCAACTCACTCTTATCGTCTCAAGTTCATGGTGCTGCCTGGGTAAGGCATAGATACAATTCCAGGAATGAACTGGTTGAGAAATTATGGGGTGGTCCTGAACCTTAGACAAAGAATTGTTGAGTTAAATCTCCCTTCTTCTAAGGATAGAATGTCTCTCCTTATGCGTTTAGTACCCGCCTTGCCAGTTGTTGCTCATGCTGAAGCTTCTCCTGATCTTGCTTCTATTCCCGTGGTCTATGAGTTTCCGGATGTCTTCCCTGAGGATCTACCTAGGTTACAACCGGATAGGGATGTGGAGTTTATCATTGAGTTAGAACCTGGTACTGCTCCTATTTTACGGCGTCCGTACCGCATGGCTCCAAAGGAATTAGCTAAGATGAAAAAATAGTTAGAGGAATTGTTGGAGAAGGGATTCATCCGTCTAAGTTCTTTACCATGGGGTTATCCAGCTTTTTAATGAAGAAGAAGGACGGCACTCTTCGGATGTGTGTGGGTTATCGCCCTCTCAATATGGTAACCATTAAGAACAAGTATCATTTACCTCATATTGATACTTTGTTCGGTCAATTGACTGGTGCCAAGGTGTTTTCAAAGATTGATCTTCGTTCTCGGTATCACCAAATTAAGATTCAGCCACAAGATATATCAAAGATAGCTTTCTCAACTAGGTATGGCCTCTATGAATACCTAGTCATGTCTTTTGGTCTCACCAATGCTCCTGTATTCTTCATGTATCTCATGAATTCAGTCTTCATGCCGGAGTTAGACAAGTTTGTGGGGGTGTTCATTGATGACATATTAATATATTCTAAGAACAATGAAGAGCACGCACAACATCTTCACATAGTCCTGACTCAATTGCAGGAACACAAACTGTATGCCAAATTCAGCAAGTGTGTGTTTTGGTTGGATCAAGTGCAGTTTTTGGGACATGTCCTAACACCTGAAGGCATCTCTATGGATCCTAGGAAGGTGTAGGATGTGTTAAATTGGAAATCTCCAAAGTTAGTGCATCAGATTCGTTGGTTCCTTGGTCTTACTGGTTATTATCGGTGCTTCATCCCTGAGTTCTCCAAAATAGCTCAACCAATGACCAAGTTTCTCTAGGAGGATATAAAGTTTGTATAGAGTCCGGCTTGTAAAGAAGCTTTCCAACCCCTGAAGAAGTTTCTTACCTCTTCTCTAGTTCTTACCTAACTAGATATTGATAGGTCGCTTGATGTGTATTATGATGTCTCTAGGACTGGATTGGGATGTGTGCTTATGCAAGATGGACGTGTGATAGCTTATGCTTCATGTCAGCTGAAAAAGTACGAGTTGAATTATCCCACCCATGATTTAGAGCTGGCTGTGGTTGTGCACGCTCTAAAAATTTGGAGACATTATCTGTTGGGAAATAAAGTGTATATCTACACGGATCACAAGAGTCTCAAATATATTTTCATTCAATCCGAGTTGAACATGAGACAACGGAGGTGGCTTGAGTTAATCAAAGATTATAACTTAGAAGTTCATTATCACCCTGAAAAAGCTAATGTGTTAGCTGATGCCTTAAGTCAAAAGTCACATCAGGGTGATGAAGAATCTTTGCCCCTCACCCATTCTGAAGTGTTAGCCCATATTGCTCTAGTCTCGGATTTGCTTGAGCAAATTATTATAGAGCAAATGCAAGATGCTTTGGGAATTCCGCATATCAAGAATCTAATCACCGAAGGGCATGGTTCTCATTTCATTATTGATGATCGAGGTGTGGTGAAGTTCAAGAACCGATTGGTGGTTCCCTCAAGTGATGAGCTTAGGAGAAATTTTTTGGATGAAGCTCACAACTCTAAATTATCCATTCATTCGGGAAGTAACAAGATGTATCATGATTTACGTCACTTGTATTGGTGGCCAAATATGAACAGGACATTGCTAAATACATCTCAGAATGTGACATTTGTGGAAGGGTTAAGGCAGACCATATGCGTACACCTAGATTTCTATAGCCCTTGCCTATCCCTGTTTGGAAATGGGAGAATATTTCCATGGACTTTGTTGTGGATTTGCCCCGCACGGCAAAGGGGTATGACTCTATTTGGGTCATTGTGGATCGCCTTACCAAGTCCGCTCATTTCCTCCTGGTGGATACAAGGTATTCAGCCAAAAAGTATGCCAAGTTGTATTTTGATCGAGTTGTGACCCTACATGGAGTTTCTCTTGCCATTGTTTCCGATAGAGGGTCAGTCTTTGTCTCTCGTTTCTGGGAGCAACTCCAGAAATGTCTTGGTAATCGTGTCCTCAGAAGTTCAGCTTATCACCCGTAAACTGTTGGTCAGACAGAAAGGGTCAATCAAGTACTTGAAGACATATTGAGAGCTTGTGCCATTTCTTATCCAGAAAAGTGGGACGAATGCTTGACTTTAGCTGAGTTTTCCTATAACAATAGCTATCAAGAGAGCATTCGAATGGCACCTTTCAAGGCTTTGTATGGCAAGAAATGTAGGACACCTCTTAACTGGGTGGAAGTGGGTGACCGTGGTTACTTTGGACCTAATTTTATCAAAGAAGCAAGAGAACAGGTCAGTGTTATTTAGAGTCATTTGAAAGCGGCTCAAAACTATCAGAAAGCTTATGTGGACAAGAGGAGAAGGCCCTTGCAGTTTGAAGTTAGTGACCATGTGTACCTAAAGGTATCCCCGATGAGAGGTGTGCATTGATTTGGAGTCCGTGGAAAGTTAGCTTCTCGTTATGTTGGACCTTATAAAATTTTGGAGCGGTGTGGTTCTGTTGCTTATCGTCTCTAACGTTCGGATATTTTATCAGCAGTCCATAATGTTTTCCATATCTCCCAGCTGAAAAAGTGTTTGCGAGTTCCCGATGAAGTGGTGGAAATTGAAGGACTTACTCTCCAGCCTGATCTTTCTTATATTGAGAGTCCCGTCAAAATCTTGGATGAAAAAGAGAGAGTCACTAGAAACAAAGTGGTAAAATTCTATAAAGTCTAGTGGCAAAATCATTCGGAGGATGAAGCCACTTCGGAACAGGAGAGTTATATTCTAGAGCATTATCCCTATCTTCTCCCCGAAGTATCAAGGTAATGGTTTAAGATAAAAGTATACTTCTTATCCCTTTTCCTACACTAGGCACTCACATGAAATCTCGGGATGAGATTTTGTTTAAGGGGGGGAGAGCTGTAACACCCTCGGTGTCACGCCCTAAACAAATTACCAAATCATGTCATGAGCATCATGTTTATGTGATAATGTAAGTGATGGAATGTGTAGATAATATTTTTGTAACTTAAGATGATCAATAAAAATGTTAAATGAGAAGCTATTCCAAAACTCATATGTATCAAGTAGGGTTTAAAACTAATTTTTATTGAACAAAAATACAATAGAACATATATGTGGCATTTAAATAAAGTTTGGAATATGAACTTTGTAGATGACAATGAAATCCTTGCAGTAGAAAAATAACATCGTTAGCTAACATTTTTCATAGCCTAGAAATGGAACTTGGAATCAAAGTTCAACATAGCAAGACAATGCCATGTTTGGTAATTTATATTATGAAATCAAGTTAAGCAGTGGTGTTGTGTTTTAGCTTGAGTTGGTAGCCTGATAAGCCCTCTTCAGTATGGTGAAGGTGGTTTGATTCCTAGTACAACCGTTTAGTTTTTATAGACGCTTTAAAAATCGTGCACGACACGTTCTCGGGCTGGTTCGCCGGGTGAGCGCGATCACCACGCTTCGCCACCACGGGCGTCACGCGCTACCGGTCGGCAGCGGCGACGGCTTCTTCCGCCTGGTTGTGGCCTAGCAGCCGCCCGGCCTCTGGCGTGTGGAGCCGCTCATCGCCGCTATGTAGCTAAGCGGTATTGCCGCCGCCTCTTCAGGTTGCCGCAGACCGCCGACCGCCCCATGCCGCGATGCAACCGCTGCCGGTGTCATTGCCAAACTGTCACATCTGCGCTTCTCTCTGCACCTCTGCGCGCCATTCTTTGGTCTTGCCCGGTTCGAGGCGCTGGCCGCGCATGCAAGACGCGGGTCGAGCTTCGCTATCGCCTTGCCATTTATGGCGCTGTGATGCGCGGGCCATGCCAGTCGTGGACACGCGTGCTTGTCCGTAGCGTCTGCGCACGTGCCTCCATGATCACGCCGACCACGTCCCGCCAAGGTGAGACCGAGCTGAGCCCACCTGTCATGCCCCATCTCGCTCTTTCTCTCTGGTGCCGCCGTTGAGCCGCGCCATCAAATTAGGCATCGAGCGATCACCTCCATTCAATTAAATGCATCCACGGCTTCATCATCAAGTCCTCTCGCTGCCTGACCCCACCCAGCCTTGAACCGTGCATAGCCAAGCTTCAATTTGGAACTTTCCTCACCGCTATGCTGATAAGGCCATGCTCGGCCATGGCCGAGGACAGCCCTTCCTCAGTCCACCCTGAGCTGATTATTGTGCATTGCTAGCTTCGCCTCCATCCCCTCTTCGCCCTGCGCGCCTTAGCCGAACCCCTACCACCTCACCGTCATCGCTGACGCGACCATGCCGCCACGATGCGCCGCCGCATGGCTCGGCCGCACATGGCCAGCCCTCCACCATCGTCCTCTGCTCCAACCGTCACCTCGTCCTGGTCCACAATAGTCTCTTGATGCTCACGTGCTAACCAATTAGGTCTATAGCTACCCCAGCTCATCGGAACAGTGGCGCCACCGTCACGGATGGCTGCACGCCGCTGCAGCCTTCCCTAGCAAGTCGTGTCACCCTGCACCACCGTTTAGTGTAGCCGCTTGGGTCGGAGATGGTGACCGGCCCGTTAGGTGGTCGACCGTTGGTCCCAGGTGGCTGGCCCAGCTGCGCTGTGTCACCGGCCGATGCGTCGTCGTGCGCTGAGTCACTAGGGGTGCATGCTTGGAAATTCCAGGAAAGCCAGGGGGTTAAGTGAGAAGGTTTGAGAGAGGGGGAAATAGCGTGACTTAGTTGTAAGTCGGGAGAAGTGCGAGGTCTATTTTGCATAAGCGCCAGCGCGCACGAGATTCCCCCGCCGCGGGCCGTCTCGCACATGGGCCGGCGTCGCGTGGGCCGCTACGCGCGTGCGCGTCGCGCGGGTCGCACGTGTGGGCCGCGCGGAAGATTCACTTTTCATTTTCCTAAGGAATTAGAAATAGTTTTCTAATTTAATTTTTGAGCTGATCTTTGGTAATTAATATAAAATCACGTAGGTGTCCAAAAATTATGAAATAAATTTTGTTAGGTTCCTAAGATTGTGATCTATCTATTGGTATATTTAGTTCATATTTATATGTGTTTACACTAGGAGGTATTAAATAGTATGAGAATGCTTAATATTATTAAGTTGATTATTGTAGGAATTTTTGTGGTGAATTGGTGATAGTTTTGATCCTAAAATTTTTACAGCAGTTTCATTGTATTATTATGTGTTCATTGTAATTTTTGTAGCTTTAGAATAGACTAAGCATTAGGGTAATGAAATGCTTATTGTTTGAATATACATTAAATCACTAGTAGAAATAAAGATATATCCTTAAATTGCCAAGCTAAGGGTTTGTTAGTTGAACCCAATACTTTGCTTGATGAAGATGGTAGTTAGCTTAGTACCTTAATCATTAGAGCTAGCTTAGTAGCTTAGTATACGTATTCTTATTTTAAGAGTTATTGTTGCCTAAATGCTAAGTGTTGCATCATCATCGCATGCATGTAGAGAACGAGTTAGTGGAGATAGAGACCACAGACGATCGTGAGTTCGAGGAGATTGTCGGGGAGTACGAGGAGGTTTCGGAGCCATCGACGACTGACTCAGCTGACACCGCGCCTGCCCAAGACAAGCCTCGGTGCATAACCCTTATTTTTTATAGTCACTAAATATATATATGTGATGTGCTTTTACGTTACAGGAATTTTATGGAAACCACATGCATAGATATATTTGTCCTATGAGTCTTACTTGTGCAAGTTCGAGTAGCTGTTATGCTTAGGTTTTTGGTAGCGTGAGTAACCTATAGTTACTCACAATAGGTGATTATTATAATTACTCTCATGATAAAAATGATGAAAGAAAAATGAAGACCAGGCAGGGATATGGTATGGGTTATGGTGGGTGTGACGAGTTGTATCCCGCGGCCATGGGGCTTAGCTTGGTTACACTGTTTTCCCTATCTGTGTCGATTGAGGACCGTCTGTTACTGTGGATGCTAGTCAGGTCACATACTTATTATCCTGAGCAGATACTTGCTTATGGGGAGCGGAAAGGCTCGTTACGCTCTTGTCGTGGGTTCTGGCTCTTTCTGGACCGACTGATTAGAGACGGGAAAAGGTGGAGGTCTAAGCACCATATTGAGACTGGGTCTCAAGTGTGGGGGCTTGGAGTCCAAGTTTGGACGAGAACCTGAACCCCATGACTGGAGTGGAATGGGTTGATCTTGTTTGTGCATGGGGTACAAATGGGGCGTATGTTTCGGGGTACCCAGTTAGGATACATTGATTCCTGAATTGCCGTTTCCGTGAGACGGTACGACTTGGCTATGGTCTAGCACCGTAGTAAGAACTGGAATATGAAATATGGTAAATTGGTTCTGATTGCTCAATCCTTACTTGAAAGTTGAACAGGTGCTTACTTAGAATGGTTAGCTAATGAAGTAATCATGACTGCTAATAAAACATGATCTTAAGGACGTACTATTACTAATGCTTTTCGCAAACAAAAAGAAAACAACAAACCCAGATTGCCTATCATATCCCTTGGAGTCGGAAAAATATTCCCATTAGTCGGGTAAGTCTTGCGAGTACATTGTGTGCTCAGGGTTTATTTTACCCTGTTGCAGGTGCAGCTTGAGGAGTAGCTCTTGTGTGGAGGATTCTTCTGGTGGGCACAGATAGATACTTATATCGTTTTCGCTAGATGTTTATTTTTATTCTGCTGTTTAATTATCGCACTCTGAACCCTGGTATTGTAATAAATAATTTTTAAGAACTCTTGTTGTATGAAATGGACTAAGTATTGTAAGCTCGTACTCATTATTAGATTCTAGAGGTAAAACGTGGATTGATTCGAGATCTCCCGTGGGGTGTGCTCGACGGAACTGTCCGATGTAGCTAACTTTCGGGATGCTTAGTGTCTAGTGGAAGACGAACGCCTTCGAAACCATGTTATTTCGGAAGGTTCTGCTATAGACGACGAGCAGCAGCACCCGTATGCCGGCGAGACGGAGGAGGAGGAGCCGATGCGAGCCACGCGAGGCCCGTCTACGACCCCGCCGCCACCACGCATCGCCGGACGAGAGAGGAGGAGGAGGCAACCGCACCGAGGAGAGTGGAGACCGTGGGAGTAAGGAGCAGAGAGGAGGAAGAGGAAGAGTGAGCGGCGCCCGTGGTTATAAGGGACGCGAACCCTAGTGGCAGGTGGAGGGGGAAATTTACGCGTCGCGCGCGAGACGGGAGAGGCCGGCCCGCGCAACCGAAATGAACCCGCGAGGAGGCCGAAATGAGCTACGCCCGAGAGAAACGAGGGGGAGGGGCGTTCCTCGGAGTCCTGGCTCCCAGCTACTTTAAGCAGTGTGCGGGCCGGGCCCTAGAGGCGTCTAGGCGAACAAACAATGCCCCCCTACACGTGGTGGGCCTGGCTCACCTCCTGGTTCAGGCAAACAAACACGTCCTTATAACATGTGACACAGTGACAGTACTTATTCAGTTCAACTTAATTAAAACAGGGTAACATAATAATTTAGTCCCTCTGTCTCTTTTAAGTGTCATTATGTTATTCATGCCGATCAATTTTTTTAGAGTTTAACTATATTTTATATAAACAATATTTTTTATCTCTGATAAAAATTTTATAAAAATAGATTCTGCGTTCTATCATCTAATGATATTAATTATATACCATAAATATTAATATTTTTATATATAGTTAGTTAAAATTAAGTACGTTTGGCTTTTTGGAAGCGAAAACTTCAGATACGTACTCCCTCCGTCCATGAAATAATACAATTCTCGTTTTTCAAGAAGTTAAACAGTTTGAACGTTGACTAAATTTATATAAAAGTACTAACATTCATTATGGCCTCGTTCGGATGGTCATAAGACCAGCCGGTTTTACTGTTCATGACTGAAAATACTGTTTATTCTCTCACATATTCCTCCAGATTCCTCCAAATTTCTCCCAGCGAACTGGACCTATACAAAATAAGTATCATTGAATTCGTTATAGGATATATTTTCATAATAAGTTTATTTGAAGACATAAACATTAATACCATTTAATATAAACTTAATTAAACTTAAACTAATTTAACTGGACGAATCTCATAGTTGTATTTTTTTTCTTGGACGGAGGAGTATTCAGCACTAATCACATCGTGACATCGATTTACCGACGACTGAGTTGTTGGCAACTGGCATTCTGTCAGCGCGCGGTTAGTGCCGTGCGGACCCACACAGAACATTTCACCTTCTGAAAAAAAGGCGGTAACATTTACTATAGATTAGTAGTAGATTTAGACATTTTAGTTGTCCTTCTAGCCAGACCGAGTGGACGCCAGTGAGCCTAGCAACGGCGTGGTCCAACTATAAAACCCGCGGCACCACCCGGCGTCATCCCCCAGTTTCAGAGTTCCTGGCATCTCGTTTGTTCCAAGTTTCGCGACCGAGATACCCCTACTCGCTGTCGAGCAGGCAGAATGGAGCGCCACGCCGAGAAGCCGCTCCTCTTGCTCCTCGTGCTGTCCTGCCTCCTCCTCCTCCTCCTCCCCCTCGTCTCCGCCGTCCCCACGCCAAGTGAGCCTTCTCTGCCCCTATCCACCAGCTCGGCCGACGGCCATGGCCTTCGCTAGCTCCCTCGCTGATTCCTTTCTCGGTTGCTCATTTTGTTCGTGCGATTGCAGGAAGCCTGCGCCTCGGGAGCCAGCTGCAGTACCCGTCGGCTCTGAAGCTCACTTCTTCTCAGGTACGGTACTACTCCGGTTGTTTTCCTCTGCCTTCCTGCCTCCTCCTGCTGCTGTGTTCCTTCTTGGATTTACAGAACTGTTAGCGAAAATACAGAGGTTAATGAATTAATCAATTCAGCGATGGTGGATGGATATGTTTGTCATCTACTAGAGCTGAGGTAGCTGCTGCTGTACGTAATCCTGATGTGATGATGACTTTGTGTTGGGACACAGGAGGCGGCGATCGCGGCGGCCAACATGGGCAGGCCGACGGCGAGGATGGTCGTGGAGGTGAACGACTACCAACCGCCTGGCCCCAACAACCGCCATGACCCACCCAAGGGTCCCGGAAGAGCTTGAACGGAGCTCAGCTGGACGACCCAATAATCCTTCGTCGTCTTTACCAGTAGTACAAAGTGATTTGCTATGCTCATGTATTCTAGTAGAAATTAAGGTAGAAACAATTACCTAGCTATTATTATATATACCGGCCGCGTGTGTGTATGGCTTTGGAAGCGCATCGGTTGCCTGTTGTTGTGATTTGGTTGCTGATCGATCGTCAGAACTGCACGCAGATGTGTCGAATCAATACAGCTATGCTACGTCGTTTTTTTCTCACAGCAATGTTCAGCTTCTGTTCCTCCATCAGCAAAAACACTAGTTCGAGGCGCAGCATCGTTTAGCAGTGGGGGCATGCTGATGCAGCATCCTTCAGCCTGTTCGCGGATTGATTTTAGCCAGAGTTTATCAGATATAGTATAATATTTTTTTTAATAATAAATCAACATTAACCGAATTTATCGGTCCAGTATCCGACCAACTGACAGACAGCCAACAGGCTGATGACTCCCTCGACCGCCTCATCTTTTATTGCGTCACGTCTGCTGCCGCCGCCGCCCGTGACAAGCTAGTACGCGTGCGTTGCTGCTACTGCAGCCTGCAGGGGAGGCGAGGCGGCGACGTCGAGCTGCGCCTGCGCGTTAGGCCTCGTTTAGTTTCTCCGTGATCCCTGATCCGTGACTCGTGAACAACCTCTTCTCTTCGCCGAGCTAGAAACCCCGACCGGCCAGGCGGCCCACGGGCACGTCCACGCCACGGGCGCCGCTCGTGTCTAGGGCTGGATATGGAGCCCGATCGGCTCGGCTCGGTTCGGCTCTAGACTGATGAGTTAGCTTGGCTTAGCTCGTTAATATTACGAGCTAGAGGGTAGCTAAGCTCAGCTTGTTAGCGAGCTCTTAGCTCGTGAGCTACTGAAAAAATATGACACATGTTTATAGTGTTTATGCTATATTAATTCTAAAAAGTTATGTCCACTATTATGCAACCATACATGATCAATACACATCAGGTTCATCAAAAGTATCAACCATGCAATATAGTTGGTCCATCCATAATCCATGCAGTTTCAGCATACTTACTAGTTGCTTACCACCACAGACTTAAAAAAATCCACAAATTCAATATCAGCATCATCTTCTCCCTGGAAAATAGTCCATAAATCAACATTTAAGTACCACGATAGTTATAAAATCAAAATCCATATGAAACAGTTGAAAATAAAGATTACATATCAATAGAATAGGTTGATATTTCTAGGTCAACATCATCATCTTTTGAATTCATGGTCGTGGACAGATAGATCTTGTCTCGTTTTTGCTCATAAACAACTCGTGAGCTAGCTCGAGCTAGCTCGTTAAAACAACGAACTAGACTTCTGACTTAGCTCATGAAAAAATTAAAACCAGCCAAGCCAAACTGAACCGAATCAGCCACGAGTTGAGCAACGAAGTATCTTAGTCCGGCCCTACTCGTGTCCCCCTGTCCCCCGCCGCGATGTGAGGGGAGGTGGCGTCTGGCGAGATGCGGCTCTGACTTGGGACGGAGAGCGACGCCTCGTGCCCTCGTGTGTGTCGTTTCCTCCTGTCCGATCGCTGGGGTCCTCCGCGCACCGCCCTGTGGGCTGACGCCTGATGGAGAGAGAGGGGGGCCCCGGTGACGGAGCCACAGGGGCTTTGACACGACGGCACGCGCACCGCCGCGACGCTCCGCTCCTGGCTCTGACTTGGGCGCTCCTGCCTGCTCGCCCGTGAGGCCGTGATCGCGAGCTCTGCACAAGATGCGCCGGCCCAGCACGCGTCCCTGGCCGAGAGCGGCGGGGGCGAAAACGACGCACGGGAGAGCTGACATGTGGAGGGGACGGACGCAGCGCTGCAACGGCCACTCGCTTCTGCCTTCCTTCGTCCTTCTTCCAACCTTGGAGATAAGCGAAGATCGGATGAGATCCTATGCTAGATAGAGTCCACGTCGCATTGGGGGTTCTTGCTAACAAGAACACTAATAGTGCTATAATAACGCCAGGTTTCTTTCTTTTTCTCTTTTGAAATGTACTCCGTATGCAGTAGAGATGCACACGCATGTATATTGATCTCTATAAAACCACATGCAAACTTTACCTCTATAAACATCTTAAAAAGATTCTATGCTAGATAGCCATTGGCGGACTAGGATTTTGTCGAAGGATACCACCTACAAACTTTACATGTACTTTTGTAAAATCCATTTAGCAATTCAGTACAAATTAATAAGATATGCTCTATAATTTAGGTATATTTGTTGGAGTTGTTCCAAATTCACTCTAGGATATAGGCCAGGCTTCTGATTATGCTGCTGATCTGGACAGGCGAAGATCACTTACAGGTTATGTGTTTACTGTTGGCAGTTGTGCTGTGAGTTGGAGGGCTACTTTACAGTCAGTTGTTGCTTTGTCTACTACTGAAGCAGAATATATGGCTATTTGTGAAGCGTGCAAAGAATTAATTTGGCTGAAAGGTTTGTACGCTGAGCTTTGTGGAGTTGAATCTTGCATAAGTTTACACTGTGACAGCCAAAGTGCAATTTACCTCACTAAAGATCAGATGTTCCATGAGAGAACTAAGCACATAGATATCAAGTATCATTTTGTGCGTGATGTGATTGAAGAAGGTAAGCTGAAGGTATGCAAGATTAGTACTCATGATAATCCTGCTGATATGATGACAAAGCCTGTTCCTGTTGCTAAGTTTGAGCTGTGCTCAAGCTTAGTTGGTTTAATTGGATAGTCCAAGAGACTATTGTTGGCACCAGTGGTTTTCTATCTTTGGTATGTTCAGGATGAAGGGTTGATTTATGATACAAGATGAAATTGTCTCAAGGTGGAGTTTGTTGGAGTTGTTCCAAATTCACTCCAGGATATAGGCCAGGCTTCTGACGGAGCGAAGCGGAGGCCCGTCGGCGGAGGCTTGGGCCGGAGCGTAGCGGAGTCTGAAGCCGGCCCATCAGGTCTCGCCCCTGTGTTTGGGGGGGGTGCGGGGGGCGGAGCCCCCCGCGGTACGGTACAGTATATATACACCCTTGCTAGGGTTTCGTGGAGACTTGATTCTCTTGTAAGCCGCCATAGGCGTGTAACCCAAAACTCTTGAGATAGTGAGATTGTTGCTGGCTGGTGCCCGTGGTTTTTTCCCTTCACATCGGAGGGGTTTTCCACGTTAAATCGTGTGTCTCCTCTGTGGTTTGATTCTTTACTTCATATTTCTATACGTCGTTCATAACAATATAAATATAAAATAACATACTAAGTTAAGATTCAACAAATTAATCTCGATACTTCCATATTATTATAATACAAAAGGTCAAAAACCATCCTAAGGGAGTAAGGGCGTCCCCAGTGACTCGGTCAAATCGTCTGTGATATGGACACATGATCGAATAAAAAAAGAGAAGCATTGAGATGCAAAATATGCGAAGAAGAGAGATGTGGACACGTGTTTTTATGTGTAAGTCTAGTGCTTCGCTCCACGCTAGCAACCTCATATCTTTTAATCTCTCATGTGGACAAAATATTCCTCACTGGCTATTTGATACCCCTTTGGGAACGCCCAAATATATATATAAAAAAGTTATAATATAACGAGTATCTGAAACCTGGAATGCCCAAACGCATCACTAAACACCACAACAATGACAACCTCTAACTAATTCTCCCAACCAGGACTCCGCGGACGTGAAGGGCTAGGAGAGAGTAGCACTGGGAGGGGAGGGGAGGGAGAGAGAGAGAGAGAGCAATGTTCCTGCTTTGATTTCTCTCACCAATCGGGACTCCACGAACGCGAAGGGAGCGAGTAGCACTGGGAGGGGAGGGGAGGGGAGAGAGTCGGCGTTACGTTCTATAGGGCTAGACGATTGGTTCATTGTGTAATCTATTTCGGG
Organism: Miscanthus lutarioriparius; assembly: GCA_904845875.1. NCBI lineage: Eukaryota > Viridiplantae > Streptophyta > Magnoliopsida > Poales > Poaceae > Miscanthus > Miscanthus lutarioriparius. The sequence continues at coordinate 17,283,221 of CAJGYO010000017.1, read as the reverse complement.
CTGGATCATCTGGATGCAAAACAATGTTACCTGTTCATCCTGTAGCTGATGACGGGATGAAAAGGCCGAACCAAACAGCGAAATGCTACTACATACGTCATGGTTTTGAGGTGCACGGAGTTTCCACCTTTATGTAGCTAATAATCAGTAGACAGTAGGCGCTCTGCCCTTCTTGTCCTCTCTCTCTCTCTCTAAAAGAAATTGACGTCAACTTCGATCTCTCACTTTTATCAGAGAATTACGTACCAAATTGCCTCAAGCCGTGACTTTTGATATCCGTAATAGCAGCGGTACGGTCATATAGAGTACTCCTATGAAGCGGAAGAGTTGTTCCGTACGTACATAGGAGGTTCGTATAAGAATTTTTGGTTTTCTTTGGTCCACGTGGGCCGGTTCAGAAATGTATCATGTACTCCTACATTGTTTTTTTTGGTTGGCTGCCGTTGACCACTAAAAGATGATCTAGCGGAAGGAAGAGTTGGACGTGTAAATTGTGGTACTTTGGTTTTGTTTATTGGAACCCTATCAAAACCTCGTTAGTGAACAGGCTGAAGCGGTGCACGGGGGCCCTGTCCGGGAGCGAGAAGCGTACAAAGAAGCCGGCGCTGTCGTTGGGCGGCGTGACGCTGCCCCGCCCGACTGCGACAGAAAGATTCCCAATCCTCAATCCATCAGTCCGCACGGCATCCATCCGTTTGTTACCGATGATCCATGGACCATAGATGATGGATCAGCTTCGCTTCGCGTCACGACTCACGAGAAAGCCTAGCGAGGCTAAGCCGCTAAGCGTTAGCGTAGCTTAATTCCATGAGAGCGAGCATGATGACGATCTCATCCATCCCTTTCTCTATCGCTTGACTTGGCTCTCGTCACATGTGGCACGTCGTGGTCGCTGGCGATTCGATTCGTGTATACTACGATGCCGCACGTCCGCCCGCCGGGCTGCAGCCGGCAGCAATGGACCGACGACTTCGAATAACCGAATCTCAATGTCAGCTGCATGCCCACGCAGACACACAGCCCATCCATGACCATGATCCATCCTTAGCTCCACGTGTTGGCCGGGGGTGCGTGCGCGCACCGCGAGGCGAGGCTATCCGGTTCGTTGCCGGTTATCCAAAAACCCCCAAGCCTTACCCGCTTCCACTGGTCGACACGAAAAGCAGTCTCCTTTTCTCTCCATGTACGGCGGCGAATCGGTGATCACGCCGCCATGCAAGGAAAGGGCATGTAGCCATGTACAGATTGGGATGCAGCGATGGAGCAGATCGCATCGCATCGCATCGTAGAAATAAATTGAAGGCAGAGAGAATTGAGATATAGATGTAGATATACATCGTTCCAAGGCGAAGTGGTCTTCTGTCTATCGATCAGCATATATTCCAGCCAGATGCTAATATATCCGTCCGATTACAAATACTAATATATCCGTACGATTACAAATATACTCTTATTATCTATCCAGATAAGCTTGAACATGTATGTGCCATCTTCTATTCGTACTACTACGTGGCTTGTCAAGATGTCGACAGGTGTGCAGCGGCATCGATACCGCTGGTGACTGGTGGCCGTGATTTCCAAATCAGCAGCGCAGCATATGCTACTAGAGCCACGCGCATGCAGTTGCAGGCCTTCAGCGGAGGAGTCCGAGTGGGGTGGTGAGACTGAGACCCCGGCGGGCCGCCGCCGGTGAGGATACTGCTGGTTACTGGATAGGGTTGTAAAGCGGCCGCGAACTGAACGAAGCTACCTCTGTGCTTCATTTTGGCTCTAGTCTGATGATGATCGTTGAGCTGAGCCGCTGGCCAAATATACTCGTACGACTATCACACTGGTCGTTGTGCCATTGCTGTCCGATTAATTCATCGTCTCGATCCCTCGAGGGGACGAACCAGCAGATTCGGCACAGCCTCGCAACATCCAAATCTTTGAAAGTCGTTATCCCAAAAAAAATCCAAATCTTTGAAAGTACGAGCGTACCTTTGAGGAGAAACTTTTCCCCCCTTTATTTAAGAATAAATAATGGACGTATGTAACGAGATACTCCTTACCAGTGAGAGCAATAAGAGGTGGCTTTAGTAGCTACATGCCCATCGGGAACTAATTAAACTTCAAGTTTGATACTTATCTTAATGCAACTATATTTCTTTTGGTGACATGCATCGTGCACGCGTTTATTGGCAGAGACACGTACAGTGACGTCATGAATGAACCTCGAAATGGCTCGGTATTCCTGCAGCATGCAACCACATTAGGGCCTTCCCAACGCTCCAATCTGACTGTAGCCTTGTCAGAACACGTAGGATCGGACGCAACGTGGAGAAGAGAAAGGAGAAAGTGGTGGCTTGCACAGGCGTCAGAGAGACCTGCAGAAGAACCCATGGCTTGGGCAGAAGAGCAGGTGGTCCATGGAGAGAGTGACGGAGAAATGTGAGTGCTTAGAGTTGAAACAATAGTTTGCATTCAGTAGTTTGGTAGCTTTATTTGTCCAAACCTATGTGGAGCATTGCTTTTATTTGAGACCACCATAAACTAATGCTTGCGTTGCTGTTGCCCTCACATAGGGCAGATTGAATTGTTTGATAAAAATCTACTGTACGACGTGAGTTTGTGGTTGCTATCTACAAAGATAAGAGCTTATCTCCGGGCCATATCCGCTTCATCGTGGATGGCTATCGACGGGGGAGAGGAAATTATGCGTCTAACTTGATGGCCTGAAGGTTGGAGAGCACAAGCTTGTGATGTACCTGACGATTCAATGGTCGATATTCTTTCATCATTTTATGTGTTTTTATCTGCTCCGAAATGATGGATTTTACGGCGTGTCTAATGTTTTTATGGTTGCTCAGTGGATTCGGTATGAGAACTTTAATACAGATTCGATGTTCGATGAGGTTATGTTCATCTAGAGCATCAGCTGCATCAACTAAGGGGCTCTTTGGGAGAGCTCTAGCAGCCCTTGTCGTCCAGCCGCTTGTCAAGACCTCTGCCTAGCCTCCTGTCGTCGTCTGTGTCGCCCACCGCCACAGGCCGTTGTTTGCACCGTCATCATGACCCATCCCCGTCAAGACCCCTGTCCAATCGAACCCCACCGCCGCCATTGGAGAGGGGCCGCTGGCGTTGTTGCAGGCCTGGCTACCGCGATCTCAGGTGCCTAGCCATGAGCACGACCGCTGGCCTAGCCACGAGATGCAAGCGTTGGCCACAGGTGCGGTGACCGCACGGTTGTTGTCGTTCCCTGGCACAGTCCTGTCGCACTGGCCCTAGCGAGCATACGGGCTGCAAGCGTCGAGGATGGAGGTTGGGTTCGAGGACGAAGACGAACCTGTTGTGCTTTTTTAATTTGGCCTCTAGATATTTTTTAAGATTACATAAGTCTATAGTAGAGCTGGAGCTCTCCTAAACATGTTTGTGGGAGCCTAGCTCCACGATGGAGTTGCTCCATGGTGGATCTTGGTAGAGCCCAGCTCCACAATGGAGTTGCTCCGTGGTGGATCTAGGTGGAGTTGGTACTCTAGATCTGTTTTTTCAGATCTAGAGCTCTTCCAGACAGGCCTAAATCTACTACTCCATCCGTCTTGAAATATAAGGTATTGAAGCATTCAAAATTTATTCCAAATTATAAAGTAGTATTTTAGGTGATTAATAATTCCTCCAAAACGCCAATCACATGTGTGCCTACCATAAGGGTTAACCACCGGACTTAAATTATAGTAAGTACAAGATCTCTCTATAGTTAAGTGAGGGCTACATGCGTCATTTCGCTTACCCAATAATTTGATCTAGAATTCCTAGGATATATTTAAGGACAAAGAGAGCAGGAAAGAAGAAGATGGAAATGACTTGGATACAATTTTTTTATTTCAGGGTCTTTTATATTTAATTCGAGATGTACTATGTTGAGTTATAGTATAATTTTATAATTCTTTGAAAAAAAAATAAGGCTCAATATCGTTATTCCTTATGGGAATTTGGAAGGTACAATATCTCTTGTGATAAACGATGGGAGAATGTTGAAAAGACGGTGACGAAACCAGATATGGGGCCGGTCGTGTGATGAACCTCACGTTGGCCGAAACGACCTCATTCTCACGTTTTTGTACACAATCTCGTGTTCCGTACAGCCGCATAATTTGTCTAGTGTGACTGATAAGCCTATACACTCGCGTAGCCCAGCTACATGTTTTTGGGCAAGTGGCCCAGTTACAAGTTTCTGGGCAAATAGCCCAATTGGTTTGTTGTTTGGATTCTTTCATGGGAGAAGTCTATTTTGGATCATCCAAATATCTCTCATGTTTGTTTTCAACCATCTAACTCTAAGATCACAAATCTTTAACCATCAAACAACTAATATTGCTTTTATAGTTTCTATTACCATACTTTTATTGCTTTTAACCATGTCCTCTACTTATTTAAATATATATATCATACTCCAAGGTTGACCAAGAGAGTCCATAGTAGACTACAAGTAAACTGAAGGTCTAGAAAATGGCACCATCCTTGCGGGTGCCACACTCACCATATATTGATCATATGTAGGAATTGCATCTAATATGTTATTGTTGGAAGGGGATGCTCCTCGGGAATAGGGCCAGTTGGGTGTCCACTTGTGCTGCAAACCAAATTATGTAGTCTTTTTGAGCACGTCCACATGGCTTACATAGGCTTATAGTAGCTTAGGAAGCCATTTTGTTTGACCTCTGGACTTGCATTTCTTGTTGCTAGTGTCGCTTTTGTCTCAACATTGTGTCTCTGTTTTCGTCCTCTATCTCTGATGGCTTATGTTGCCATTGTCCTTTGGTTTGTTTTCGCTGCTACCTCTCCAATCCGATTCTTTCAAAGCATCACTGTGTGTCCCTTCCACCTCCATTGCCAACCAAATCTCCTTTGCCACATGCGACAATTACTGCTTTGCCATCTCCACCACCCAAGAGCCTCCTTCTATCTCTAGCGCTTGCTATAGAGCAACCTAACACCTAACCCTAACAAATTGTTAGTGGCAAGATGAGCAAATAGAACCACCATGAGAAAGGACAACATGTACACGATGAGTGAAAGGAAGATATTTCATCCACACAGGGGCCACCTCTGAGACATATGCGTAAGTGCAATCAAGCCCTAAGTGGGTTTTGGTGATGTTGACGACAAAATTAAAGAACTAATGGCTTCTCTAAGTGATTGATAGTGTATCATTACTTGTGGGTGCATACAAACAAAGGAGGAGACCCCCAAATTCAACTGGATGGCTTGCAAAGGCTCAAAGAGCTAGTTTACTTCCTTTTATATTTTGAAATTGAGTTGTAGGACAAGTCGTACTATCAAGGGGGATATTAATGGAGTGCTGGGTGGAACCAAGTGCTCAAAACTCCATCTACATATCAAATAATCCTAGCCACAAAAAGCTAGCTGAGCTGAATTCTTATCTGCTCTGGCCTACACGGAACCTTCGCGTCCAGGCGCGGAACCTCCGCGACCTGACGCGGAGGCTATGGGGTTTGTCTGACTCGACCGTTTTGTGGGTGACGTGGGAAGTATTTATACCTCACCCCTTCGCCACCAATGGTCATCTTCAACCTCACTCACTCAGACTCGAACTGAAGCTCTCTCTCTCTCCAAGCTTAGTGCTCCCAACTCCCTTGCTCAAGATCTCCATGTTTCCTTGAGGGATTTGGCTCTAGAGAGTGTGAGAAAGCTCGAGAAGATCCTTCTCCTCCGTTCTTGTGCACTTGGTGAAGCCCTAGCCGCTTGGTGTGTTCGTTACTCTTGGAGCTTGGCTCCTAGACGGCTAGCAGTCGCCCAGGAGCTCCCATTCTTTTGTGGCCGAGCACCGGGACATTTGAATTACCCTTTGTGACTTAGTGGAACCCTCCAATCTATTGCCTTGGTGATAGGTTGGAGAAGAGGTGCGGGTTGAAAGAGACTCTATAGCCTTTGTGGCTAACCTCAACAACGTGGACGTAGACAAGCCTTTGTGGCGAGTTGAACCACGGGATAAATCCTCGTGTCTCTTGTGTTTGTGTTTGTTGTTGCTATTACTTATGATTTGAATTGATTTTTAGGGTTTGCATCCGATCTACGAGTTCCCCATCTTCTTGGTGCAACCAACTGATTGGATAGCTCAACAAACTCCCCAGGAAGACTGGTATCACATTCAATCTATTTTCATTCGTTAAATTCCACTATAGATCGTTTTCATACTCTTATCCTGGAGGTTCCACGCTTAGCCCCGAAGCCTCCTGAAAGCTCTAGTTTGGTTTTGGTGAATTGATGAAACCCTTAGTGCTAACCTAGTTTATCAAAGTGATCATGAGATAGGTAGCACATTCCAAGTGGTGAAGCAAATGAAGATCATGACATGATGATGGTGATGCCATGGTGATGATCAAGTGCTTGGACTTGAAAAGAAAAAAAGAGGAAAACAAAAGGCTCAAGGCAAAGGTATAAGTGGTAGGAGCTTTTTGGTTTAGTGATCGAGACACTTAGAGAGTGTGATCACATTTAGGATCGATAGCCGTACTAGTAAGAGGGGTGAAACTCGTATCGAAATGCGGTTATCAAAGTGCCACTAGATGCTCTAACTCATTGCATATGCATTTAGGATCTAGCGGAGTGCTAACACCCTTGAAAATGTTTGTGAAAATATGCTAACACATGTGCATAAGGTGATACACTTGGTGGTTGGCACATTTGAGCAAGGGTGAAGAAGATAGAGTTGAAAAGGAGTTAGTCGCGCTGGTCACAGAGTGACCGGACGCGTCCGTTATGGCGACCGAACGCGTCTGGTGTGGCGACCGAACACGTCCGGTATTAACGACCGGACTCTGGATCAGTGGAGCGACCGGACGCTGAGGAGTTACTATTTCAGCGTCCGGTCAAAGTGACTTAGCTCGGTTTAGGTTTGCAGAGAAGCGATCGGAAGCATCCGGTCGCCATACCGGACGCATCCAGTATGAACCAGCTAGTCGGGTTTCAAAACTAAAATTGATTGAACTCTGGGAGCGTCCGGTCTGGTGTGACCGAACGCGTCTGGTCAGCCCAGAGCGGCTCTAGGGGCTCTCTAGACTCGACCGGATGCTGAGTCTCCTACGTCCGGTCCAGTGTGACCGGACGTGTCTGGTCGGTGCAGAGCGGCTCTAGGAGCTCTCTGGACTCGATCGGACGCTGCCCGTCCTGCTTCCGGTCGTCCACACTGGACGTGTCCGGTCGTGTGGTACTCATGGTAGCAACGGTTACTTCATTTTAAATTGGACATGTGGCGGTCAAGTAGCGACCGGACGCGTCCGATCGACATACCGGACATGTCTGGTATACACGACCTGCGCGTTCGGTCGACGCGCAGTCAGCCTAATAATTGAGCCAACGACTCTATTGTTTGGGGGTGTCTATAAATACCGTTTGGCCGGCTCTAGCTCACACTCTTGGCCATTTGCATTGACATAGCAACCTTATGAGCTTAGCCAAAGCCCTCCCACTCATCTCTATCATTGATTCATCATCTTTGTGAGATTGGGAGTGAATCCAAGTGCATTGCTTGAGTGTTTGCATCTAGAGGCACTTGGTGTTCGTGTTTCGCTGTGGGATTCACTTGTTACTCTTGGTGGTTGCCACCACCTAGATGGCTTGGAGCAGTGAGGATCATTGAGCGGAGGTTGATGATTGTCTCCGGCTCCAATCGTGGTGATTGTGAGGGGTTCTCGACCTTTCCTCAGCAGAGAGCCAAAAGGTACTCTAGTAAATTGCTCGTGGCTTGTGTGATCCTTATCTTGTGTTGGTTGTGCGGCACCCTATTGAGGGTTTGGTGGGTGATGCCAATCAGCTCATGAACCTCCAAGTGAGTGAATCGCCACAACGGGGACTAGCTTGCTGGCAAGCAAGTGAACATCGGTAAAAAATCATTGTGTCATCATTTGATTTCGAGGTGATTGGTCTTCATTGGTATTCTTTCTTATGATTGATTGGTTTATTCCTCGACTCGATGGTATAACCATCTTCCTCACTTTCTCTTTACATTATCGCAAACTAGTTGTCAAGCTCTTTAGTGTAGCTAGTCATGAGAGCTTGTAGTTTGGTTAGTGTGGCTCTTTAGTTAGCCTCTGAGAGCACACTAACTTAGTGTAGGGACATAGCCATTATGTGGATAGAGACTATATAAACTAGTTTTGTGGTAGGTGGCTTGCATTTTTAGTAGGCTAGCGCAACACTCGCTTCGCCTCATATTTGTCTAACCGGTTGGCTAAGTATTGTTGTAGAAATTTTTATAGGCTATTCACCCCCCTCTAGCCATTAGGACCTTTCAAGTGGTATCCAAGCCGAGGTCACCGTGATTTGAGGCTTAACAACCTTCGGTGTAAAAATAGCTCAAATCAACAATACCAAGAAGCCACCCCAATTTGATGGCACAAATTATCCATATTGGAAATCAAAGATGACCACACATATCAAGTCAATCAATAGAAGAGTGTGGAAGGTGGTAGAAACCAAAATTGAGATTGATGATCTAGAGAATCCCACCGTGGCCGAAGAAGTGCTTCTCCAAAATAATGACATTTCTCTAAGTGCCATTCATGATGCAATTGATGAGAGAACATTTGAGCAAATCAAGAACATTGAGATGGCACATGAGGCTTGGAAGAAGTTGGAAGAATCATTCGAGGGCACCAAGGCAATAAAGGGTGCAAAGACATACATTCTCAAGGAGAAATTTGCTAGCTTCAAAATGAAGGAAGATGAGAGTGTGCCGGACATGTTCCTTCGGATGGAAGTGCTTGTCAATGATCTCAAAGCACTTGGTGAGAAGGTGGAGGACAAAGACTTCTCTCATAAGTTCTTGAGATGCTTACCCACATGATTTGGCATGTTGGTCACCTTGCTAGTGAGGACTAGTTTGGACACAATGACACCAAACCAAATCTTGGGAGATATCATGACCGATGATGCTTATAGAGATGATGATGAGAAGGAAGAAAAGAAGAAGAAAGATGAGAAGAAGGATGAGAAGAAGAGTGTGGCATTTAAGGCCACATCATCCAAGGGCAAGGCAAAGCAAGAATCATCAAGTGAAGATGGAGACTCAAGCTTTGATGAGTTTGATGATGAGAAGATGGCTCTCTTTGTGAAGAGATCTGGCAAATTCATGGTGAAGAAGGGCTATCATGCAAGAAGGAAGAAGTCATCGTCAAAGAACAAGGATGAAACAATGAGGTGCTTCAAGTGTGGTAGCAAGGATCATCGTGTTGCTCAATGCCCATACAATAGCGACAATAGTGATGACAACAAGAAGAACAAGAAGGACAAGAAAGAAAAGAAAGAGAAGAAGGACAAGATGACCTTCAAGAAGAAGAAGGGTGGTTCATATGTGGTCACTTGGGATAGTGATGCTTCCTCAAGTGATGATGATGATAGTGACAATGACAAGACCACCAAGAAGAAGGCACTTGCAAGCATTGCTATCAATGAGAAGCCTTCTCTCTTCGACACTCCATCATGATTCATGGCTACGGCCACTAAGGTACAAATTTGTGATGATGGAAGTGATGATGAACATGATAATAAAAATGAAAATGAAAGTGATAGTGATGATGATGAACCAACTAAGGATGAACTATTTGACATGCTAGAAGATGCTAAAGAACACTTTGACATTAAGAGAAGGGAATGCAAAAGCTTACGTAAGGAACTAAAAGTCCTTAAGCAAGCCTTTGATGAGCTCAATGCATCTCATGAGAGGCTAGAGGAAGCCCATGAGAAGCTTGTCAAGGCTCACAAGAACCTTGAAAAAGCTCATTCCTCTTTGCTTGATGAGCAAAATAAGAAGAAGCATGTTGAGACATGTAATGTAGGCTTAACTTGTGATATAATTGATGAATCATTATATAAGCCTATCATTGTTGCTCCCGCTAACCCTTCTTGCAGCATTTCTACTTCCACCTCATCTAGTAGTGATGGTTTCACTTGTAATGCCTCACTAATGGTTGAGAATGAGACCCTCAAGAAGGAGGTCAATAAGCTCACTCACACCTTGGCTAAGGCCTATGGCGGTGAGGACCGCTTGCTTATGTGCTTGGGTAGCCAAAGAGCTTCTCTCTATAAAGAGGGATTGGGCTATACCCCTAAGAAAGGCAAGGCGGCCTTTGCTCCTCACAAGACTAGTTTTATAAAGAACAATGGTCGGTTTTGCACTAGTTGCAAGCAAGTTGGTCATAAAGAGCATGAGTGCAAGAACAAGAGCAAAAACGCTAATGTATCCTCTATTAAGCTTGATTCTTTCTATATGCTTACCAAGGGTGCAAATGGTGTAAAGGCTAAGTTCATTGGTAAACTATGGATGGGCTCAAAAAAGAAAGCCATTTGGGTGCCAAAGAGCTTGGTCACTAACCTTCAAAGACCCAAGCAAGTTTAGGTATCTAAAAAGAATTGATCTTCTTTTGTAGGTCAATTATAAAGCCGGAGGAAGGCACTGGGTTCTTGATAGTGGGTGCACTCAACACATGACCAGTGATACAAGAATGTTCAACTCAATCAACACCAATGGCAAGGATGGTTATGATAGTATCACATTTGGTGACAATGGCAAAGGCAAGGTCAAGGGACTTGGTAAGATTGCAATTTCCAATGACGTGAGCATTTCTAATGTGTTGCTAGTAGAGAGCTTGAATTTCAATTTGCTATCTGTGGCTCAATTGTGTGATCTTGGATTCAAATGCATATTTGGGGTAGTTGATGTAGAGATCATAAGTGTAGATGGCACTAACTTGATCTTCAAAGGCTTTAGATATGAGAATCTATACTTGGTTGATTTCAATGCTAGTGAAGCTAAATTATCTACATATTTGTTCACTAAGTCTAGCATGGGTTGGTTATGGCATAGAAGGCTTGGTCATGTTAGAATGAAACAATTGAATAGATTGGTTAAGCATGACTTGGTTAGAGGCTTAGAGCCTGTTTGGTTCAGCTTCCAACCAGCTGTAGCTTCTTCAGAAGTCAAAAAGCTAACCAAAGGGTTGCAAAGGTGGTACTGAATTGTACAAAAGCTAGCTTTTGGGTAGTTCATTTTTCACAGCAGGGGGAGGGCTGCTTTCACCGGCTGTGGAGGATGGAAATTACCCGCACTGCCACGGGTTACAAAGAAAACGCTTCGATCTTTTCCTCTTCTTCCCGTCCGCGCGAGACGACTCGTCTGTCCGCAGGTGGCGACGCCCAGGTAGAGCTAGGGTTTGGCGGTGGTCGGTCCTCTCCGTCGCCGTCCCCATCCTCTCCGGCGCCGCCCGGTCCTCTCCGGCGCCGTCCCCATCCTCTCCGGCGCCGCCCGGTCCTCTCCGGCGCCATCCCCATCCTCATCGCCCTACTGGTCACCCCGGCGGGAGTCCCTGTCTCTGCCCCTTCTCGGTTGCAGGTCGAGGTCGGGCCTCGACGCCGACGACTTCCGCCACCCACTTGACAAGCAGGTTAGCTTTCTTGGATTAACAAGCTCCTTTCCTTCTATCCACGTATAGTGTTCGATTGCAGTCGCGGATGATAGATAAAGGTCTGTCTTCAAAGAGAAGCCTTTTCCTTTTTTTTTCTTGTTTCATCACAGAACACTCTGCCGCTAAGAGCGATTCTCAGGCTCAACGACATTGGCAAACCAAGTCCAAGCTCCATCGATCTACGCTTCCGGTGACCGGATCTCTACGTAAGGTATCTCAATCTCTCATAAATGGTTTAATACATGTTATTTATTCTCGGTCCCGGAGAGTCGGACGGAGCAAGAGCACGATAAGTTCCTCGAGGCCTGCGGCGGTTGAAGTGCACCGCAACCCCTCACTTGGGTTTCGTTTGTTTCGATCGCGCTTATGCGTTTCACTGGTATGAAGCGCCGGGCTTTGTGGTGTATTCTGGCTAAAAGACTAGATGTTTTCTGTCTTTTTGATGCGTTAATTGTGTCGTTGTGGATTTTTATTTTTGATGCGTTAATCTTGAATCCATACACCTGGCCCAAAAAATTGTCAGTGAAATATAAGACCACATCTTGCATGTAATATTCGTGTGTCAACTATGTTTCTTTTCTTTTCAGCTTTGACCATGACTGGAAGAAGATAGAGGCTTTTGTTGGCTCCAAGACCGTCATCCAGGTATTCCTATTTGTAAACGGAACTATAAGCTGTTTAACTGTATAAGAAGCCTGTTAATCAACGACATTGGCAAACCAAGTCCAAGCTCCATTGATCTACGCTTCCAGATACATGTTATTTATTCTCAGTTCAGTGTGCTGTGTATTTGATAGAAATAATGGCATGATATTATGGTAATTAGAATGTCTGAAAATTTTGTTTTGTTTGATTCAAGAATGGGTGACAAGGCAGATTGGGGTGATTTCTTTTTGAAGCATTTGATTGATGTATGCAAAGGGGAGATAGAAGCTGGGAATAGGCCCCAGGGGCTTTGGACTAGCACTAGTTGGAAAAATATTGTAGCCAAGTTTGAAGCCAAAACTGGTGACAAGCGAACAAAGATACAATTGAAGAACAAATTAGATAACTTAAAAAAGAATATGTTTGGTTCATGGAGTTAAAAATTATGCCCTTTGGACTTGGATGGGATGCGGCTAAGGGGCTGTTGATTGCCCCTGTGATTGGTGGGATGAACACCTTCTTTGTAAGCACTATTTCATTGATATTTTGTCCATAGTATGATATGGTGTGTCGTGCTAAAATTTTTCATTCAATTTCAGAGGTGCAATAATCGTGAAAAAGGGCTTAAATGCAATCATGTGAGGTTCAGAAAACAAGGACCGAAGTACCTTGATGATCTTGATCTGATTTTCGCAAGGTACATGTGATAGGGGCCACCGCACTTGTCCCTGGTGATATATCTTCGGATGAGAGTGATGATTGCATGGCGAGGTGCCAAAACCTCCACTAAAAAGATGATGTCAAGTGGCTGATTTGAAGCAAAAGGGAAAAAGAAATTAAGAGCTCTGCACTATTATTTGAAAGCAAAGAAGAAAAGAGTCCATTTTATCGAATGTACAAAAACACATGTTTGAAGATAGAAAGTGCAGCAGAGATAGGATCTCTAGTGCATTCGCCACCTCAGCTTCTCCCACTAATGTTGTCCCCACTATTGGAGAGGCTATGAAGATGGTCAAGAGTGTGGGGTGGAAGAAGGAACTCCTCTAATGCACACCGCCACCATCTTTGATCATGAAGCCCTGAATTTAGAGAGGTCTTGACCATCTGAAAAAACAAACAAAGGAAAATTTGGATGTCCTTGAGAGAGAGCATGAGAAGGAGATGAGGCGCTAGTGAACCAATTTTTATTTCTATTGTTCTTTGTGTGAACCATTAAGAATTTGTATTGTGAGCACTATTAGTTGTATGGCTACTGAACCAATTTTAAATTATACTCACGAGAACAATTTGCTTGTACTTGAGAACAATTTGTACTAAAATTATTTGTATTGTGAGCTTATTATCCTTCTGTCGATTAGTATCCATGTGCATGTATACATATATTTTTGTCCTTGTCTTTTGTGAGCTTATTATCATTGTGTCGATATATATCCTTGTATTGAGCTTAATAAATGTTAATATTTTTTGTAGATGGATGAGAACACGGAAGGTGTAGCCCAAGGACGTAAGAGATTGCTACTCCTAATGAGCTTTCCCAAAGATGTTGCCATTATTGGTCAAATGGGTGCACAATACACCGATTGTTATTGGAACAAAGGAGAGTACAGGAAACACGTAAACTCGGACTGCAATGGGTGATGAGGTGCTTTTCTCGTCCAAGGTACTTCTATAAGATGTTTGAATGAGCACCGATGTCTTCATGGCAATTGCATGAGTTGCTAGTCTTGAACTATGGTTTGACCTCCACTAACAATGTTTCATCCATTGAGTCATTGGTGATGTTCTTGTGGATTGTCGGAGGACCGTAATCATTTTCACAAGTGGAAAATCGCTTCACTCATTCACTTGTGGGACAGTCCACACTAAGTTTCATGAGGTTTGAAGTGTTTGCGCAAGTTAGGTAAAGACAATATTAAGCCAAGAGATGCTACTTTTTCTTCGGAACATGAAAGAATCAAAGAAGACCGTTTTTGGCCATACTTCAAAGGCGCTATTGGAGCAATAGACGGTTCACATGTTCCAGTGGTTGTGCCAGCTGAGGATACGGTTAATCACACATGCCGTCATGGATATACATCTCAAAATTTGCTAGTGTTTTTGACTTTGACATGAGGTTTATCTTTTGCGGTTCTTTGGTTGGCTGGTTGTGCCCATGACACACGTATCCTCAATCATGCTTTGGCAAATTTTGATGATTTTCTGTGCCTCCTAAAGGTATACACATATCACACGTATTATGTATTTGCTTCCTAATGGTTGGACCAAAGAAAGACGTGAGGTACTTGTATTATTTATTTGCTTACATTGATTTTACTTTGTAGGAAATATTATCTTGTGGACTCTGGATATCCAAACCCGAACAGGTATCGGCCCCTTTCAAAGGAAGCACATACCATATTCGTAATTTCAGAATCGTTCGGACCACCCCAAAGGAAATATGAGGTGTTCAATTTCAATCATTCATCCCTTGAAATGTCATTGAGCGGGCCTTTGGAGTATTGAAGGAGAAGTGGCGTATTTTGAAGGGCATACCAAGTTTCTCAACTCATTTACTCGAAGCACATCATTCTTGCTTGTTTGGCATTGCATAATTTTATTCGTGATAGCAATTTGCATGATAAGGAGTTCAAAAGATGTGATGATGATGATGAATACTTGGTACAAGAGGATGACACGACACCGGAAGATGAGATTGAAGATGTGGAGAATGAGGATGCCATGAATATCATTCGTAGTAGAATAGCCGATGCTTTGTTTAGTGTGAGATAGTTATGTTGAGGGATGACATGATTTGATGAGCCCTTATCTTTTGTAAAATGCTAATATTATTATATTTGTATGGACCAAATCACTTTGAATACTAAAAAACTTGGAACAAATTTATTTTTCCTTACCAAAATAGTCATTTACATACAAATAAGTGAGTACAATATTTATTTACAAGCAATTTGAATATAAATAGTCCCTCAGGCCTTTAAGGGCATTACAGACATTTCTACACATCCTGCAGTTTCACAGCTGCTCTAACCAAACGGCTTTCAGCTTTTCCCATAGCTCTCAGCCCACAGCAACTTTTCCACAGCCCACAGCTCAGAGCAGCTTTTTTAAAATCCACAGCTCAACCAAACAGGGCCTTAAAAGATGTGTTTGAAAATGATAAGCTTTGTAGCTCTTGTCAAGCCGGAAAACAAGTTGGAAACACCCATCCCAAGAAAATCATGATGAGCACTAGTAAAGCATTTGAGTTATTGTACATGGATTTGTCTGGGCCAACTCAATACACTAGCATTGGTGGTAACAAATATGGCTTTGTGATAGTGGATGATTATACTAGATACACTTGGGTATTCTTTCTAGTGGACAAAAGTGATGTGTTTGCAACATTCAAATCATTTGTCAAGGGCATTCACAATGAGTTTGAAACAACCATCAAGAGAGTTAGAAGTGACAATGGTAGTGAGTTCAAGAACACTAAAATTGATGAGTTGTGTGATGAATTTGGAATTAGACATCAATTCTCGGCTAAGTACACTCCACAATCAAATGGCCTTGTTGAGAGGAAGAATACAACACTCATTGATATGGCAAGGTTTATGCTTAGTGAATGCAATGTGAGTCAATCTTTTTGGGCCGAAGCTATCAACACGGCTTGCTATTATAGCAACCGCCTCTATTGTCACCCATTAAAAGAGAAGACACCATATGAGCTCTTGAATGGTAGAAAGCCCAATATTGCATATTTTTGGGTCTTTGGTTGCAAATGCTATATCTTTAAGAAAGGCACTAGATTGGGCAAGTTTGACAAGAAATATGATGAAGGATTCCTACTTGGAAACTCAACTACTAGCAAAGCATATAGAGTTTGACAAGGAAGTGCTTGGACTTGAAAAGAAAAAAAGAGGAAAACAAAAGGCTCAAGGCAAAGGTATAAGTGGTAGGAGATTTTTGGTTTAGTGATCGAGACACTTAGAGAGTGTGATCACATTTAGGATCGATAGCCGTACTAGTAAGATGGGGTGAAACTCGTATCGAAATGCAGTTATCAAAGTGCCACTAGATGCTCTAACTCATTGCATATGCATTTAGGATCTAGTGGAGTGGTAACACCCTTGAAAATATTTGTGAAAATATGCTAACACATGTGCACAAGGTGATACACTTGGTGGTTGGCACATTTGAGCAAGGGTGAAGAAGATAGAGTTGAAAAGGAGTTAGTCGCGCTGGTCACAGAGTGACCGAACGCGTCCGGTATGGCGACCGAACGCGTCCGGTATTAACGACCAGACTCTGGCTCAGTGGAGCGATCGGACACTGAGGAGTTACTGTTTTAGCGTCTGGTCAAAGTGACTTAGCTCGGTTTAGGTTTGCAGGGAAGCGACCGGACGTGTCCGGTCGCCATACCGGACGCATCCGGTATGAACCAGCTAGTCAGGTTTCAGAACTAAAATTGATCGGACTCTGGGACCGTTCGGTCCAGTGTGACCAGACGCGTCTGGTCGGTGCAGAGCGGCTCTGGGAGCTCTCTGGACTCGACCGGACGCTGCCCATCCTTTGTCCGATCGTCCACACCGGACGCGTCCGATCGCGTGGTACTCGTGGCAGCAACGGTTACTTCATTTTAAATTGGACACATGGCGGTTAGGTAGCGACCGGATAAGGATGGCAATGGGTCGGGTTCAGATCGGGTGGAGTCTCCGTGCACCCAAAACTGGAACCCGAATCCGCCCCGAAAACCGATTCGGGTGGAAATCCATCACCAAAACCAAACCCGCGGATACCCGAAACCCGAACGGATACCCGAAACCCGAATGGATACCTGAAACCCGCGGATATATATACACATATTCACATGTGTAAATAAGAGGCAACAAATAATAAATATTTTTATGAGTCAACTTTAAATAAATTTAATAATCTAAGTAAACAAATTATTATTAGTATATTATAAAACATGAGTTTTAATTCCAAATGATTTATTTTGGATATCCATTGGATATCCATGGGTGGAAAACTAAACCCGAAACCGAACCCGATTGGTTTCGGGGCCTCGAACCCAAAAACCGTGGGTGAAAAACCATCCCCAAACCCGAACCCGAAACCCTCGGATATCCACCCAAACCCGATCCGTTGCCATCCTTACGACCGGATGCGTCCGGTCGACATACCGGACATGTCCGGTATATACGACCGGTGCGTCCGGTGCACACGACCTGCGCGTCTGGTCGACGCGCAGTCAACCCAATATTTGAGCCAATGGCTCTATTGTTTGGGGGTGTCTATAAATACCATTTGGCCGGCTCTAGCTCAAACTCTTAGCCATTTGCATTGACATAGCAACATTGTGAGCTTAGCCAAAGCCTTCCCACTCATCTCCATTGATTTATCATCTTTGTGAGATTGGGAGTGAATCCAAGTGCATTGCTTGAGTGTTTGCATCTAGAGGCACTTGATGTTCGTGTTTCGCTGCGGGATTCGCTTGGTACTCTTGGTGGTTGCCGCCACCTAGATGGCTTGGAGCAGCGAGGATCGTTGAGCGGAGGTTGGTGATTGTCTCTAGCTCCGATCATGGTGATTGTGAGGGGTTCTCGACCTTTCCCCGGCGGAGAGCCAAAAGGTACTCTAGTAAATTGCTCGTGGCTTGTGTGATCCTCATCTTGTGTTGGTTGTGCAGCACCCTATTGAGGGTTTGGCGGGTGATGCCAATCAGCTCATGAACCTCCAAGTGAGTGAATCGCCACAACAAGGACTAGCTTGCCGGCAAGCAAGTGAACCTCGGTAAAAAATTATTGTGTCATCATTTGATTCCGAGGTGATTGATCTTTATTGGTATTCATTCTTGTGATTGATTGGTTTATTCCTCGACTCGGTGGTATAACCATCTTGCTCACTTTCTCTTTACATTACCGTAAACTAGTTGTCAAGCTCTTTAGTGTAGTTAGTCGTGAGAGCTTGTAGGTTGGTTAGTGTTGCTCTTTAGTTAGCCTCTGAGAGCACACTTCGTGTAGGGATATAGCCATTGTGTGGATAGAGACTATATAAACTAGAATTGTACTAGGTGGCTTGTATTTTTAGTAGGCTAGCGCAACACTCGCTTCACCTCATATTTGTCTAACCAGTTTGCTAAGTGTTGTTGTAAAAATTTTTAATAGGCTATTCACCTCCCTCTAGCCATTAGGACCTTTCACCTCCGTGCCCTGGAACCTCCACACTCAGGCCCGGAGGTTCTACATTCTGACTGGTTTCGTAAAGTTGGTTGAATTTTAGAAAAGGCCTATTGACCCCCTCTAGGCCACTTGCTAGATCCTATCAATTTGTATCAGAGCAAGGTTTCCTCAAATAACACTTAACCGTGAGAGGAAATGGCAAGTCCTAGAGAAAGACCACAAGAGGAAGATGGAGAGGAATGCTTTGAAGATGTTCCAAGTGAAGAAGAACCCGAAGCTCCTGAGGATGATCCCATAACAGTACATGAGAGACTTCCAAAGCTCAAGATCTATGCAAAGGTATCCTCCATGGGTGACAAGCAAAGGGAAAAGAACAAGGACACGGACAAGAAGAAATACAGAGGAAGAAGAAAGGTGCAATCAAGTCCACAACCAAGCAGTGAGTCAGAGAATGGAGACGATGATGATGAGTACTATGCTCAAAGACTACCAAAGAGAACACTCAAGTCCAACACCAAGAGATCATATTCGAGTGTATCCTTTAATTATGATTCCATAAATTTGCCTACTAACACTCACATCAACATACCCATGGGCAAGTTACCCTAATTTGATGGGACTAACTTCACCAAGTGGAAGCATATGATGAAGGCTTACCTCATTGGACTCCATTCGAAGATGTGGAATATTGTGTGTGTAGGTTTTAAAGATCCCGTTGATCCCAAAAATCCTACACCAAGGGAGATTCATATGATACATCGCAATGCTCAAGCTACTAGTGCTCTTCTAAGTGCACTAAGCCCGAAAGAGTACAACAAAATAATTGGTTTGGAGATAGCTAAGGAGATTTGGGACACTCTTCACCTTGCACATGAAGGGGTTAGTAAGGTAAAGAAGTCCAAGATTGACCTATTGATGGCTCGACTCAATAGGTTTGTTATCAAGGATGGAGAAGGCCCTCAAGAGATGTTTGATAGATTGACGGTGATAGTTGGCAAGATTAGAGGCTTGGGTGGGGATGACTTGGATGATCATCATGTTGTAAAAGTGATGTTAGAAGCATTTGCACCAAGAAACCCAACTCTTGTGACATTGATTAGAGAGAAGAAGAGGTTTGAAGAGTTTACCCCTAGTGATGTCCTTGGAAGAATACTCACTCATGAGTTCATGGAAATGGAGATACAACAAAGAAAGAAGTTTGGAGAGCTAGAAGCAAAGATGGAGAACTTGAAGGTCAAAGAGGTAGCTCTCAAGGCAAACAAATCAAACAAGACCTCCACCTCAAGCAAGCCGTCGAGATCAAGACCAAGCAAGGTTGAGATGGTTGATTCATCAAGTGACTCAAGTGATGATGAAGATGATGAGGTGTCCTCCAGTGAGATTGGTGATGTTGCTTTGTTCATGAGGAAGTATAAGAAGGGGTTGAAAAGAGAAGGGTACAGGTTTGTGAAGAGAAGGTTTCCCAACAAGCAAAAGAGAAAGTGCTATAATTGTGGAAGCACGAAGCATTTCATTGTCGATTGTCCTTATGAGAACAAAGAGGATAAGAAAGACAAGAAGAAGAAGCACTACAAGAAAGATGACAAGACCCAATACAAGAAGGACTATTCGGGTCAAGCTCATATTGGTCATGAATGGGATTCAAATGATGATAGCAAAAGTGAAGAAGAAACAAAGAAAGTTGCAACCATTGCTATCAAGAGGCAACATTCTTCACCAAAGCTCTTCACCAACTTGACCGATGATGAGGAGAGATCTACACTCTTTTGTCTCATGGGCAAAGGAGAAAAGGTAAAACCTAAATCCAAGCCTAAGCCCTCTCCTCCACCTAGTGATGAATCCGACATAGACTCTAGTGATGATGAAGTAAACAACTTGGTAAGTAAAATGGATAAAAAATCTAGGAACTTCATAGCCAAGGTGGTAGATGAATTAGAGATAACTCAAGCTACTCTTGCCAAACAAGAGAAACTCTATGTTACTTGCAAGAAAGCTCTTGCATTGGAAAGAAGTGAGGTCGAAACTTTATGTTTAGAAGTTGACCAAGCGAAAAGTGTCATAGCTACCCTAAAGGATGACCTAAATACTCTTCAAGAAAAGAACAATGCCCTCAAGACAAGAAATGAGGAGCTTGAAGAGCAATTTAGCATCATTTGGGATAAAACCTCACATCCTACGAAGGCAAGTGAGATATCTAATGCATCTACTAGGAAGGGTTTTGATAGATGCTACAATATTGATTTAGAAGCTTGTGCTACTAACCTTGCTAATATGGAAGCTATGAAGAAGGAGATTGTAAGACTCAACAACATCATAGCTAGTGGATGAATGGATGATGCAAGCAAGAAGCCAAAATTTATTCAAGGAAGACATCCTTTTATCAAGGATGGTCTCGACCACAAGAAGGGTGGCAAGACCTGTGAAAGGAAGATGGTGAATGGAGTGTCTTGCATCAGATTTGGGAAGAAGGAGACTATTGGAGAGATGCAGCCAGTGTAGACCACGGAGGCTCCATGTAGAAACGTGGATGATCCATGCCCTAGAGGCTTCACACCAAAACATGGAGGTTCCGGGGTCTGGCAGAATAGTGGCACCAACAGAACCAAGGCACAATCACGACCAAGACAGCAAGCTCCTAAAGCATCTAACACTCATCTGCAGGTCAAGGAGAACTCAATCATACCAAAGAGGAACAAGTATGCTTACAAACCAAAGACCCATGCACCCCATGAGAGCATGTCCTCTAGCTATGTGTTGAGACGCAACAACCTTGGTAAAGTTGTTGCCACGTATGTTGGAAATGAGCCCAACATATATGTGAAAAGATCTCTATGGATTCCTAAGATTTTAGTGGCTAACACTCAAGGCCCCAAAGCTAATTGAGGACGTAAAAGAAGGAACTAAACTTGTTTTGCAGGCATAGTCCTCCGGTGGATCAAGTTGGGTGCTTAACAGTGGATGTACAAACCATATGACCAAAGAGAAGAGTATGTTCTCATCTTATGCTCAAATGGAAGGTCCAAGTGAAAATAGTGTTTGGGGATAATTCAAAAGGAGAAGTGCTCGGTGTCGGTAAAATCTCTATAACTCAAGATCACTCAATTTCAAATGTTTTACACATTGATTTGTTGAGTTACAATTTATTGTCTGTATCACAATTATGTGAGATGGGCTATGATTGTCACTTTACGGATAAGGGTATGACCGCCATTAGAAGGGAGGATTCCTCTATTGCTTTCACGGGTCATATGAAAAGCAAGCTTTACTTAGTTAATTTCAACAAAAGTGAAGCTAAGGTTGAGACTTGTTTAGTGGCAAAGTCTAGCATGGGTTGGCTATGGCATCGCCAGCTAGCTCATATTGGGATGAGGAACTTGGCCAAACTTCTAAAGGATGAGCACATTCTTGGACTAATGAATGTTCATTTTGAGAAAGATAGGATATGTAAAGCATGCCAAGCTAGAAAACAAGCAGGCATACCACACCCACCAAAGAACATTGTCACAACAACAAGCCCATTGGAGCTTATTCATATGGATCTCTTTGGACCGGTCGTCTACGTTAGCATCGGTGGTAACAAATATGGTCTTGTTATTATTGATGATTATTCTCACTTCACTTGGGTGTTCTTTGTGTAAGACAAGAGTAAAGTATAAGGGAAGGTGAAGACCTTCATTAGAAGAGCACAAAGGGAATTCAAGCTACCTATCAAGAAGGTGCGAAGTGACAATGGCTCCGAATTTCGCAACACTGTTGACGGTAGTTAACACCAATCACAAACCATCAATATACCTTGTATAAATGACTAAAATGGATCACCAACATAGATTTAGGGTTTTAAACTAATAATTTCCATGAGTTTTAGTGAATCTATGTTTTCAGTAGGATTTAATCAAAAACCCGCCCAGGAGGACCTATTCACCAAAGGAAATCACGTTTATCCGCAGCGGGATCAACATGGGAAGACTCTAGGAGGCTCTCCACCGAACCAGGGCTTGAGCCACTGCCATGTGGGGCTAGTTAGCCCCATCTGTAGGCTGGCCGGCCTATGGGCCAAACCTATCATATTCCCATTGCTACATCAGTTCTCCACCGCCTCAAGGATCACATCTACGCCGATCTTTTAGGTCAGTTTGATCTAAGGGCCTAGGATGCTTGAAGGCCCCTATATATACCTGCCTATACCCCCTCCTTCAGGCAGATCCTAAAACCCTAGAAACCAGATGCCACAATTCATATCCTCTTCATCAGGTTGAGTTAGCAATCAAGAGATATTAGTCCACAAAGTTAGGATCTAGTCTTGTTAGAAATAGAGAGATAGAGTGTGAGGGAAGAGTTTGGAGGAGTTTTGGCCTGTCGGTGGTCTCTACGTCTTGTACCCTGGCAGAATCACGTTCTTCTTAAGCTTGCTTATGAGATTTCCCTCGTAATAAACTTCTAATTCAAGTAAGCATCTTGTTCATATTGTTCTTCAGGTTTGTGACTCTTTTTTAGTACTATAATCCTTGTCGCTCCTGGGTTAATGTAGTATTCGTAGTGTAAGCATGGTGTTTAGACTTGGTTACTCATGGATGTACCCTATATTCTGGATCGGTGGTAGCTCGCGAGGGTGACTCTTATAGCCTCGTTGAATCCTTTTTAGTCCACCTCCCGTTTGTAGGCCGAGCAAGACCTGTTTACTATAGGAAACACACTTTGCCTGTGTTTTCCTTAGTAATATCCCTAGAATTGAACAATAGAAGACATAGCTTACCAAAGTTAGAACTAGAAGACCTTAGCGATCTCTTTTATACTCCTATTATCTTAAGTCTTGTTGCTACTCCAGGTTAAGTTAGACTTAGTTCTTCTAACACACGTTTCCTTGAATTTGATATTCTGGAATACTTTATGGTGAAGTGCTACATCAGTATCTGTGTGCTTGCGGATTATTCTATGTGCATTAATATATATCAACAAGCATGTCGGGGTTATAACCCCGTGGTGTCTCAGGGCACCGATTAGTTAGCAAGCCGAGCAGCCCATAACACATTAGTTAGCGAAGGCCCAAACGACTGAGGCCTAGCTAAGCCAGGCGAACTAGGTCGGACGCTAAGGCCGGGGTCAGCCACGACCCCTCCTTCACACCTTAGCTACATGGCACTAGAAAGGTGCATGACCTCTTCCCCATCAAGACCTCTAGAAGGAATGGAGGTAGGTCAAGCCCAGTCAAGCGTGCCCGCTCTGATAGGAACGAGCACACCACACTGACCCTATGCCACACTGACAACAGCCACCTCAGTCCGGTCAGATGCCATACCTATGCCATGCCAAATAGGCAAGACAATATCACACAAAGCGGTGATGATAGGTACGATGACCACCAGCCAGATACGGCCTGACAAGACAAGAGTACGATCCTGCCCACTACGGGATGGGAACCATGGTGAGGGCCTCGACTCAGAGGCCATCCAGGCTGACAGGAACCATGACCCCAATGATGGTGATCGTGGCCCCCGCTCCTCAAGACAACAAGGCAACCAACGACCTAGGGGCGGCCACCAACTCCTGTACGATGCCCCAGGAAACTAGGAGATGATGATGAAGACCACGGCGGAGACCACATCACACAGAACGACTAGCGAACTACCATCGTGCCTATAGTGCCACCATGACTGGAACAGTAGCACCACACCATACCGCGACATGGCTACAAGACCATGACGACAGCCAGGTCTGGATGCACCTCGCAAGAACCTATTGCTTTGTATGTGCCCTGGCCCTGAACTCTATATAAGGGCAACCAGGGCACCCTTTACATATATTCTGAGTCCCATACTCATTTACTCATTCTTCATTGTAGTAGGGTTCCTAAAGCTTTTCTTCGGGCTACCCGTCACCTAGCTTAGGTTCTTCTACCTCTTCCACCATTCTTGCACCCAAGCGAGGAACACGTACTCGATCATCTCTGAGACTAGATGTAGGGCTCCAGCCTAAACCAGTATAAATCCTCAAGTCTTTTGGATGCTACCATCGTCTTCCTAGAGTAGCACGTCAATCGTATAAGTTTACTAGTCTAGTTTACGAAACACCGACAATTGGCACGCCAGGTAGGGGACAGTCACACACTCTCGTTTGTTGAGAAGGAAGCGATGGATCCTTGCACCACTGGTGGAATCACTAGCGGAATGGCCCATGGCTCGTACCCTAAGGGGCTAGTACCCTCACTCACCACCAGTCGTGGCCAGGTCTCCCATCTAGGAAACTAAAGGCCCACGGCTCGTAACGAACTCACTCGGGGAATGGCCTCAATCGGCCACGTCCTTTTGGGAAACCATGTAGTTATCCACACCAAAGGGCCAGCGCCCGTGTCCACCTTTAGCCGTGGCCTGGACCTCCACCATGGAGGCCTGGGTCCCATGGTCCATGGCAGACATACTCTAGGAACTACCCTTAGGGGCTGCATCATAGGGTTCACCTACATAGGGGGGCCAACACCCTCTCTCATCACTGGCCACGCCCAAGACTTCCACCCAGAAAGCCAAAGGCTCATGGCTCAAGGCGAGCTCGCCCAAGGAATGGTCCACAGCGGCCACATACTTCTAGGGAACCATGAGATCGCTCAAACTAACGGGTCAGCGCTCGCCACCAGCTACTACTCGGTCTAGACTGACCCCGTGGGAAAACTGGACCCTACAGAAGAGCCATGCCCCCGGATAGCATCACCACCACCGGTGGAACGCAACGAGCCAGGGCACGCACGAGCGGTGAAATTACCCGCCGCCACACGGTGCCATTGTCGGAGACCTAGTGGCTAGGCGGCACCACACCACGCAGGGCTGAACCTGGAGCCAAGAACCACCTCTGCATGGCGAGCAAGCCATACAATGAGTCTGCATGAATTGTTAGCTATCACTCGGAGGCACATGCGTCTGAGGTAGTGGGCTCCCTGAGCGCACCATGAGGCGCGGTGAGCGGACCGGCCGAGTCACGCTCAGAACCAACTTCTGCAGCAATGGGCATGCTGGCTTTCTGTCAAGGGCAGCAACCACATGTAGAAGCGAAGGCACAGCGACAATGGTGTCAGTGCACCAAGAGGACTCAGGCACCTAAATGCACAAGCCCTCCTAGACAAGGACAATAGCAGGCCGGATGTGAAAGAAGGCACCCCCAGGAGCTCACGAGCCCACCGAGGAAGCCGAGCCAGCAAGAGTCAACCTGAGGCAGCCCGAGAGGATGATCCGCGCCCGCCATGACCGCTCCAAGTAATCAAGAAGTGCCCTTACCAACTCACAGCCCAGAAGCCACAACAGCTCTGCCACAAGCGAGTGCTCGAGAGCTCGCCTCAACACAAGCAGCGGCAGCGAGGCGGACGACCACAGCCCGAACAAGCATCGGTGATATCAATCCTATCCCTCTCCTCGTTATTAGATCGCATCCACATACACACATAGACTAAACTTAGGAACATAGAGCCCACACGTTTTGTCTCGGAGGCATTTCACCTTCTGGACGTCCTGAATCGCTTCTCATGGGGTCTCAAAATATCATGATCCATGGGGGGAGCTTACGTGAGGCCCCCCGCCAGCACGCACTCTCAACACCTACATCATGTAACACTGTAGAAACACAGCTCGACACACAACCTCTGATCATCACCCGCGCGCTGCGAACAACTGATCCGTAAATGGAGAGCCGAGGCCTGCTTATGCTAGGCAAAGACAAAAGTAATATGAACATGACAAAAGCGATGCGATAGCACAGGTGGATGGAAGCAAAAGTCACTGATAAGCCACATGCATAGATAGTTTGGGTGTTACAATGTCACCCGCTGGCAAGACACGAGCGAATCGGGAACACTCAACGCCGCTTAGGAAACCTAGCTACATCCACAGAGACTACCCCTTGTCTTTGTGATTGCCGTGGTGGTCTCCGCGGTGACAACCAAGTCATCCGTCAAAACTAGACCCCTGCCGAGCTCTAGAAGCCGTGCCTTGATGGCGATTCTCACCCAAGGGGCCTTCCCAAGGGCGAGCCTCCTCCATCTCACGATGAAACATTGCGAGTGGCTCCTCTAGCACTGCAATTTGGAGAGTCATGTCAAAACCTAAAAACGAGAACCCGACGAATAGGAATTTGTGAAAATAGGAAACTCACCGTATGCTTGCACCAACGCGGCGGTTGCTAGCGCCTGCGCCTCGGTGACCTCTTCCTCCGCCACTAGGAGGGCTGCCTAGAGATAGTCCATGCAAGCCTTTAGCTGGGCCACCTCGCCAATAGAACTCAAATGCAATCGGCGGGCCTCGTCCCTTTCGAGCACAAAGCTCCATATCCCTTGCCGCCCGATAGCAAGGGACAGGGGCGGGGGCTCGCTGGCCCCGGAGCCAAAACAGGCCGGGGACAGATGGAACCGGATGGGCATTCGGTCTCCGACACCTTCGCCATAGAGATGATCCTGAACACACCCGCAATTAACACAAGCACAATCAAACCCAAAGAACGATATGAAAATCACTTACCCTTGTTCTTGCAGAGAAGATAGAAGGAGTGACGGCGGTCTGTGGACCTCAAGGGATTCTTCATGAAGGCGCTTCCCGTGATCCATCACTAGGGGAGTGATCACAAGCGCACGAGCAAAAAGGAGGAGAAGGCAACTCAGGAGACTGGAGAACGACACCTCCCACAGTGCACCTCTCCGGCGGATTTATAGCCACAAAAATAACCTCAGCAAGCAAACCAGGCGCACTACCATTACTAACCTCTTCGATAATCCCACAGAGCAGGAGTGGCGACCGGGCGGAAGGTAGAGCGGCGGCCTCCCACGCGATAACCCAGACCAGGTAGGCCATGCGTGTTTTCATTTTTTTCATATCATTTCGGTTTTATGCGCCTTCGTTCAGAAGATGTCTCGCCACTCATGAATGGGCGCCATCAATGCAACATGATCGAGGAGGTCACACACCCCTAAATCAGCGCGCAAAGAGTGACCCGCCACGAACACGACCCCGTGTCGTGCTTAGGAAAATCTCTCTTGGGCCAGCCCTTAGAAGGGCTCGAGGCCACAAAAGGGATAGGGGCAGAGAGGAGATGGACCTTGTGGCTCTAATCAGTGGTGTGGAGCCACACGACCATCCCCCTCTGTGTTCGAGTCATCCGCTTTGAAGTCTCCCGGGTTGACCCCATTGGGAGGGAGGCATCTTGTCCTCTGGCCACCATGGAGGCGGTTTGGGAACGAGATTGACGGCCGACGATTTATGGGACGTCACTCGACGAGGGACAGCCAAACTCCATGTCGATTGGGGAGGATATTAGGTCCCACTCAAATTACCCATCGACCCTAATGAGGCGCACCGCTCTGACCGCGTGGTTATGGTGGACAAGCCTCTCCCCGCATGGGGTGAAAACCAAAACCTGCCTGCAACACGGCAGTACGACCCTCTGGGGTCAGGAAAGGGCAGCAGGAGGAAGCCAGAGCCAGGCCCGAATGGTCCCAATAATCAAAACTAGGCCGTGGCTGGTTCCTCCCCACATCCCAAAACCATGACTTAAAGCCAGACCATGAGGCCCCACGACCCCTTCAGGAGGGATCATGACCATGGGCGGCTAAAAGTCATGCAACACGCCTTCCTCATGAAGTGACACTGTAGCTAGCAGACATTTGGGAGGTGAAAGGACCTAGGATGTCGCCTAGAGGGGGGGTGAATAGGCGTTTCTGAAAATTAACACCTTTAAATGCGGAAACAATTAGAAAGGGGAGTTTCCAAAATGGAAACTCCAAATTAAGAGTACTACCACCCCTCACAAGTTAGCCACAGAGTAAACAAGGTATAAAGAATATATCTAGAAGCTACAACCTGCAACATCAAGTTAGAACAGAGAATAAATATTTTTAGTGTAGTAGAAAATACCGGACGTGTGTCCGGTATGAATACCGGACGTGTCCTAGGTATACACGATTCTCGCAGATCAGCCCCGAACTTGCTCCTTTTGATTTCTATCTTCAAACCAAACTGCAGGCACCTAATTTAACTATCAGTATACACAGAGAACCTGCACAAGTGCTAGAGCAACACAAATATCAAATGAAATGCGAATTGAGACACGATATTTGTTTTACAGAGAAGTTCGGACTCGTTCGAGTCCTACTCTCCGTTGAGGGGGCTGCAGGCGACCCAATGAAGGTCAGCCCTAGAGGATACCACGAAGGTCACTCTAGCCGAGTCTTTTCCAACTCCTTTTCCTCCTTCCACTAATTGATTCCGAGAGGCGGAATCGACCAATTCTAAACTTTCCGAGGCACACCACAATCTCCGGGTGCTCTCCCGTGACGTCTAACCGTCTAGGACCGAAGAGTCCAAGAGTAACAAAATGCGAATCACGAGATTGACAATATGCACAAGTGCTCAAGTGGTTGGATGGCTCTCTTTTGAATTTCACTCAACCCACAAATTGATTTTGCAAGTTTGATCAATCATTCACTAAGAGAGGGTTGGCAAGGCTCAAAAACGTGTGTCTAAGTCAAGAGAATCAGCAGCCTCCAAAGGTGGAGGCTTGGGGTATATAGCCCCCCTTGAAAAAAACTAGCCGTTTTATAGAAGTTTGCAATACCGGGACACGTCCGGTATTCATACCGGACACGTCCGTATGACTCGAACAACAGCCAACGGTAACTAAGTTCTGATGATGTTGTGAGGCATCGGAACTCCCGAAGAATGCGGGACTTCCACCGTCGGAACTCGACACAAGTCGGAACCCCGACCCTCGTAATTTTGAAAAACATGTAATCGAAGTTAAAGTTAGTGAGGTGTCGGAACTCCCGACATATGTTGGAACTCCCGACCGTCGGAACTCCGACATACGTCGGAACTCCCGACCCTCACGGCTTTTGAAAACTAGCCGTTGGCTTTCGGTCATCCATACGGACACGTCCGGTATTAATCTCGGACACGTCCGGTATGACCAGACGAAGAACCCTCCAAGTCGGTTGAAGTGCGACACGCCGGAACTCCCGACCCATGCCGGACTCCCGACCATCGGAACTCCCGACCCACGCCGGAACTCCCGACTAACCAACCCGAGAACAACAATTTTTACAATGTTGGACAAATCACGGACACGTCCGGTATGAATACCGGACATCGTCCCGGTATTGCTGCATCAAAACAACAAATCGATTAGCTCTTTTGTCTCTCAAATACTCAAAAACTCACATGGGTTGGCTTGAGCACTTATGAAACACTATCTATCAACATGATGCATCCTCTTAATAGTACGGCATACCTATTAAACTCAAGATCAAAAGAAAAATGAATTTATACCACTTGAGTTGATTTCTTTTGAATTGATGCCGTCCTTCCAATCTTCATCAAGTAAGGGTGCTAACAAGTTGATGTTGATCTTTTCATTTGAGCATAGTCATCTTGAGCATGTGACTTGATTCCATTCATCAAATTTGAATAACCCCAAATGTATCAAGTCACTTCCATCAAATACTTCATTATAGATTTGATTCTTCACATCAATATGACCATCTTAGCTTGATTAGTACCTCAACTAAATGCAAGTACTTTCTTCTTCACCCTAGCTAGGTTCTTGCCGCCAAGCCGTCGCTTGCCCTTCACCCTTGCTTAGTACCTCAAGCCTTTCCTTGCTATCTTCACCATCTCAAGCCATCAAGTCACATCTTGTGTTGAATCATCCATTCATATGTATTGTTATCTTTTTCATTTTAATTTAGCAAGCTTCAAATATGAGACCATTCCATATGCAATCCCTCATGTCTCATTAACTAATAATCATGAGCTTGCTTTCACATAGTCAATGGAAATCCCACAAAAAATAAGCCTTCACATGAATTCCATTTGCATTGTTGTCTTGTGCTCGAACTAGATTGTTTATACAACAACACATCATTTTGGCTTTCATTAAGTACCTGTGAGATAACCTATTACCTGTTCACACTTAGCAAACGGGTTAGTCCTTTAATCACGTTGTCATTCAATCATCCAAAACCCACTAAAGGGCTAGATGCACTTTCAGGAGGAGAGGTCCAAGATTGCTCGATGACCTCACCACCCTGCACGATGAGAGGCCAATGACTCACCCAAAGCTTGCAATCCCCAAGCTCGCAAACATTTGGGAGGAGAGGTCCAAGGTTGCTCGACGACCTCACCGCCCTACACGACAAGAGGCCAATGACTCACCCAAAGCCTGCAATCCCCAAGCTCACAGACATTTGGGAGGAGAGGTCCAAGGTCGCTCGACGACCTCGCCACCCTGCGCGGCAAGAGGCCAATGACTCACCCAAAACCGGCAATCCCCAAGCTCACAGACATTTGGGAGGAGAGGTCCAAGGTCGCTCGACGACCTCTCCACCCTACGTGGCGAGAGGCAAATGGCTCACCCAAAGCCTACAATCTCCAAGCTCACAGACATTTGGGAGGAGAGGTCCAAGGTCGCTCAATGATCTCGCCACCCAACGTGGTGAGAGGCTAATGACCCACCCAAGTCCAGCACCCTTGAGCTCACAAACACTCAGGAGGAGAGGTCCAAGGTCGCTTTATGATCTCACCGCCCCACGCGACTGAAAGGTCTAGTTTGGTTTTGGTGAATTGATAAAACCCTAGGTGCTAACCTATTTGCTCTAGTGATCATGAGATAGGTAGCACTATTCCAAGTGGTAGAGCAAATCAAGATCATGTTGATGGTGGTGATGGCCATGGTGATCAAATGCTCGGCTTGGAAAAGAAGAAAGAGAAAACAAAAAGCTCAAGGCAAAGGTGAAACTTGATAGGAGTTTTTTAGTTTAGTGATCGAGACACTTAGCGAGTGTGATCACATTTAGGATAGATAACCATACTATTAAGAGGGGTGAAACTCGTCATTAAATGCGGTTATCAAAGTGCCACTAGATGTTCTAACTCATTGCATATGCATTTAGATCTAGTGGAGTTCTAACACCCTTGAAAATGTTTTTGAAAAATATGTTAACACACATGCACAAGGTGATACACTTAGTGGTTGGCACATTTGAGCAAGGGTGGAGAAGTTGGTGAAGTGGGGGAGCTATCCCGGAGTGACCGGACGCTGCCTCTGCAGTGACCGAACTCAGCCCCCTACGTCTGGTCAGTGTTGTGGTGAAGGCTGCTCTCGGTCTTATGACCGGACACAGCACAGTGAAAGTGATCGGACGCGTAGGGCCTGTGTCTGGTCAGGGGATGACGTATATTGACATGTGCTTCTTTGTGAGCTAGAGAGGACCTAACTCACTGGCGTGTCCGGTCATGCGTGACCTGACGCGTTCGGTTGAGAAAAACCAGCTTTGGATGCTTACTAGAAGCGACCTGATGCTAGGAAGCCATGGGGAGCAACGTGTCTGGTCTTGGCACACGCGCGTGTGCTCTGATGCTGATCGGTGTGTCTGGTCTTGCGATGGGCACGTCCGGTCCTGACTTAACCATGCGGGCGCTGGGAGATAGCCATTGGAGATCAGCGGCTGAGGTTGAACGCTTGGTGACTCATGGATGGCGTTGGTTGACTGGGCGCTGAGGTGTGTGCCCGATCATACCTGATCGGTGCATCCGGTCACCCCGAGTTGGGCTGCAGTGAGAGCCCAACGTCTCTATTTCATGGGGGCTTCTATTTAGGCCCCATGGCTGGCTTAAGCTTACTCTCTTGGCCATTTGCATAGACATAGTAACCTTGTGACCTTAGCCAAAGCCCACCCACTCATCTCCATCATAGATTCATCATCTTTGTGAGATTGGGAGTGAATCCAAGTGTATTGATTGAGTGATTGCATATAGAGGCACTTGATGATTGTGTTTTGCTACGGATTTCGCTTGTTACTCTTGGTGGCTTGGTGCAGTGAGGATCGTCGAGCGGAGGAAGGTGCTTGTCTCTAGCTCCGATTATGGTGATTGTGAGGGGTTCTTGTGCCTTCCCCAGTGGAGCGCCAAAGGCAACTCTAGTGGATTACGCGTGGCTTGTGGATCCTCATCTTGTGTTGGTTGTGCGGCACTCGGTTGTGGGTTAGGCGTGTGATGCCTATTAGCGCGTGAACCTCCAAGTGAGTGAATCGCCACAGCGGGGACTAGCTTGCCGGCAAGCAAGTGAACATCGGAGGAAAAATTGATTGTGTCATCATTGTCTTCTTGGTATTCTTTGGTATTCATTGATTGATCACTTGCCACGGCGGTATATCACTTCTACCTTTCTCCCGCATTACTTTGTATTTACCTTGTGTAGTGCTTGTGGTAGTTGTAGCCAATGTAGCTCTTTAGTTGTAGTTCTCTAGCTAGTTTTGATCACCTAGGTGTAAATTAGTGACCTAGCTCTTGTGTGATATACTAGAGATCATAGAAATTAGAATTGGGTAGGTGGCTTGCAACACAAGTGTAGTGCTAGCGCAAAATTTGCTTCGCCATCTTATTTACTAATCACTTGTCTTAGTGTTGTTGTAGAAAATTTTAAATAGGCTATTCACCCCCTCTAGCCATTAGGACCTTTCAGCAGCGAAGGACTGGTGACTCACCCAAAGTCCGTGTCCCCGGACTCATGAATCTAATCCCGACCAAACAGGACGAAGGTCAACGAGGTCTTACTCGGATAACACGGCCATGAAACGTGTGCGGCCAAACCACACATGACAAGCAAGCAAAGCCTCACGAAAGGGCTGTGGCAACTCCGGAAGGAGCATTCCTTGAGCTTTGATTCATATCTTATATGATTACAAAGTGATGTGCGAGCAATCCGCACACAAGGAATGCAAAAATTGATACCACCACACCCTAGTGGTGGTATCATAGAAAAACACCCCTCATGATACCAATTTGTCTATGGGAAGACCTATCATCATACACACGGGAGAGGCGAGACAAAGCAAAAAATGACTACTAAACCCGCACTTTGACGCACATGCATATCGTTGCTTTCACGACCACTCCATGATCGTTATTTAAGGTAAATGGTCAAAAATGCTCACACGAGGATTTGGGAGCTACCGTCGGGTTATAAACCTGGGTGTCTCGAGTGGCACCGATTAGTTTAGTGCCGAAAGTGGCCCATAACACATCGCTTAGTGAAGGCCCGAATACCGAGGCCTAGCTAAGCCAAGTAACCAGTGGATGCTAAGGCGGTGATAAGTGATGGAGGCACTCACTTCATTGACCAGAAGTTTCGCAAGTACTTGTCAAAACATGGGATCCATCACAACGTCACTACTCCGTACCACCCTCAGACAAGTGGCCAAGTAGAAATATCAAACAAACAAATCAAGAACATTATGTAGAAAACGGTAAATGAGATGGGAACTACATGGAAGGATAGACTACCTGATGCACTATAGGCTTACAGAACAGCCTATAAAACACCACTTGGGATGTCATCATACCAATTTGTCTATGGGAAGACCTATCATCTACTCGTTGAGCTAGAATTCAAGGCTCACTAGGCCATCAAACGATGGAACATAGACTTGGAAGCTGTAGGAACCAAGAGGAAGATGCAACTCTCTGAGCTCGATGAATGGTGTGAAAAAGCATATCACAATACCAAGATATACAAGGAGAGAACCAAGAGATGGCATGATAAGAGGATCAAGAAGAAGGAATTCACCCCGGGAGATAAGGTATTACTTTTTAATTCTAGGTAAAATTATTGAACAGCAAGAAAACTTTGGAGCAAATAGGAAGGACCATTCAAGGTTATAAACACTTCATCACTTTGGAGCATCAAGCATGAGTTTTGGCTCCATATACCCCTCAACAAAATGTTCTACTCATACATTGGGGTGGTTGAAAGGAAGAATCGGACTCTCATTGATATGGCAAGAACAATGCTTGATGAGTACAAGACAATGGGTACTTCCTACAAAGATGAATAAGATAGCTTATATTGGGCCAAAGCAATCAACAGATATGTTTCAAGGGGCATAGTTGCCACACTATCAACCTCGATCTCCTTGGATCCTTGTCTTCACAAGTACTACAAGAAGACTTGATATGAGCTTCAAACCCAGCTATGTAACAAAACCAAAGGTGTCATACTTTAGAGTATTTGGGTGCAAATATTTCATTCTTAACAAGAAGACCCGAAGCTCTAAGTTTGCTTTGGGTTTGCGAGTTAGCAATCAAGTGAGGTTACCTTTTAGGTAAAATTGATGAATGTTTTCTTCTTGGTTATGGTCCAAACGAGCACGCCGATCGGGTTTTGAATAAATCCATTGGAAGAATTGAAATCATGGTAAGCGTGATGTTTGATGAATCTAGCGGCTCTCAAGTGGAGCAAGTTGACCTAGATGTTGTAGGTAAAGAAGAGCCTCCTTGCGAAGCAAATCAAGCAATTGGCCATATGTGATGTAGGACCGAGTTGAAATATCCTAGAATTGAACAATAGAAGACATAGCTTACCAAAGTTAGAAGAAGATGATTCTCATCTCCAAAGTCTTGTTGCTACTCACCACTCCAAGGGCCAATTTCCTTGCCTCGAGAGACTGCGCTTACGGATTATTTCTTGTGCATTAATATATACCTGTGAACTCTTGATGAGATGTGGAGGCTCCATGGGGTGGTTGAAAGAAAGAGGTTCCTCGCTTGATGAGTACAAGACTCCCTACAACTATTGGGCCAAAGCAATCAACAAGGCTCTAAGGAAGACTTCATATGAGCTTGGGCAACCATCAACATTGATGGGGATGAATCAATTCATGATAATGAGCCTCAAAGGCGATGATAGTGGAGGCTCCATGCCCTGGGGAGGTCTCCTAGATGACAACCAACCCCTACATCAACCTTCTTAAGGGGATGGATAGGCCATCTCATCCAAGAGTACATCAAAGTGTACAATGGGATCATCCCGTTGATAATATTCTTGGGAGCATAAGAAAGGGGGTAACAACTCGATCTTGACTAGCAAATTTTTGCCAATTTTACTTGTTTGTTTCCTCCTTGGAACCACTTAAGGTAGATGAAGCTCTTAAGGATCCGGATTGGGTGATGGCCATGCAAGAAGAGTTGAATAACTTTGAGAGAAATCAAGTGTGGGAGATGGTGGAAAGACCCAAGACTAATGTTATTGGCACCAAGTGGGTCTTCTGAAACAAGCAAGATGAACATGGTGTAGTGACAAGGAACAAGGAAAGATTGGTTGCTCAATGATTCACACAAGTTGAAGGACTAGACTTTGAAGAGACATTTGCACCAGTGGCAAGACTTGAAGCTATCCGAATGCTTCTAGCCTTCACTGTCCATCATGATTTCAAGCTATATCAAATGGATGTCAAGAGTGCTTTTCTCAATGGCCCACTCTTGGAGCTAGTCTATGTGGGGCAACCACCGGGATTTGAAGATCCTAAGTATCCTCACCATGTCTATAAACTCCATAACGTGCTCTATGAGCTTAAGCAAGCACCAAGAGCATGGTATGAATACCCTAAAGATTTCTTACTCAAGCAAGGCTTTGAAATAGGCAAAGCTGATACTACTCTCTTCACAAGAAAGATTAATAATGATATATTTGTGTGCCAAATTTATGTCGATGACATAATATTTTTATAGTACTAATCAAACTTTTTGTGAAGTATTTAGTAGGACCATGACAAAGAGGTTTGAGATGTCTATGATAGGTGAATTGATGTTCTTCCTCGGGTTTCAAATCAAGCAATTGAAGGAAGGGACATTCATATGTCAAACGAAGTACACAAGAGATATACTCAAGAAGTTTGGCATGGCAAATGCCAAACCCATCAAGACACCTATGCCAACAAATGGGCACTTGGACTTAAATGAAGATGGGAAAGCCATTGACCAGAAGGTATATCGTTCCATAATTGGCTTCTTACTTTATTTATGTGCATCTAGGACGGATATTATGCTTAGCGTGTGCATGCGTGCTAGATTGCAATCTAACCCGAAAGAGTGCCATCGTATGGTCGTTAAGAGAATTTTAAGATATTTAGTGCACACCTCACTTTGGCCTGTGGTATCCTAAGGGCTCCAATTTTAATCTACTTGGGTATTCGGATTCCGATTACGCCGGTTGCAAAGTAGAAAGAAAAAGTACATCGGGGATATGTCAATTCCTTGGACGGTCTTTAGTGTCTTAGAGTTCTAAGAAGCAAAACTCTGTATCCCTTTCCACCGTGAAAAATTTGAGTATGTGGATGCGGCGGTGCATCTTGTGCCTTAACTACTTTGGATGAAGCAAACCCTCAATGATTATGGATGTCGCTTTACCAAAATCCCACTTTTGTGTGACAATGAAAGTGCCATAAAAGCTTGCTAACAATCCCATAAGCCACTCAAGAACTAAGCACATAGACATCCGTCATCATTTCTTGAGAGACCATGAAACCAAGGGAGATGTCGTAATTCACCATATGAGCACTAAAAACAACTAGCCGATATCTTCACTAAGCCTCTCGACGAGTCAAGTTACGTGCTTTGATGAGTGAACTAAATATACTTGACTCTCATAACATGCTTTGAAATCTTGCACACCTCGATTGTTATTTCCTATTTCAACTAGTTAGGCTTGCAAAATATTTATAAGTGTTTCAAAATGTTAGTTCTTATGTCAAATCTTGTCTCTAGTGGCTATTGTTATGTATTATTGTTTTGCTAGCGAGCTATAGGAGACAAGATGTCCATGACCATAATCAAAACACTTAGAAAATGCCTTGAAATGAGACTAGACCTAGTCTCTGCTTCGGTCGCTTGTTAGAACAACTAGGATAGCGCCTCACGGACCAACACTTGTCGGACTGCGTGCGTGCAGGAGGGAACTTCTCGATTCGGTCTCCATCGCTCGAGGCCTGCCATTAACCTTGGAGTTCTTAAGAGATGGGCTTTCAGAAAAAAGTTACAAGGTTGATGCAGTATCCTATTAAGCCGTGAGCCGGGTGTTACATCCTCAGCCTGTAAGAGATCGATGTCTCTCGTCGATCAATCCCAAGCCGAGAACGTCCCCTGTGTGCGATAGAATGGTTAGGGTTTGGGTAAAAATCAAAAATGTTTTTTATCTTTCCTTTTTACTCCTCCCAAAGAATTGAACTATCCGAGTTACTAGGGTTTCTTCCTTCATCGCAAGCATCCCTCTCGCTCTCTCGAGGCGTTGCGCATCATCGCCCTCGCCACCATCATTGTTGCTCTAAGTTCTATGCGCTATCTAGTCGCTTCCCGTGCATCATGCGTGTGCTCGTGGTGGTGGTGCCGAGAGAAAAGCATAGGACTTAGGGGAGTCCACAATGGAGGAAGAAGGAGCCATCGTCGTCTTTTGAAGGAGCCATCGCCATTGGCAAAATCCTTGGCCTCTCAGCTGCGACCATAGCTGAGGGGCACTCCTTGAAGTCATCCGCCATCTTCTCCATCATCATCATCATCTTCTTCTTCAATTTCTCTCATCCAAGATGGAAGGTGATCCAAGGCAAAGAAGTGAGAAGAGGTCCAAGCGGTCCAATGATCCTGCTGACCGCCACATCGGAGGAATAGTTATTTAAGAGCTTCTTTGGTGGCGGTGAGGATCTTTGGTCAAGGCAAATGGACAACAAGGTAGAGGAAGAGGGCACTAAGCATGGCTAAGCATATGCAAGGCTACACCTAGGAGAAGATATATAAAGCGGGCAAGGAAGTGAAGGCAGTGGTGCTTTGGTTGTGGAGGTCTTCGACTTCACCCACCTCAGGTTCCTCCTCTGGTTGTGGTGCCACCGGACATGGAGAAGGACCTACTAATGATGGAGGAAGAGAGGGAAGACCATTCTCGCTATTGGTGCACGCTGATACACACCCCTCTGTTTCTAGAGTTCGATCAATCCTATATGGTTCAACATTAGGGTGCCCCAGTGAGGAGAGAACCTGTCATCTACGACCATGCAGTCCAGAGGCAACACAATAACTACTATAACTTGGGCGTGTAGGTCAAGAAAGCTAGGGCAGCAAACCCCTATGCTTGGCTGAATGACAGAGGGATTGACTACAGGTTTTGGTCCCTATTTCAGGACATTTGACTTCTACAAGACTATGATTCTTGCCAAGAGAAGAAGTGTGTGCTTAATTTATTTAAGATAAAATACATAGATTGGGATCACATTGAGAGCATGAACACTCCAGTAAGACTCAAAATAGTAAGGCAGAATGGTGAGAGTGATAGAGACTGTGACTAAGCATGGGTTGAAGGACATCATGGGTTTCCCGTATGATTGGAACTAAGAGATATTGGCTCAGTTTCATGCCACTTTCTTTCATGAAGTGGAAAGTGAGACCTTCCACTAGATGACGGAAGGAGTTCACTACAAGGTGGACTTCACCACATTTGCTCGCCTTCTTGGGTTTGGGAGCGGAGCAGTGTATGCACACCATTAGCATGTAATGTAATGAAGGTGAGGATATTGTGTTTGCATATGAGAGGAGAGATCTAGCTAATGGGAAGACAAAGTGGGTTTGAAGTACTTCTACTATGCCATGAACCCAAAGGGACTATCAACCCAAAGGGAGGAGACTCAACTTCACTGAGGAAGTATGCAAAGAACTTGCTTGCAAGGATGGCTCTAGGTAGTGATGCTTTCTCTGTTAGTAAGTTCATTTGGGATGAGTTGAGTGATTCTCTAGATGATGCTAGTAATGACCTTCCATATGCTCCATATATCATGTATATCATTGAGAGGGTGTCCGGCATTGAATTCAAGAAGGACGTGGAGCATAGGCCATACAAGTTGACTCAGTGGCAGCATACAGGATGGGAGGCACTAGTTGGGGTAGCAGGCACTTCAGTTGCAGCAGAGGTTAGACCCACTCACATAGCTAGCAGTAGTAGGCCTTCCTCTTCCCACCATAGGTCCAAGGGGAGCAAGCTCAAGGAGTTGCTCAAGAACATGTTTTGCATGTGTCGGTATGTTGTGGATGCTACCTATGAGGGAAGAAAAGATATAAATGACATGAAGAGGCAGATAGGACTTGAGGTTAGAGAGATTCCACCACCTCCAGTCTTTCCACCCTATGAGGACACTAGTGAAGATGAGGAAGAGATGGAGCTTCCACATGACCAAGAGACACTTGCAGAGAGGATGAGTACCCTCAGACGTGAGAGAGGACAGTCTAGGCCCCAGAGGCACACGACGACTACTCATAGGGTTGGTAGGGCTGTTATGAGTGACAGTGATGATGAGTCTGGAGAGAGGACAGTTTCCAGTGGCAAGAGGCAGACCGATCCTGCAGATGATAGTGACAGTGACTGGAGCAGGGATCAGTGAGCTAGTGCTTTGCCTCCCTTGTTCTTTTTCCCTTTTTGGCACCTGTTGACAAAGGGGGAGAGAGAGGCAAGATTGAGATGTCTTTTGAGCTCGTGGATCGCCTAGTGTCGTCATGGTAGCTTTGAGACGCTTAGTGTGAGTTGCGAGAGTTGAAGGTCATTTTTCAAACTCTCTTTAACTTTGTGGTCTGTAATAACTCTTTGTTTCGCCCTTGTGTGGCGATTTGTGGTCATGGACATGGATGAGAACTTGAATGCCTGTAATAGGTTGCTGGAACTGCTTAATCTTTATCTATTACTAGCATGTGTAGATCTGTGTGGTGATTGTTTATGATTCTATGTTGCTTTACTTTCTGCTGAAAATGTTCTGAATGTGCAGAATGCGGAGGATCCGCGCCCAAGCCCAGAGGCTCCGCGGTCTGTAGAGTTAGAAAGTTTTCATTCTGTGCTTAAACTATCATATTCATCACGGATATT
Organism: Miscanthus lutarioriparius; assembly: GCA_904845875.1. Lineage (NCBI taxonomy): Eukaryota > Viridiplantae > Streptophyta > Magnoliopsida > Poales > Poaceae > Miscanthus > Miscanthus lutarioriparius. Next base: position 17,243,251 of record CAJGYO010000017.1, on the reverse strand, counting down.
ATTTGACAGAGATCTGTTGCACCCCACGATGGCATGAATACAATGATTCATTCGCATTTGCTCTTAATATATGCAATGCATGTCTTGAGGGGACATTTGTCTAGATTCAAATTAATTTTGCATATATTAAGAGGGAGCTCTTGTATTCATGCTATCAAAAGCTCAATCTTTAAATTAAATGTAAGCTTTAATTGTGCTGTCAACATTTACCAAAAAGGGGGAGATTGCAAGTGCAATCAAGCCCTAAGTGGGTTTTGGTGATGTTGATGACAAAATTAAAGGACTAATGGCTTCTCTAAGTGATTGATAGTGTATCATTAGTCATGGGTGCATACAAACAAAGGAGGAGACCCCCAAATTCAACTGGATGGATTGTAAAGGCTCAAAGAGCTAGTTTACTTCCTTTTATATTTTGAAATTGAGTTATAGGACAAGCCGTACTATCAAGGGGTACTAATGGTATGCTGGGTGGAACCAAGTGCTTAAAACTCCATCTACATCTCAAATAATCCCAGCCACAAAAAGCCAGCCGAGCTGAATTCTTATCTACTCTGTCCTGCGCGGAACCTACGTGACCTGACGCGGAGGCTCTATGGTCTGTCTGACTTGACCATTTTGTGGGTGATGTGGGGGGTATTTATACCTCACCCCTTCGCCCCAACGATCATCTTCAACCTCACTCACTCAGACTCCAACTGAAGCTATTTCTCTCTCCAAGCTTAGTGCTCCCAACTTCCTTGCTTAAGATCTCCGTGATTCCTTAAGGGATTTGGCTCTAGAGAGTGTGAGAAAGCTCAAGAAAATCCTTCTCCGTTCTTGTGCACTTGGTAAAGCTCTAGTCGCTTGGTGTGTTTGTTACTCTTGGAGCTTGGCTCCTAGACGGCTAGCGGTCGCCCGGGAGCTCCCAATCCTTTGTGGCTGAGCATCAGGACGTTTGTATTACCCTTTTGTGACTTAGTTGAACCCTCCAATCTATTGCCTTGGTGATAGGTTGGAGAAGAGCAATGTGTTGAAAGAGACTCTATAGCATTTATGCCTAACCTCAATAACGTGGACGTAGACAAGCCTTTGTGGCGAGTTGAACCACGGGATAAATCCTCGTGTCTCTTGTGATTGTGTTTGTTATTGCTATTACTCGTGATTTGAATTGATTTTTAGGGTTTGCATCCGATCTACGAGTTTCCTATCTTCTAGGTGCAGCCAACCGATTGGATAGCTCAACAAACTCCCTAGGAAGACTGATATCACATTCGATCTATTTTCATTCGTTAAATTCCGTTGTAGATCGTTTACATACTCTGATCCCGAAGGTTCCACACTTAGCCCCGGAACCTCCACACTCAGGCCCGGAGGTTCCACGTTCTGACTGGTTTTGTGAAGTTGGTTGAATTTCAGAAAATGCCTATTTTCATTTAATGTTGTGCTTTCTGTCACAACACACACCAGCAAAGTATTTTTACTGTTGAAGTTTCCTTCATTCCGAACATCATTTTTGAAAACATTTCCAAAGGAATAGATTCCTATGAATTTCCTTTGAAATTCCTTTGATCCAAACAAGGTCTCAAATGGACAACTTCCCATCAAATGGACAACATCTGTTATGATGGGTTTATATGACTATTCAAGTCTTTTATCCTTAAACAATGGAACATTTCTTACGACGTCTTCTATCATGGAGAGAGTAACCTCTCACTGAAAGGCACATAAAGTAATGCACATCTTTTGTGTACTAAAGATAAATATAATTTTGAGTTTTTGACTAATTAATTAATCTGTATATTTAATGTTTGACTATACCTATCTTTTACTCTGTGCAGTACTAGCTTTTTACTGTCCTCTTCAATCAAGAGGGTGACATTTACTGAGGTGACATTTTTAAGGATTTTGCGAAACGTAATTTCCCGACTGTAGACAACAGGAACATCGGGGCCATTTCCTTTCCGCTCCAGCAGACGCCACGCGGGCGGCGACCGCGACCGCGACAAGACCAACCGCCCGCCGCGCCAAACAGAAAAACCACGGCACCACGCAAACGCTGCCGCCGACGACGCGCGGCACCGCGCTAACGCGACCACCGATCCGATCCCAACCAGCTCGTCTCGGCTCCCGCCCCGCCCCACCCCACCCCACTCTCAGAGTCTCAGATCCGCGGATCCCAAATTCCGAGTCCATTTCGGCTCCACCCTGCCGACCCACCCGCCTCGCCATGGCGGACTGCCGCAGCCTCATCGAGTTCCTCCGGGCCTTCGAGCACAACCGGCGCCGCGCCTCCTCCTCGGACCCTTCCTCCCTGCGCCCCCGCCGCGCGTCCCTCTCCTCCTCCTCCTCCTCCACCTCCACCTCGCGGTCGCGATCGCGGGGCCGGCTATTCCCCGCCCTCTGCGACCACTCCGCGCTCGCCGCGGTCGACGCGCTTGCGCTCCTCGCCTCGCTCGCCGCTATTGCGTTCCTCGCAGCGCCCTACGCGCGACTCCTGGCTGTTGAGGCGCGGGACGCGGTGGCCACGGTGGCGACGCGCCACCCGGCGGCGCCGTGCGTGCCACTGGCCGCGGGCGTGGCGGCTGGGGCCGCCGTGCTGGCGTGGGACGCCGCGTCGCACCGAGCGCGCCGGTGCGGCAGGCCCCGGTGCCGTGGCCTGCGCAAGGCCGTGGAGTACGACATCCAGCTCGAGACGGAGGAGTGCGTGCGCGGCCTGCTGCCGCTTGCGCACGGTGTAGGAGGCGGGGCCGCGGCCATGTGGCCAGTGGCGGGGCTTGGGGACGAGCATCGGGAGCTTGAGTTGGTGCTCAGGAAGATGGCGCCGCCCAACGGCCGTACCGTGCTTATCTTCCGTGCGCTGTGCGGTTGCCCAAAAGAGAGGGTGGAGGTCTGGGGCGTTAAGAAGGTGCGCCGGATGAAGAAGTAGGGAGGCCATGAACAAACAGATGAAGGCTCTCCTCCTCCCATGGCGAAATAATGAGCGAATAATTAGCGTGACTGCTCCATCTCAGATAACTACAGTTTCTACGTACATGATAGTATTACAGTTCCCTGCTATTCTAGTCTCTTGTAGGAAGCATAATGTGCTCACGGAGAGGAATAATTGTGGAGGTAGATACAATGTCATCAGTGGATTATGCAATAAGTGGTTGTTGCCTATTGGGTATATAAATAAGCGCAGCAGAGACAAATCCTTTTTTCTTTCTTAATTAAAAACTTGCTATATCATCTAAATGACCATATCTTGTTAGTTAATGTTCTACTTATCCAATACTATGCTGGTTTTGCCGTGTTACTAGGAAATGACTACTAACTACTATGGGGGATGGCTGTTTGGAGAAATTGCTTTCATTCATATAGTCCTATTGTACTAATGGACGCTTCTTATCTAAAATGTTAGCTATAGGGGTAGCAGTAATCCATCTGTACTGATGTATAATCTCCCCTGTTTGTTTCAAGCTGTTCTGAACTAAGAGTTTAGAATGTTAGGTCTCGAATGTCACACTCACACATAGTTTGTGCCAGTAGATTGATTTTGCAATGCTACTTGAGATGACGCGTTTCTTTCTGGTCCTTCTTTTTTCACTGCTTGACCTTGGAAAAATAGTGTGCTCTTTATGTTGATGAATATTCCTACATTTGTTTCTCTTGGTTTCTTAATAATGCCACTGTTCACATTGTTGCTATTATCTACTCATCATAGTGTTCTGTATCTTATGGACTCTAATTTCGTTGATGCTATTTGTCTGGTTTCTTACGTATACTGTTTATGTATTGTTATTTTCCTTGAGTTTTGAGTAAACTGCTGATGGCCCAAAGCCCCAAAGTGAATACCATTTCTGTACCCTATACTAAATACCTAAAAACATAAATGATACCTCGTGACGTACATTTGATCATGTATCAATACTTCAACGTTGGAAGAAATTATTTGTAACTTCATTTCTTCACTTCTATCATCTTACATATTATCAGCTCCAGCTGAAGCCATTCAAGTCAAAATGTCTGTAAGCTTGATCAGTGTCATCGACATTGTGGGTGTTCAGATCAAGTTTCTTCCCTGAGCACGGATGCTCAAAATCTACTAGCTTGCTTTCTCTGGGGTATTCAACTGCCTGTCTTGCGCAGTTTTGTTCTTCCAGATATAGCTTCTCTGCATCTACTTTGCTTCCTGATGCCGAACTGGTGGTGCTACCTCCACCATTCTTTTGGGGTGCATTATACCCATGTGCCATCTCTGTGTCACTTTCATACCCAAACTCTGCTTTACTGTATCCTTCCTCATTCTGCAAATGAGCCATCCTACGCTCACTTAGGCTTCTGTTAAGGGCAAACTGGGTCTCATGTTCATGCGATCTTTTTCTGCAAAATAATGAACTATCATCATATGCTTTTAGTACTCCATGGTGCTGTAGTCTGTGCTCCTTGATGAATCCTTCAGCCACAGACAAATAACTATTTGTTGAACTCTCAACAAACTGGATTTGTCTGGGCTCTAATCTATGCACACTTGAACTTCCTTTTACATCTGTAATCGTATTACTGAAGCATTCAGTTGATACTTGTGAAACTAACTCTGATATTTTTATTTTTGCATCTTCCAGGTTTGCAGGACCCAAATTCTGTTTTCCAAGTGTCTCTTGTGCCTGCTCCAAAACTGCCTGTAGGTATTTCCCTTGGGCTTCAATTCGTAGTTGTAGATGCCTTTGCACCTGTTTCCAGTTTAAATTTCAGATCAGAATCACTGCAGCACAGCTCCATTTTATAGATACTATAAGGGGACTTTGCTGGACCATTAAAAACATTGGACTCCAATATTGGGTGTGCGAAGCCATAAAAATAATTTAGGATGCCGCCCCTCACAATCATGACCCTGAACCCTGCACTTCTATAGGCTGCCTAATGATCAGCGCAGAAGAGGCTGAGGTGGTTGGCACTGTGTGATCAAAGGGAAACCCTATTTGTAGAAGACGAGTAGGAGAAAGAAGCCTAGAGGTGAGAGAAACCAGACTAGAATGATTTGCTATTCAAGCATGCAGCTTCAAGACCACTAATTGATTCAATGGCCATTATCTGTGTCGGACAGAGTGCACAAGTGCACTTGGGCCAACAAGAGGCAGCAGGCTGCCACAACACGGGAGGTGCAAGGAGGACAACTTGCAGAAAGAGGAAGAACACACTACACCCGTTCCAAATCATAGTTCACTTTAGCTCTGTCCTAAGTCAAACTTACTTTCACTGACTTTTTAGAAAAATATATTAACATCTACAAGTTCAAATACATGTACTATCAAGATATATTTCATGGAGCATTTGATGAAACTAATTTGATATTGTAGATGTTGATGCATTTTTCTATAAACTTGGACAAAGTTAGAGAAGTTTGACTTAGGACAAAGCTAAAATGAACTATAATTTGGAACGGAGGGACCATATAAAGGCTGCATGCCACCTGTTGAAGATTGCGGACTTGCATTAATGGGAATTTTCATCAAACATTTAGAAGTTCAATAATAGAATTGGTGTTTGAGAGATCTGTTTTCATATTTGTTTTTTTAACAGACTATTTGTTTCTTCACCCTGTAATAACTAATGGCTATGTGCATCTCTTGACTCAGCTCAAACAATCTTATTGCTTAATCTAAAATGGTAATTAGCTTGTACTCCCTCAGTTCCAAATTGAAAGTCATTTTAGCTTTGTCCTAAGTCAAAACTTTTTTTAGCTTTGATCAGGTTTGTAGAAAAAATGTATTAATATCTACAGTATCAAGTAAATACACTGTAATACTATCAAAATATATTCATGGTGCATTTAATGAATCTCGTTTGATGATGTAGATGTTTGTACATTTTTCTATAAACTTAGTCAAAGTTAGACAAGTTTAACTTAGGACAAAACTAAAACGACTTACAATTTGAAACAGAGGGAGTATATATGTATTATACCTACTAACTATATATTTTTGGCTAAAAATATTGGGTCTACAGTTATACACCCTTGCCATCGTAATGTAAATGTTTGGTTCTGAATCAGATCCGGATTGTAAATTATTTTATCCTCGAGGTAGTAATTTGGAATCGTGGTCTTCCCTTATGCTCTTCAGAAGTTTGGGACTGTGCTAGCCAAAATGCTTGAGATAGCCCATTGTTCAACCTACCTTATCTACCATGTAAAAAATCTGTAACAAGAGTGTTATCTTAGTGGTGTCAGTGACTCACCTCAAGTTGTTCATTTAGCTGTCTCTGAACCTCAATTTGCATCTGAAGTGCTTCACCAATTTGAATAGTCCTTGCACCCAGGAAAAGAGACTATTATTTCAGTATTCAGATTATATGCAATTACAGTGTGCTAACAGAGTCCTTACTTCTCTGCCTGCGGAATGACATTTGTACTGCTCATTGTTGCTGCGCTTGTTCCGGGAATCCTATCAGCAACGGATATGGCTGCAAAGCGGTTACAAGTTGCTAACTCTTATGCTGTTCCATTATAATAGGGTAAATATGGGAGTTACAACTTGTTCTTACCATTCTTTGATGTACTGACATTTGCTTGAGCTTGGAGGTTCTTGCTAAGCCTGTACTTCTGTAACATCCAAGAAATGATGATTACTGCAGCAGTTACAAATATCATTTTAGCAGGCGGATTTCTGATTCTAAAGTACCTGGAGATGGCTTTTCAAATGGTACAAGGTGAGTCCTGGAATTCCCATGAGCCTCATGACTGTTTTTGGAGTAGCTTCTGGGCGATGAATAGAAATATAAGAATTCAGCTGGTCTCTGTACTTTGAGAAGATATAAGAATATAATACTTACTCTCTGCTCCACCTAATTGATTGACTGCATCTACAAATCGCTGATGTAACTCAGGTGTCCATTTCAGCCTTGGTTTAGCGTCAGTTGAGAGAACCAGCCCAGAATCTCCTTGGGCATTTCCTCCACGCAAAAACAGATGCTGCTCCATTGGAAAGGATGTTCTCGTGGTGAAGAGCTCACTCGGGCCCTGATGTTGGTGATACATCTGCTGTAGAAATAACATGCAGTTTCTAAGAAGTTAGGTCAATGAGATGGGGGGGGGGGGGGTATGAATTTTGCTAACCCTTCTGGGCCTGTGTTTTCTAGTGTCCTCTTTTCTCTGTTCCCAAAGGCTGAACTTGTGTTGGAGCGTTTCCTGCTGACAAACTCAAACGCCCTCTTGTCCGACCTTAAGCCTTTTGATACCCTTTTGGCCTTCTCAGGTTGATAAGGAGTGCCTTATGAGGTGCGTTTTATATGGGAAAACATAGAATCTAGCATCTTGGAACAAACATCAAAAGAACAAACTTTAAGCCTACTAAGAGAAGATGCTAGCTTTAGTAATTTTGGAATCAATAACCAAAATCGAAATTTTCATTTTGAATTTCAACCTGTGACTTCTATGTATGACCACACCTTACTTTTCTAGGTGTATTTTACTGATTTAAAACACTTGAAGTGTGTGTGCCATGTGTAGAGATAAATACAAACAACTATAGATAAAGCAAATTATACTTTTACGTAGCTTTCTGGAATATGATTCTGCTATCTGATCTGTTCAGTTTATGAAAGATGCACTTCTGAATTTATGCCTCATGAATGACCAGAGAAAAATATTTGAGTAGTTTCTCTATACTGCCAGCTGGGGGTAGTTTTGCTGGTGTTTACGAATGGTTCAGTCTTGCTGCACTTCGGTACATGATTTAATTATTATTGTTTATAGTGGAATCAGATGCAGTCTGGGTTAATTTTGTTTAAGCCACACGGTGACATTTGTTGTTATACTTGTTGGAGACGCTATTCTACTTACAGAAACATAGTTTTTCTATCAATTTTATTCTGTCCGTTGTATTACTTTAAAGTGCATGGAATATGAACAAGAATAAGTTCCATCAGCGTCCTTTCCTAAGATTGGTACATATTCACATTGCAGTCCAGGAAAGTTTCGGCCATGAGATTTATGCTCTTTATGTGGGATAAGCTCCTTTTGAACAAGACCACTTTGATTGTAATCATCACTAGTCAAAGCAAGAGTACTTACGTACTATGTTTCTGTATATGTTACACAATAACACAACCATTACTCTTTCAGACTTTTGCTACCATAGATAACCAGTTCATTACAATCATGTTTCTTTAGCTTGCCTAGCTTTAAGGGACTGAAACACTTGTAGTCAATGTTGGCCAGTCTAGGCCCTCCCCATTTTTAATTTTAAAAAACAGTAACATCAATACAAATTTTATCAATTCATGTTCTGTCGTCAAGAGAACTGTTTGTAGCTTTTCTGTACTTAGTTCCATTATCTTCTTGAAACCAGCAATTTTTGTTTCTATTGATATGTTCTTGAGATATACAAGAAATAAGAGTAAGTCTTTTCCTTATATATCATGAGAACTGAGGACTTTTTGTTTCATGTACTCAATTTAACTGGTGGTTCGCTGTGTTTCTACTCCATCCCTCCGTACAATATTTGGTTGGTTGAAGTGCCTCATTAGGACCACACCAATAACATATGTTGACATTGAAGAACAGTAGTAAGAATTTTAAACTGACATATTCAAGTTCTTCACTTAAGAAAAGGAATTCCAGGAACTTATTGCTGTGTCCCTTCCCATTTAGAGCTTCTTCTATAGTCATGGGGAATTGTAAGTTGTAACCATAACTTCCCTATTCTATTAGTTTTTTTCAATAGATTAGAAACCTCATGAAGTTTTTGGAAGAATGGGCCAATTTGGAATGTTTGGTAATTTTCTCATGATATTTGTGACACTAAGACCTATTGATTATACCATTTGCGACATCATTGTTTTTACTGAGTTTGTGTTGATGACTTGAGCACGAAATTTATTTTACTTGCTGGAGTATACTTTTTTTACTCATCTCGTAATTTATCTTATTTTTCCATGCGCTGTACTTCTATTTTTCTAGCAACATGTACTTATCAGATAGCACATGCTGTTTGAAATGGAGGGTGGGCTGTCTAGCTATCAGCATATAAAGAAGTCTTCGATAGAAGAATCTAAAGCATCATCCTGTACCCTTCATCTTTAACAAAGCAGCATCACTTGTGGGGGCATATTCAGCTGTAAAGATTGGTCCTGATAGCAGTTCTAGAATTGTAAGTTACATATAACATGAAGCTTTCTGCTCTAGTTTCTACAAACTTCTTTTACATGAGTTGCCTCTACAATTCTCTGTAAGCCTAGAGCCTTACTGGTTCAGTAGCAGGCACAAAGGCTTGTGCCGGAGTTGCTTGAACTAAGGAGTCATGGCCAGCATAGTGTACATGCTAATTGTTATTCAAAAACTGGTTTCTTAGAAAAAATATATTTATGCATCATTTTTTATTTTTGTAAACAAGAAAGTTAAGCATGCTAGGTTATAGGAAATATAAGCAATGAACCAGCATACTATACCGATTAATTCTTATTCAATGGCTATTTTCTTAAACCACAAGATATCTCATGTACATGGGCAGAAGAAAGGAAGGGTACAAGAGTGTTAATTGGTCCCTGGAAATTTGGTGTTTTCCTTTTTGAAAAAAGAAAGAAAGCTAAACCTGATAGATTATAGGAAATACTAGTCTATCTTGCGTGTATTATGCATTTGAATTGTCTGATAAATGGCTTGTCACAGGAATATATGATTGTTATTCCTGCCTGTAGGAACCATGTAGCACAATGAGTGAAGACTAAACAAAATGCAAACAGTTATATGATCTTAATCTTATAAACTTTAGCATCCTATCATTAGATTAAGTTATTATTTCCTATGTGAAAGATCTGTACTTGTAGATAACTTGGCACTCATCTTTAGAGCTGCAAAGACCTGTAAAAAAAGCAAATAATTATCAGAAAAAGTCAAGAAGTGATCTTATCTGGTTTGTCATGGAGGGCAACGAAATAGAAGAATGCGTGGATGTACAAGTTATACACCCAGTTAACCATTCAGGACAGCCACCTAGTTGATACCTGGCCTCTACGTTCATCCGTCCCCCTAGCACCTAATTTGCAGATACCCTGCCTGTGTGCCAACTTATCATGGCTATTATATGTGTTAGGAACCACCTCGTCATCAACCTAGCACCCACCACTTTTCAGAACGAAACAAGTTTGAATAATTTATATCATACGAGTTCTGGTGGACTGGTGGAGTGTGCATCTACATGTGTGGCTAAGTTGCTCCTTATATTGACCTGCCAAGCAGCGTTTAGGGGGCCAAACCCAGACTGCTTGATTTCCGATGAGCTAAGTTTGGCCTTCTGTAGTTTAGTAGCTTTGTCATATGACTGCACAATTTTGAACAGTGTTTACTAGGAGTTAGTATGACATTGGCTGCTCAAAATGGTCCGACACAACTGTAACAGGATCATACAGTTTGGGTCTAGAAACCTTGTCTATTGTCATGGGTACACCAGTACTCAATTAGTTTCTTGTCCAATCTTGGTCATTGGAGCGATAAAAAGCAGAGTAGCAACCAATTAAAATCAGTCATGAATAGGGCAACCCAGTTGCACAAGCTACTCATTTATTGAATGGAGTCTTTGTCCAAACACCATGAGATTCTCGATCTCAAACTATCTCCTCGGCATTGATTCTTTTCTCGGTGACCTGGCATGTATTCATCCTCAAGTTGCCTGCATATTTCCGGTGAGCTATGCTTTTCGTCAATATGCATTTCTCTTCAATCCACCTAAATCTTTTTTTTTTCTTATTCACATTGGCGGCATCCGAATCTAGATATTCCTTGTGCAGCAAAGAAGCTTTCTGTGGCTTTCACAGAACATATGCTGCCTGAGTATGAAAATAAACTATCGTGGCGGCGACTATCTTACGCTTAGTGATGGTTACTGTTCAGGGATGCTCTTTGAGCAACTAGTCTACTCTAATGGTTATGTGATGCTCTTGCAGTTCACAGGCAGCGAGGAGGCACCTGAAGGATTCATTCTTGATATGGTATCTAATGCAAATTTGCACTATGTTTTTAGCTGTACATGTATTATGTGCGCTGATGCTTTGTGCTAATGGTTGGATTTGTTTGAAGGAAATCTGTGGTTAAAGTAAATCAAATTGAGGCGATGAGGCGAACATCTTTGATATTCTTTCCTTGGGGGCATCGCTGGAGCATATGGCATTTCTAGTCCTGGTCAGTGCTTTTGGTTTGCCCCTCTTTTCGATATTCCAATGATCATATTGACATCAGTCGATGTCACGAGCAATATTCCTCTAGGAATGTGGGTAGTTCTGCCACATTTCGCTTCCTGGTTTATTGCAAGTGCTTTCTCGTTGTTTGCCTGCTGAACACATGCTGCGCATGTACAATTATCCTTTTGCTCTTTTTTTTCAATTCATTACTAATTAATATGCAGATTGAAATCATACTTCCTATTGTTTTCTGTACTTATATTATCCGTCACATAACAGTATTTTTTTAACACTGAGCTTGGCTAGATAATTTTTGGACCATGTTCCTCTTTTTGGTTCCACAGGTTCTTCGTTTGGAAGGCTTTTGCTTCGGCTTGGAAAAAGAGAGCTCGGTTCGGGTGAGAGGGGTGGCATCTAGCACTGCCAATATAGCTATACTAGAGGTGCTATTTCTGTTCCACCTTGCTATTAGTTGTGTTATACTCCCTCTATTCCAATAAAAGCATTTCTGGTTTGATTCTAAGGGCCTGTTTGGTTTCTCCTGCTAAAGTTTAGCCTTCTTTTAGCTACTTTAGTCCCTTTTTAGTCAGTTTGTTTGATAGTTTAGTAGCTAAAGTGATAAAAGTTTAGTAGCTAAACTGTAGCAAGGGGGAACCAAACATGCCCTAAGTCAGAATATCTTAATATTTATCACATCTGGTTTCATTCTAAGTCAGAATAATAATATTTATCACACCAAGGAACTATGCAATCCGTTCCAATAAAAGCATGTCTGGTTTCATTCTAAGTCAGAATAATCTTAATATTTATCACATCTGGTTTCATTCTAAGTCAGAATATCTTAATATTTATCACACCAAGGAACTATGCAACTTTTTTTATGATGTATCTACTGATGCTTATTTGATACTTCAATCGTTCCAAATTATAAGTCATTCTAACTTTTATAGAGTCAAATCATATCAAGTTTGACTAAAGTTATAGAGAGAATCACAAAGATTTATGACATCAAATAGGTATTGTTATGGTCGGTAAAGTCTACAAGCGCCGCGACAAGTCCAGTGGTTGAGCAGTGGACCAAGACGAGCTGCGCGTCGCCAGCGCACGGTCACGGCGCACCAGCCTGCCGTCGGGGATTCAAGTCCAGGCCAGCCATCTCCCACTCCTACGCCCTACGTTCACTATGCTCCAACAATCCGCTATTAGCCATGTCAGGTTCTAGATCTTCCGCCGCCGCCGTCATTCCCACCACCGCCGCCACCACCTCCACTGCACCACCCGTGTTCCCATTCGCTCCCGCATTCACCAATGCTGCCATCGTCACCTCCTTTTCATCCATCATGCAGGCGTCCCAAGCTCCGCAGTTGGCCGCCATGCATATGTTGCCGCCACTGCCCCACATTCCACCGGAACCAGAAGGCCCGGTCGTGCTGCGTTACCACAAACTCTCATTTCCCACCTATGACGGCAAGGAGGACCCGCTCGGCTGGTTGAACAAGTGCGAGCAGTTCTTTCGCGCTCAGCAGACGCGCCACGTCGACAGGGTCTGGCTCGTGTCCTACCACCTCACCGGCACAGCCCAGCAGTGGTACATCGGCCTCGAACGGGACGCCAGAGTTCCGTATTGGGAAGAGTTCAAGCGCCTCTGTCACCACCGCTTCGGGCCCTTCACCTCCTCCGTCAAGTCATACCTAGAGGCGTTCCCGGCCTCGATGGCGCACGCGGGCCGCCTCTCCCCGTACCAGCAGGAGCAACTGTTCATCGGAGGGCTACCTGACAACATTCGGATCGACGTGGAGCTCCACGACCCGCAGGACCTGCAACGCACCATGCGACTGGCGCGCGCCTACGAACGCCGCACTGCTGCGCCTCTGCTCGCCCTTCCTGCTCCACCGCCCCGGCCGCCTTGTCGGGCACTCGGTGCGCCGGCCTCGTCATCATCGGCACCCGGTGGCTCTTGGCCACAACAGCCGTCATCGTCGGCGCCGCCACCATGCCCCTTCATGCGGTTGACGCCAGAAGAGATGGCGGGGCGCTGCAAGCAGGGCCTCTGCTATAACTGTGATGAGCCGTACATTCGCGGCCACAAGTGCGCCAGGCTCTTCTACCCCGAGGTCTCGGATTATACTCTTGAAGAGCCGGAGGAGCCCGAAGCAGATGCGGCGCGGGAGCCGGCGCCGTTTGACCCTGACACCCCGATGATCTCCCTCAATGCCATCACAGGCATTCGGACAGAGGATACGATGCAGCTGTACACAATGTTATCATAAACGCTAAACGATAAATAGTCGGTCACCCTCTGTTTAGCGTTTAAACGGTTTAGACGGTGTTTAAACGGATTAAAACGGTCTAAACGGTTTTACATAATATTACCAAAATATACATATTTTTTGATATAAAATCAATTATTCTAGGATTTATACATATTTATGCAAGTAAAAATCAATTATTTTAGTGTGTATCTATATTTATGAATGAGAAAAGAATTAAATATACATATTTATGCATGTAACAAATCAAGTGTACATATTTATTAATATAATAAACTTAAGTATACAAATTTATGCATATAAAACTCAACTAGATTTACCTTGTGTTCGCCTAAACAACCGTTTAAACAACTGTTTAGCCCATTTAATCATGTTTATCTCCGTTCCGTTTAGACCATTTTTCTCCGCTTTTTACCGTTTAAACGGTCAACCGTTTAATTTTCGTTTACCCCCTAAACAAAACAGTTTACCACCGTTTACCATTTAGCGGCCGTTTAGGTGAACAGTGGCTGTACATCACCATGGGCAACGAGCAGTTTGTCGCCCTCCTTGATTCGGGATCCACACACAATTTCATCCGGGGCGATGTGGCGTGCCACGTTGGCCTGTAGTTCCAGCCATGCCCTGGCGCAGGCGTCATTGTGGCCAATGGTGACCACGTGGCTTGCCGCGGCCTCGCCCGTGACATTGATATCCGCATCGTCGATGAGATGTTCACCGTCGAGTGCTACTCCATCCCCATCGATGGCTACGACATGGTCCTCGGGGTCACGTTCCTCCGCACACTCGGGCCCATCTTGTGGGATTTTGATGCCCTCTGTATGGCATTTTGGCGCGACGGACGTCGCGTCTTTTGGTACGGCATCGGCTCAACTCGTCACGACATCCAGTCCACACAGCGCTTCCACGCCATTCGCAGCGATGGGCCAGCGCTACTTGAGCGCTTCCTTCAGTCGTTTGATACATCTTCGCCGACCCACAGGGTCTCCCGCCCGCCCGACCCTATGATCACCGCAGTCACCTCCTACCGACACACCCCTCCAGTGGCGGTTCGCCCCTACCAGTATCCACAGCTCCAGAAAGATGAACTTGAAGCGCAGTGCGCCGCCATGCTCGAGCACAACATTATCCGCCCCAATACATTGGCCTTCTATGATGTTGGTCAAGAAGCTCGACGCGTCCTGGAGGTTTTGCATCGACTATCGCGCACTGAATGACGCCACCGTCAAAGACAAGTTCCCCATACATGTGGTCGAGGAGCTTCGGGATGAACTTCATGGCGCGCATTTCTTCACCAGGCTGGATCTTCGGTCCGGTTATCATCAAGTGCGGGTGCATCCTGAAGACGTGGCGAAGACAACTTCCGCATTCATGGCCACTTCGAGTTCTTGGTGATGTCATTCGGCCTCATGAACGTGCCGGCCACGTTTCAAGCATTGATGAACGCCATGTTGCAGCCATTTCTTCATATGTTCATCTTGGTCTTTTTCGACGATATACTCATATACAAGCCCCTCCTGGTCGACGCATCTCCAACACATCAAAGCGGTCCTCACGGCGCTGCGGGAACATCACTTCCGCGTCAAGCGCAACAAGTGCTCCTTCGCGACCTCCATGGTGGCCTATCTGGGCCACGTGATCGCGTCGGAGGGCGTCACCATGGAATAGGACAAGGTGACCACGGTGACATCCTGGCCCGACTCCACGATCCTCGCGCGGCCTCAGGGGCTTCTTGGGACTGGTAGGGTACTACCGTCGGTTCATCCAGGACTTCGGGTCCATTGTCGCGCCCCTCACCCAGCTGCTCCAGAAGGATGCGTTCGTGTGGACCGAGCAGGCCGCCGTGGCGTTCGACGTGCTCAAGCAGGCCATGTCCATGGCCCCTGTTCTTCACCTATTAGACTTTGAGCAGTTGTTCATCGTGGACTGCGACGCGTCCATCTCCGGCTTTGGTGCGGTGCTTCACCAGGGTGCAGGCGCTATCGCTTTCTTCAGCCGGCCATTCGCGCCCCAGCATCTGAAGCTCGCCGCTTACGAGCGGGAGCGGATTGGCTTGGTGCAAGTAGTTCGGCACTGGCGGCCATACCTCTGGGAATCATGTGCACGGACCACTATGCACTAAAATTTATGCTCAATCAGCGCCTCTCCACGGTCCCTCAACACCAGTGGGTAGGTAAGCTCTTTGGATATGACTTCGCCATAGAATTTAGGCCGGGCCGCCTCAACACCGTCGTCGACGCCCTCTCTCGCCGTGAGGACAGCGACACCCATCTCAGCGCACTGTCCGGGCCATCCTTGGCCTCTTCGACGACCTACGACGCGAGCTGAATGACAACGCTGAGTTCCGCTCTCTGCGAGAGACTATCGTCACCGAAGCGCAACGCGCCGTGGCGCATGGTGGATGGTCTGATCCTCCATGGCGCCCGCGTCTTCATCCCAACGACCTCCGCGCTGGTGCCCATGGTGCTCGAGCTCACCCACTCCTTAGGGCACGAGGGCATTCAAAAGACACTGCATCGCCTCTGCTCCGACTTCGTCATCGAGCAGGACCACGCCCTCGTTCACGACTTCATGCGTGCGCGCGCGGTGTGTCAGCGGAACAAGGTGGAATCGCTTCAACCTGCAGGTCTGCTGCAGCCACTAGAGGTCCCCTCGAAGGTGTGGTCCAACATTTCGCTCGACTTCATCGAAGGCCTTCCCTACGTTCATGGCAAGAGCGTCATCCTCACCGTCGTGGACCGCTTTCTCCAAGCACGCCCACTTCATCACGTTGAGCCACCCCTACACCACCACCTCAGTCGCCAAGGCGTTCTTCGACACCATTGTTCGCTTGCACGGGTTCTCGGAGTCTATCGTCAACGATCGGGACCCCGTCTTCACTGGTCACGTTTGGCGTGATCTCTTCACGCTCGCCGATGTCAAGCTCCGTCTCAGCACGACATTCCACCCCCAGACAGACGGACAATTGAGGCGGTGAACAAAACCATCGTGATGTACCTCCGCTGCATCACCGGCGATCGTCCGCGCGTGTGGCTCGACTGGCTGCCCTGGGTAGAGTACTGCTACAACTCGTCTTATCACTCCGCCCCGCGTACCTCTCCGTTTCAGGTGGTCTGCGGAGCGCGTGGGCGACGTTGCCTACCGCATGCACGACGTCTTCCACGTGGGCGTCCTCAAGCCGTTCTAGGGGACACCGTCGACTACGCACCCGGTGCTACCTCCACTGCACTATGGTCGTCACCTTTAGCAGCTGGCACGCGCTCTACGCGCACAGCTCTGTCGCGGCGCTGGCACATCCTCGTCCAGTGGGCGGGCCTACGGAAAGCTGAGGCTACGTGGGAGCCCTTAGAGGACCTTCGCGCTGAGTTTTCCTCCTTCCAGCTCGAGGACGAGCTGTTCGTCGAGGTGGGGGAGTGATGTTATGGTCGGTAAAGTCTACAAGCGTCGTGACAAGTCCAGTGGCTAAGCAGTGGACCAAGACGAGCGCGCGTCGCCAGCGCGCGGTCACCAACTCTGCGACGTCGCGGCTGTTATTAGGATCCGATTCATTAGGAGATGGTTTCATGTGATTTTTATCCCTTTTATTCAGGAACAGTTTGTTAGGCATTTGTTATAAGTTGGGAACACTTTTGTTAATGAGAGATTAACCAGAGATTGAGTTTATCTCTCTCGCTCTTTGGCGTTGTTGCTCTCTCTCTCTCTCTCCCGTTCACGTTCTCCTCCAGGCATCGAGCACGGCGCCGCCAGCCAGCCGTCGGGGATTCAAGCTCAGGCCAGCGATCTCCCACTCCTACGCCCTACGTTCCCTAAGCTCCAACAAGTATACTATAAAAATATAATTAATGAAGAATATAATGATACTTATTTGATATCATAAATGTTATTATTTTATTATATAAATTTGATCAAACTTTAGATGAATGACTTATAATTTGGGATGGAGGGAGTATTATAATGTTATCGTTCTTTTTTATAAACATGATCAAACTAACGGTAGTTTGACTTGGGATGAAACGAGAAATGCTCGTACTTTGGGATGGAGGGAGGGCAGTACTATACCATGTGATGCTGGCTGGGTGATGAAGAATCCCCACTTCGATGACAAGTTATGTCCTATAAACACCTGGGAGTAGAAAATATAGAAATTACTCTATTCGTTTCAAATTATAAGTAGCTTTGAGTTTTTTGGTACATAGAATTTGCTATGTATCTAGACATATATATTGTATCTAGATGCATGGTAAAATGGATGTATCAAAAAAGTCAAAGCAACTTATAATTTTGAACAGAGGAAGTATGTCCATATCTACTCCCTCCGTCCCAAAATTAATGTCGTTCTAGCAATGGGCACGAATACCAATGAGTAAGAGAAAAGACCAGAATGCCCCTACTCTATCCTGCTCTCCTCCCCGTTCCCATCTCAATCCAGGTCGCCGACGCGCCTGTCGTGCCCAGAGCCCGAGCCCTGCGCCTCCCGCTGGTGGAGGAGAAGAGGAGGGGGTACCGCTCTGGTGAAAGCTCTAGTTTAGTTTTGGTGAATTGATGAAACCATAAGTGCTAACCAGTTCATCTAAGTGATCATGAGATAGGTAGCATTATTCCAAGTGGTGAAGTAACGTTGAAGATCATGATGATGATCAAATGTTTGGACTTGGAGAAGAAGAAAGAGAAAAACAAAAAGCTCATAAACTTGATTGATATATTTGAATGTGCATTTCATATGTTTTTGCATGGCACAAGTTTTAAATTTCAATATTCATGCTTGTGTGGTGTATGCTAGTTGTAGGTTTGAATGATGAAATAAAAAACTAGCATGCATAGGTTAAGTAACTAGACTCATGCTCATATTATGAAAACTAGACCCTTACTTCTAATGTTGATCTCTCGGGGTATTTTAGTTTTTTTGTGGATGTCTAGTTACTTATGGTGCTAAGAATGGTATATTGGTGCACTCTGATTAGTATCACGCTTCAAAGGTCCATCTTTTATACCTTAGCATCATTTGGTAGACATTGACTCCTATATTTCCTATATAAACATATGTGCAAGTTACTATCAAACTCTTAGCACATATGTAGGGGGGCAATTGCTACCATTCGGGGTTCATGAAACTTGTCCATATCCTTTTACACATGGTAAATATGCTTGGACAAGTAACATGGATTTAATTAAATTTCAATTCATATCTTTGTGTAAGAATTGTCATCAATTACCAAAAAGGGGGAGATTGAAAGCTCTAGTTTGTAAGAATTGTCATCAATTACCAAAAAGGGGGAGATTAAAAGCTCTAGTTTGGTTTTGATGAATTGATGAAACCCTAAGTGCTAACCTAGTTCATCTAAGTGATCATGAGATAGGTAGCATTATTCCAAGTGGTGAAGCAACGGTGAAGATCATGATGATAGTGATGCCATGGTGATGATCAAATGCTTAGACTTGGAGAAGAAGAAAGAGAAAAATAAAATGCTCAAGGCAAAGGTAAAACTTGTTATGAGCTTTTTTGTTTTGGTGATCGAGACACTTAGTAAGTGTGATCACATTTAGGATCGATAGCCGTACTATTAAGAGGGGTGAAACTCGTATCGAAATACGGTTATCAAAGTGTCACTAGATGTTCTAACTCATTACATATGCATTTAGGATCTAGTGGAGAGCCAACACCCTTAAAAATGTTTGTGAAAATATGCTAACACACGTGCATAAGGTGATACACTTGGTGTTTGGCATATTTGAGCAAGGATGGAGAAGTTAGTGAAGTAAAGGAGGTGTTTGTCACTGTGAAACAGTGACCGGACGCCAGTCACGTGGTGATCGGACTCGGGGGAGCAGCGTCCGGTCATTTATAAAACCAGTGGTGTGCTCGGGCCTCTCTTGGCCTAAGACCGGACGCGGGTGATCGGACTCTGGCTAAACACTGTTCAGCGTCCGGTCCTGCTGACGTGGCGGCACGCAGAGAAGAGGAGCGGACGCACCGGCGCGTTCGGTCATGGTGGACCGGACGTGTCCGGTCAAAAAAAACCCAGCTCTGGTGCCTTACTGGAAACGACCGGACTCCAGTGATGGAGCGTTCGGTCATTTTAAGCAGTGCGTCCGGTCGCAACTTAACATGTGGCGCGAAGCAGACTAGCCGTTAAGATCGGGCGCTCAGCAATTGAGGCTGATGACACATGGCGAGCATCGGGCGACCAAACGCTAGGGTCCAGCATCCGGTCAACCTGATCGGCGTGTCCAGTCAGCCCGTGTTTCACTGGACAGAGGAGCCAACGGCTCTATTCATGGGGGCTCTCTATTTAAGCCACATGGCCGACTCAAGCTCACCCTCTTGGCCATTTTGTATTGACCTAGCAATCTTGTGAGCTTAGCCAAAGCCCTCCCACTCATCTCCATCATTGATTCATCATCTTTGTGAGATTGGGAGTGAATTCAAGTGCATTGCTTGAGTGTTTGTATTTAGAGGCACTTGGTGTTCGTGTTTCGCTGCGGGTTTGGCTTGTTACTCTTGGTGGTTGCCACCACCTAGACGGCTTAGAGTAGCAAGGATCGTGGAGCGGAGGTTAGTGATTGTCTCTGGCTCCGATCGTGGTGATTGTGAGGGGTTCTTGACCTTTTCCGGCGGAGAGCTAAAAGGTACTCTAGTAAATTGCTCGTGGCTTGTGTGATCCTCATCTTGTGTTGGTTGTGCGTCACCCTATTGAGGATTTGACATGTGATGCCAATTAGTGCGTGAACCTCCAAGTGAGTGAATCGCCACAACAAGGACTAACTTGCCGGCAAGCAAGTGAACCTCGGTAAAAAATCATTGTGTCATCATTTGATTTCAAGGTGATTGGTCTTCATTGGTATTCATTCTTATAATTGATTGGTTCATTCCTCGACTCGGTGGTATAACTATCTTGCCCTCTCCCTTTACATTACTGCAAATTAGTTGTCAAGCTCTTTAGTGTAGCTAGTCGTGAGAGCTTGTTAGTTTGGTTAGTGTGGCTCTTTAGTTAGCCTTTGAGAGCATACTAACTTAGTGTAGTGACATAGCCATTGTGTGGATAGAGACTATAAAAACTAGAATTGTGGTAGTTGACTTGCATTTTAGTAGGCTAGCGCAACACTCGTTTCGCCTCATATTTGTCTAACCGGTTTGCTAAGTGTTGTTGTAGAAATTTTTAATAGGCTATTCACCCCCTCTCTAGCCATTAGAACCTTTCAAGTGGTATCAAAGCCGAGGTCACCGTGATTTGAGGCTTAACGACCTTTGGTGTCAAAATGGCTCAAATCAACAACACCAAGAAGCCATCCCAATTTGATGGCTCCAACTATCCATATTGGAAGGCTAAGATGACAACATATATCAAGTCTATTAATAGGAAGGTTTGGAAAGTAGTGGAGACCAAGATTGAGATAGAAGATCCGGAGAATGCCACCGTCGCCGAAGAATTGCTTCTCCAAAACAATAACATTGCTCTTAGTGCCATTCATGATGCCATTGATGAGAGAACATTTGAGCAAATTAAGAACATTGAGATGACTTATGAGGCTTGGAAGAAGTTGAAGGAATCATTTGAGGGCACTTAAGTCGTGAAGAGTGCCAAGGCATATATCCTAAGGAGAAGTTTGCTAGTTTAAAGATGAAGGAGGATGAGAGTGTGCGGATATGTTTCATAGGCTTAAAGTGCTTGTCAATGATCTCAAAGCACTTGGAGAGAAGGTGGAGGACAAGGACTTTTCCCATAAGTTCTTGAGATGCCTACCCTCAAGATTTGGCATATTAGTCACTATTCTAGTGAAGAGTGGTTTGAACACCATGACACCAAACCAAGTGTTAGGAGATATAATGACCGATAATACATATAGAGACAATGATGAGAAGGAAGAAAAGAAGGAAAATAAAGATGAGAAGAAGGATGAGAGAAGAAGAGTGTGACATTCAAAGTCACATCATCCAAGGGCAAAGCCAAGCAAGACACATCAGGTAAAGATGATGGTTCATGGGATGATGATGATGATGATTAGAAGATGGTTCTCTTTATCAAGAGATTTGAAAAGTTCATGGTGAAGAAGGGCTACCGTGTTAGAAGAAAGAAGTCTTCATCCAAGAACAAGGAAGAGTCAAGAAGGTGCTTCAATTGTGAAAGCAAAGATCATCTTGTTGCTCAATGCCCATACAATAGCAACAATAGTGATGACAACAAGAAGAACAAGAAGAAGGACAAGAAGGAAAAGAAAGAGAAGAAGGACAAGATGACCTTCAAGAAGAAGAAGAAGAAGAAGGGTGGTTCATATGTAGTCACTTGGGATAGTGATGCTTCCTCAAGTGATGACGATGATAGTGATGATGACAAGACCACCAAGAAAAAGACACTTGCAAGCATTGCTATCAATGAGAAGTCTTCTCTCTTCGACATTCCATCATGCTTCATGGCTAAGGCCACCAAGGTACAAACTTGTGATGATGGAAGTGATGAGGAACATGATAATGAAAATAAAAATGAAAGTGATAGTGATGATGATGAACCAACTAAGGATGAATTGCTTGACATGCTAGATGATGCTAAAGAACACTTTGACATTAAAAGAAGGGAATGCAAAAGCTTACATAAGGAACTAAAAGCCCTTAAGCAAGTCTTTGATGAGCTCAATGCATCTCATGAGAGGATAGAGAAAGCCTATGAAAAGCTTGGCAAGGTTCACAAGAAGTTTGAAAAAGCTCATTTCTCTTTGCTTAATGAGCAAAATGAGAGGAAGCATGTTGAGACATGTGATGTAGACTTAATTTGTGAAATAATTGATGAATCATTCCATAAGTCTATCATTGTTTGTGAGATTGGGAGTGAGTCCAAGTGCATTGCTTGAGTGTTTGCATCTAGAGGCACTTGGTGTTCGTGTTTCGCTGTGGGTTTGGCTTTTTACTCTTGGTGGTTGTCACTACCTAGACGGCTTGGAGCAGCGATGATCGTCTAGCGGAGGTTGGTGATTGTTTCCGGCTCCGATCGTGGTGATTGTGATGGGATTCTTGACCTTTTCCCAGCGGAGAGGCAAAAGTTACTTTAGTAAATTACTCATGGCTTGTGTGATCCTCATCTTGTGTTGGTTGTGCGGCACCTTATTGAGGGTTTGGTGTGTGATACCAATTAGCACGTGAACCTACAAGTGAGTGAATCGTCACAATGAGGACTAGCTTGCCGGCAAGCAAGTGAACCTCGGTAAAAAATCATTGCGTCATCATTTGATTATGATGTGATTGGTCTTTATTGGTATTCATTCTTGTGATTAATTGGTTCATTCCTCGACTCGGCGGTATAACCATCTTGCTCTCTCTCTCTTTACATTACTGCAAACTAGTTGTCAAGCTCTTTAGTGTAGCTAGTTGTAAGAACTTATTAGTTTAGTTAGTGTGGCTCTTTAGTTAGCCTTTGAGAGCACACTAACTTAGTGTAGTGACATAGCCATTGTGTGGATAGAGACTATAGAAACTAGAATTATAGTAGGTGACTTGTATTTTTAGTAGGCTAACGCAACACTCGCTTCGCCTTATATTTGTCTAATCGGTTTGCTAAGTGTTGTTGTAGAAATTTTTAATAGGCTATTCACCCCTCTAGGCATTAGGACCTTTCACCTGGCCCGTCCTGTTGTCCGCCGGCTACCGCCTCCTTGACGATGGTCGTCCCCACGCTGGCAGATTCGCTTCCGCCTTGACGTCGATAGCCGTTCCGCCTCAGCGCGCCTCCGCCTCACCTCGATGACGATGGCCCAGCAGCACGCGATCGGCTGGGCATGGATCTCGACGACCGGCCAAGCATGGATCTCGGCGACGGCTGGGCGTGGATCTCAGCCATGGCCGCGACTGGATCTCATTAGGGCGGTGGATGAGGAAGAAGGAAGGGAGTAGGGCCCGCTCGGGATGCGCCTCGACGTTGGCCTGCTCGGGAGGCGCCGCCGGATTCGCCTCGGCTTCGGGCCGCTCCACCTCCGCATCGATCGATTCGCTTGGGGAACCGCCGCTGCACCTCCGCGTCGGTATGCTCCGTGTGGATGCGAACGAAGGTGAGAAACAAAAGTAGTAGGCCTGCAGCCTTGTCCAGGTGGGACCAGGGTCTAAAACGATAATTTTTGTGGGACAATGAATGAGAGCTAGAACGACAAGTTTTCTAAGACAGAGGGAGTACACATCTATATCTAGTTTGATGTGTGTATTAGCAGTGCACACAGATACTTTATTCTCTTTTGGAATCATATTGTTTCTAATACATGTATAGTTATAATGCCAGCCTTTTATGACAAATCTGTAGAGTTTTATCTTGGCCTTTGAAGTTTGCAAGGCTTATGTTCCAGGATGAATGAATTATATAATATATATGTACATATATGTATCTATTTAAGACGGGGGCGAGGAGCATGCATCTCATCTACGGTGGCTTTGTGTGTGGAACAGGTTCTCGCCTGTATTTTATACCATCGCTAGGAACATCACGAGATCTGTTCCCGATGCCAACCGACTTGGTTAACTGAACCCAACTCGTGGAGAAGAAAAAAAAATGCTGCGCTTTTGCAGCGAAAAAGCGAGAAAAACCGAACGCCTCCAGAAGCGATTATCCAGAGCGCACGGCGTCGGGAGTGCCCGTCACGGTCGGCGGCGGCGGGCGCATCTTTGATCTTTCTCGCTTTGACAAGCAGAAGATGAAAAGTCCAAAACTCGCGCACGGGGGGTCCTGTACCGCGCGACCTCGCGTGGCATGTCGCGCTCCGTTGATTGGGCAAAGCGCCCGGCGGGAAGTCAGCTGCTTCCGGCCCGTCCGCGGCCGCCGAATCTCCCGTCCCGATAGGGATCTCGGCGCGGTTTCTGGGGCGGTGGTGCCGCGGCGGCGATGCGCGATCTGCGCCGCAGCTCACGTCCAAAGTGAAGTTGCCGAAAGCTGGGCAAGATAGCATCACGATTTTACAGTTTGCCTTGAATTCAATTTGGAACTGCAAATTTCTGGCTTGGCTGAGGGTTAGTACGTTGGTGATACTATGAAGTTATCGGTTTTATACGTAGGTCATCGTCTACCGTGCCAAAAGGAAGGTGAGTGAAATGGGTCATGGTTTCACAGAACATCTATCCCATAAATTGAACGTAGCTTAGCTGGTCAATTTCATGATTCAGTGATATTATTCTATTGTTTCGAAGATGATGTATCTGTGATAACTTTATCAATCTTGAGATCAATCAGCTTAGTCTTTCGAAGACTCAATAGTTTTGGGAGCTAAATAGTAAGCTAAAGCTCGTAAACAACAAACGTGTAAAAACACGACTAGATTTTGGTAGGATCTAACAAGAACCCTTTATCTATTTACACTACCATTTGGGAGCTAAAAAACCATGCTCCCCACTGCTTCCTAATCAATCCTCACCAGAATCACTTTAGAATATTTCCTACCTGCTGATGGAATCAGTCATAGAATCAGGGAGCTACAACTTACAATCACAAAAAAAAAACTCTACTAAACAGACCCTTAATACTATTGTACCCATTTTTGCTATACCAAATTACCAATTACATAATTCCTTTTCTATGAATAAATTAAGAGAGCTTGTATGTTAAATCGTCTTACCAAGAAAATTTTTTCCCTCCCTTGGATTCGGCAACAGCTCTTTGGACCCTGATACAGTTGAGAATCTGAGATCAGTTCACTGATTTCAGATATTGCGTCTATGCACGGGCACCTCGTACATTCCTGACGAATAATAACAAGATGATTGATGCAAAGGTTGAAGCATAGATCCTATCCTACAGCCACTAAACATGCTTTTAATCACATCCACGGACTGTCCAAGGCCCCTTAATCAACACAAAGATTGCTGCTGCCTAGTAGTTAAAAAAAAAAACGTGCCCATGTGGATGCATTTAGCTTTGGTCTGGACACTGAACCATTTCCTTTCTAGAAAAAGGAGAGGCTAGCAATCATCTGAAAGCCATGGCTACAAGTGAGGAGACAGATGGAAGTACTCATGGCCACTCAAGGATACTCAAACCTGCACCAAGGGAAGGGCATGTGATATAACACATAAGGAAACATGTTCAGAAACATACAGAGCACAGAGCAGGAAGGTCATTGTTTTGCCCCGAAGAACCAAAGCAGGAAGTTCCTCTGCAAGCCCAAAGTACCGTTTGTCCACCTAAGGCTTTTGTTTGGCTACACTCTCTCTACCCTAATTTATATGAGCAGGAAGTTCCTTTGCAAGCCCAATGTACCGTTTGTCCACCTAAGGCCTTGTTTGGGTACACTCTGTCTACCCTAATTCATATGTATTGAGGTTTATTGGGGTTGAAAAATAGTTGTGGATCGAGGTGGATTGCAGTGCAGCCAAACAAGCGCTAAAGCTTGTTGTATAATATGTGCAGCATCAATAGAACGGATTTCAATAGGGGTAATTCTCTTCATGTTCAGCCAGCAGATACTTCATCTGACGATATATTTTAACTGGTAAGCACAGGTCAACTATAAATCCCAGGCATATTCCAGAAATAGCTCAAAGATATCCCATCAGAGCAACAAACACAGCCAGGAAACCTTAATACTTCTAACCATATGTGTAAATTTGGTCACAATATTTCAACAGGTTGCCTTGCGTGATATTGGATATTTGTACTTCCTGGCCGACATATTTTCCCCGAGAATGTTCAGTAACATGACGAGGCTTACCTCTACTGGTGTTCACGAATCACAAACGTTTTACGACTAGCACTAGTTCAAGACAAATAAACATGAATGGATTCTCAGAGCCAAGAACAAAGAAAGCAAATGATCGCATGCATAGGATGCAGACAGGCTCAGTAGCTATGAGATTAATTAAAGGTGAAATGATCACTAAAATCCTGGCAAAACAGAGCAGCCACAAACTTTGTACCTTGCGATTCATCCAAGAAGGATTGTCAGTACAGAAAAATAAGTCATCTACTGACAAGGTTCATTGCTATTCTCAGATGTATGAGCATTATTCACAAAGGAGGAAGAAATCAACTTTCCCCAGCATTCGGGTTGGTTCCAGAAGCGGAGGGAGTCTGCTGATCGGTGAAAGCACCTCTGGTAGTTTGCGGTTCAGGTGTTGAGAATAGCCCACTGAACCAAGGAACAAGGGCCCACGCTCTGTTACTGCTCTCACTGTCATTTTCAGGGCCATCGGCCCTGACTTCCTCTTGGGTGCTCTCTGTTCTGTCCACATTTCTAGGCTCATCCAAATCTTTCGTCTCTTCAGATGGCAGCTCAAACCGGCACACAGGGCAGGAGCTATGGAGTTCAAGCCATGGCAGGATACAAGGAGAGTGGAATTTATGCTCACAAGGCATCAGCTTTGCATGGGACCCCAGCTCAAGATCATCAAGGCATACTGAACAGCTGACAACCTCTGCTATTTGGACAGTGGGCAGAGCTTCAACCGCCTCTTTCTTTGCAGGAGGGGTGCCATACCGGTTTGGGTCATTCTCAGCCAAATGTTGAAGCAGCAGGCTCAGCCCAGCCCCCAGGACATATTCTTCCAGCAAGCCATCATCATTGCTAGATCCACCTTGGTCATCTCGGGCCTCATCAGCATCAATCACTGAGCCTTGCAAAGCGAGGGCTTGGTTGAAGGCATTGATCAGAATGGAGTTGTCCCTTTCCCTGTCAGTTCTAAGGTCGTCCTGGATGCTGTCAAGCACCCGACGCAGAGCTGATGCCCGTCCATGTCTCCTGATGAAACCCTCGAATTCACGGCCTATATCATCATCGTCATCATCTTCATCCTCACTGTCCGCCACCGCTCCTGGCTGCTCAAAAGGGTTGTTCGACGTTCCCCATTGTGATAAATCACGCTCTGACTGCTGACTGGCCAACCCCTCAAATTCCTCCCCGATCATCTCTTCAATGAATCCACCACCACAGAATGGGCACTTGATCTCCTCCCCCATGACCTCCTCAATGACCTTCTCACATCCATGGCACCAATACCTTGTAACTGCAGCTTCTGTCATCCTCCAAATCCTTCCTGCTGATCAAGTATTGCACAGAGACAAAAGGTGTCAACAAGGCACTGTGATTAAAAAGGGAAATATGCATTGATTCCCATGTGAATAGCCATAGGATACAACTAATCATTGACGAGAGTAAGTGCAGCATCTACAACAACTTTAGCAAGAAGAGATGAAACAAGATGAATAATTGAATACTACAGTGGCCATCTATGACTGAACTTCACTCAGTAATGGCAGGCATAGAGATCTTATAATAAATCAGTATCCAGAATAAGAACAAAGCTAAGTTTTGCATCTAATACTGTCGGTGCGAAAAGTGACCAACTAGTAAATATTTATCGTTTTGCCGTACGTTGTGATCGGATGTGGCCTAGCACTCAATGACACAGGGTTTATACTAGTTCAGGCAACGTGCCCTACGTCTAGTTTGAGTCGGTCGGTGACTTTATTCCTGAGCCCAGGTGCTCGAAGTTTGCTGTGGGGTTACAAACGAGTAGGAGTAAGGTGGGGGGTGTCAGAGGTCCGGTCGGACTCTAGACCGAAGGGCCGAGACTGACGGGAGCTCCTATGTGCGCTAAGTATTGGAACATATGCTCTGTGTAAAGTCTAAAGCTAGCAGAGAGTGAGTCGGAATAATCCGTCTATTGTTGTTTGTTGTTCGTTGTTGTTGTCCCCCTTTGTTAGGAGAGGGCGCATCCCCTTTTATAGATGAAAGGGACGGCCTTACAAGTGAGAGAGAGAGTGTGCTACCTAGTCTTGTTGCCCACGCCGTCGGGTACAAGGCGGTTTGTCGGCGCCCATAATACAGTTGACGCCCAGATGCATGTGGTAAGTTCCACCGTGTTCTTCTGGTATGGCCAATGTCGGCGCCTACCATACTGTAAGACAAATGTCGGCGCCCACAACACTGTTCGTGTTTCTGACATGTCTGGAAGGTTATAAAGTACCCTTCTGACACGACCTGACAGTACAGTCCGACAGGTGTGCAGGGTACGGTCTTCGGTATTGCGGTTTGACTTGAGCGCCCTTCCTTACTTGCTCCGCCTGATTCTTTGGGTCCTAATCGAGCGGGCGTCCCCGGTCGGTCGTTTCCCAGTCGGCTCCGACTGCGCCGGTCGGAGAAGAGCTGTAAGTAGAGGTTCGGTGTGTTCCCGGTCGGAGAGGCGGGTCGGAGTCGGAAGCTAGCGTCGTCTCCTCCTTGGCCCTTGCTCTGTTGGCCTGTCGTTTAGGTATCTCGGCCGGCCCAGGAGTTGCGCGTCGTTTCGCAACGTCGTCTACTAGGCCGAGCTTTTGCTGGGAAGCAGGCCCATTAGGGACCCGGGTTTATGAACCCGACAGGAGCCCGAGTGTAACACCCTCGGTGTTACACTGTACAGTCGTTTGCTAAAACACTGCATGTGCATCATGTTTATATGATAGTGTATGAATTATAGAGTGTAAATCAATTTCTGTGGCTCAAAACGTTTTTCGGAAACGTGAAACGAATGTTATATTTCATGTCGTGTTACGTCACTTAGGGTTCTAAATGAATTTTTATTGAACGAGAATACTATAGAACGCATATACGAAACTTTAATAAAGTTTATAGTACAAACTTCGTAGGTGGCGATGAAATACTTGCGGTCGAGAACGGGATTCGCTAGATAGCTTTCTTAATAGCATGGAAATCGAAGTTGACGCGAATCCGAACAAAAACTTAGTCATTTTCTTAAGTAGGAAAATGGGTCGACGAAGCTAAGTTTGAGAATTTTTATAGGAGAATCGGGTTAAGTAGTGACGTGGTCTTAGGGTTTGTTTTAGTAGCTTGATATACCATCTCGAGCATAAAATAGTTGGTTTAGCAATTGAAGCATTGAGGTGGGTTTTTGGGGCGCTTTAAAAAGCGTGCAAGACACGTTCCCGAACGATTGCAGCGTCTAGCCGCGGTCACCAGGCTTCGGTCCGGCTTGGCGCGCGGCACTGGCCTGCCCCTGGCGCGCGCACACACACTGCCGTTGCTGCACCCTGGCACACGACTCGCGTGCACACAGGCACGTTGGGCCCGGCAAGCCTGGCCGCTCTGCCTCCGCCGTCGCGTCCGCCTGAGCCACGTTGCTCGCCGTCGCGTCAAGCTGCGTCCTCTGCCGCGCTGCGTTCTGACCGCCGCTTGCACGGTCACTGCTGCCGCTGACCTTCACAGCTGAACGTGCGTGGGCTTGCCCCGCCTGCCCTCGCCATCATGTCCGCGTGCGATGCGACGCCATGCTGCTGCCTCCCCTGGCCGGCGCCAGCCACCTTGGCGCGCAGGGCCGAGCCGTCGTCGTCTTGTGTGTCAAGCCGCTGCGGTGCATGTCGTCGTGCCGGTCTCGTACACGCACGTGGAGCCATCACCGTCACGCTGCCTCCTCTCTATTTAGTGACTGCGCCACGCCACGCTCCCCGTCACGTCGCCTTCAATGGCGTCGTGCCGGTCGAGCCGCGCCAAGGCAAAACCCGCAGAGCTAGCCCCATCCTTATAATTGCGCACGTCTGGAGGTCGAGTTGGAGTCCAGCTTCGTGCCAAGCTTGCTACTGCTGCAGCCGTACGATGTCGGGGCTTCAATTGGAGTTTTTCCCCCGCCGTTGACCCCCTTAAGTCCAAACGTCGTCGTCCATCAAATTAGCCTTGCGTAGTCCACCTCCATCCAATTAACTGAGCACCCAACTAGCTCTGTTAGTTAGCCAGCGATTGGAGTCGTCCCGGCGAGCTTCCATCCTACGGTGAGGTAATGCGGGGCATTCTCCTCGCGGCGGTCCGCCATGGCCGTCGAGGCGGGTGCTCGGCCAGGGCGTCGCTCCTTGATTCTTTGTCTCAATTGAGCGGTGCAATTGCGTCTCCTTGACTTGGTTTACTCGCCCGTGCAGCGGTTTCACCAACGGAGCAGCTGGTCGCCGGGAACGCCTTCGCCGTAGGCGACGTGAACCGGAGCCACCACGCGCTCGTGGCCAACCATCTTGCCGAGCCCCGCGATGTCTTCCAGTCTGTCCTACATGTATCTGGTGAGGCCCTCTTACTCCTAGGGTAGGTGATTGAGCCGGTTAGGGCCGAGGCTCGTCGGAGCGCGTGGTCACCTCCGGCGAACGTAGTGTAGATGCGGTGTACGTGGCCGGCTCGTTTGGGAGTAGAACGGGTATGTCTAGGACCTTAGGGATGTTACCAGTACGCTAGGCATGGAGTCTAGGTAGTGATGGTAGCGTTGAGTTAGGTGATTTCGCTGGCGTCGGTGTTGCCGCGGCCAGACCCCGCCGCGGTGCATGGCCACACCTACGTGCTGCACCGTTTTAGTGTATGATACCTCGATCGATGGCGCTTCGCTCGTAGAGTGCTAGGGAGGTGATGGTTGAGGCCGAGGAGGTCCGTGCTCGCCGACGTTTGGTCGGAGATGCCGCGGCCTCTGTTAAGTTCCAGCCAAGGACTGTGAGACGTGAATTCGAAGCAAGCCGGGGGGGTTAGTGAGAACGTCAGTGAGAGAGGGAAATAGTTGAAAGGGCTGCGGGTCCATTTGATTGGAAGCCGAGGGCTATTTTGCATAATTGTCGGCGCGCGCGTGGGTCTCCCCGTGTTGGGCCACTGTTGCGCGTGGGCCGCGCCGGTGTGCTGCGCATGCGCGCGCGCGGGGCGCTGGAGTGGGCCGAGCCGCTCGCTCGCGGGCCGCGCTGAGGAATTCGGCTTTTCAATTTCCAGTGCAATTATGAATGTTTATTCAATTTAGTTTTGAGCTGAACTTTGAAAAATAATAGGAAATTCTATAGATGTCCAAAAATAATGAAACAAAATTTGTTAGGTTCACAAAAATGCTATCTATCTGTTGATGTAGTTAGTTTACAGTTAGTTGTGATAACGATAGAGTCATAAATTCAATTTAGAAAGCTTAGTATTATGTAGCTCAATAATTGTAGGAATTGTTATGGCAAATCGGTGATAGCTTTATCCATGAAATTTTTACAGTAGGTTCATTAGATTATTATGTACTCACTTTAATTTTTGTAGCCCTAGAGTAGGTTGATAGACGTATTTTTATTTTAGAGTTGTTGTCCGTATTACAAAGTGTTGCATCATTATTTCATGCATGTAGATCACGAGTTGGTAGAGTTCGTGTCCGTGGACGAACAGGACTACGAGGAGGTCATTGAGAAGTACGAGGAGGAGATCCTCGTGCAGGAGGGACCCCGGAGCCTTTTGGTGCTGACTTTGTTGACCCACCGCCTGCCCAAGGCAAGCCCCGGTACATAACTCATATTTTTAATGATCACTGAATATATATATGATGTGCATTTACGTTATAGGTATTTTATAGAAACTACATGCATAAATATATTCCCTGTCTGTGTCTCTGGCCAAGTCATAGATTTATTATCCCGAGCACATACTTGGGTATGGACGTAGGGAAGACTTATTGCTCTCTTGTCTTGGGTTCCGGCTCTTTATGGACCGACTGATTGGAGGCAGGAATGATGGAGGTCCTTGCACCGCACTAAGTCCGGGACTTAAGAGAGGGGGCTTGTAGTCCAAGTTTGAATGGGGACCTGGACCCCATGACAGGAGGGTGAAGGGTTGGTCCTGCTTGTGTTTAGGGTACAAGCGGGCGTGTGTTTTCGGGGTACCCAGCTGGGGGCATTGATTCGTGAATCGCCGAACAATCTGGTATGGCTTGTTTGGGGTCTAGCACCATAGTAAGAACTGAAAGATGGAAGATGATAAAATAGAACTGATTGCTCAACTCTTGCTTGAAAGTAGAACATGTGCTTACATAGAATGGCTAGATAATAAATTAATCATGGCTGTTAATAATAACATAAATAAGGACTCACTATTAGTATTGCTTTCTGCAAAAAGGAAATCAGCAATCCATAAAGCTTTGC
The DNA here is from genome assembly GCA_904845875.1 of Miscanthus lutarioriparius. Classification (NCBI taxonomy): domain Eukaryota; kingdom Viridiplantae; phylum Streptophyta; class Magnoliopsida; order Poales; family Poaceae; genus Miscanthus; species Miscanthus lutarioriparius. The sequence continues at coordinate 17,210,982 of CAJGYO010000017.1, read as the reverse complement.
ATATCCCTTGAAGTCGGGAAGCTACTCCCACTAGTCGGATAAGTCTTGTGAGTACATTGTGTACTCAGGGTTTATTTACCCCTGTTGCAGGTAATGCTTGAGGAGTATCGTTGTGTGAAGGATTCTTCTGGTGGGCACAGACAGATCCTTGTTCTTTATCGATAGATATTTATTTTTAATTATGTTGTTTAATATTCCGCACTCTGACTTTTGGAAATGTAATAATGTAAATTTTAAAAACTCTAGATGTATGAAATGGATTAAGTATTGTAAGTCGTTCTCATTATTGGATCCTTGGGGAAAATGTGGATCTTTCGGGCTCTCCCTTGGGGTGTGCCCGACGGAAGCCGCCCGTTGTAGCTTGCTTACGGGGTGCTTAGTGTCTGGTGGAAGACGAGCGCCTCCGTAAGTGCGTTATTTCGGACGGTTCTACCACACCGAGCCCCCGGGCGATTCGGGTAGAATCGTCTAGCGGATTTTTTGTTTTGTCAGCGGGTGCGCGCGAGCGCACTCGGTGGGTGTAGCCCCCGAGCCTGCATCTAACTGGTGAGTCGGTTGGAGGCTAAGTACCTTGGCACTCTTTCCTGGGGCCGCAGACTCCTGTGTTTCTACCGTTTCGGGGTGTTCGTCCGTGTTTGTCTCGCCCGCGACCTGCGCGGTCGGTTGTTTTCCCGAGTCGGCGTCCGACGACCTGAGCTCCTGAGCCCCGTTGGGTTCGGCAGGGGTTGACCTAGTTCCGTGCGTTACCCCGTCCGCGGTTTCCACAATCGGAGGGGCTGAGCTAACGTCGCTTGCCTCGATGGCTCGAGTGACGCGCTCGATGAGCTCACTAACAGGCGCGTTCGAGCGAAATCCGGGTCCGTTGTTCGTGACGGGGTCGGCATAGCCCTCATGTGGCATTCCACTGCTCGTTAACCCGCCTCCCGGCAGATGCCCGGGTCGTTCCGAAGACCGACTCAGGTGGCCCGCTGGCCTCCCCTCGATGAAAATCCTGTAGGCATGGCTCGAGGTTAGGATCTAACGAGAAGGTCGAGATGACCCTGTGTGCTTCTGAGCATACCGGGCGAGGCCCGCTAGGGCTCATCTGCGTTCTCCCCGGGCTCTGTTTGACGTGAGGCAGCCTCGAGCCCTTCGCGGGCCGGCCATCGAACCCCAGTCGGTCGTCGCTCATGTTTGAATGAGGCGACTACCGCATCGTGACGCAACACGAAGCGTTTGTGATGCATCAATTGCATATGCAATGCTTTGGATGCGTGGGATGAATGAATGATTGCATGGATGAATGTGTGAATGCGTGTATGTTTGCATAGATGAATGATCATGCATCAGAAAATAAAGTAAGACGGTTTAGTAACGTTACCTTGATGACTCGAGTGATGGATTTGGGGAGCCCTTATCGAATATGTCCGAAGGGGATCCGTGTTCGTCGTTAGTGGCGGAGTCGGCGTAGCCCGCACGGGGCATCCCACTGCCCCTTACCAGTTCTCTTGTCATTCACCTGAGCCGTCCGATCGACTCAGGAAGCACATTGGTCTCTCCTTGATGGAGATCCCGTCGTTGGGCCCTTCCAAGTCTTGCATGGGAAGGAGGAGGGTCGCTTGCGTGCGGTTGCGCCTTGTTTCCTGCGCCCGGCATGCGGTAGTGGTGGGTCATGCCCAAACCACGTCCCATCTAACCAGGCGTCGTTTCGTTGGGCAGGGCGCGTCCCATCAGTCAGGACGCGTCCCACCGCATCCCATCCGCATTGAATAGGGAAAGGGAGAGGGTTTTTCGCCCCAATCCTTCGCCTTTCTCCAATTGCTGCGTCTTCTCCTTAAATAGGGGAAGGGAGAGGGTTTTCGTCCCATTCTTTCGCCTATTCTCCAACTGCCGCCTCTCCTTTCTTTTCGCCAACAAGCCCGTTCGCGCGCCGCGGCGGTTCCTAGGAGAAAGAGGGTAAAGCGAGGGAGGGGAGAACTCACAGATTTGTTCGTGAATCCGGAGCGGGATGTCGAACTGGAAGCCATCCAATATGGACGAGGCGGTGCTGGCCGCCTTCGCCGAGAAGGGGCTGCTCCCACCAAAGGAGGTGGCGCACTGGAGGGCTCCTGTGTCGGGGGAGGCTGTTCCGCGGCCTCGATCCGACGAGGTTGTCTCCTTCCTCGTCTTCCACGAGCGCGGGCTAAGATATCCCGCGCACTAGTTCTTGCGCGGGCTCCTCAATGAGTGGGGCCTGAAGCTGCAGCACCTCAATCCAATTGGAGTGCTGCACATCGCCGGCTTTGTCACCGTCTATGAGGCCTTCATCGTAATGGAGCCGCACGTGGACTTCTTTCGGCAGATCTTCACCGGGCGAGCCTTATCGGAGGGGAAGCCGCCCAGGACCGCGCCGGTTGGGGGCTTTGCACTGTAGAAGAAGCCAAGGCCACCGGGCTCCTACCCCGCGTACTCCCCCTACGACTCCAATCGGGGGTGGCATGGGGAGTGGTTCTATATCAGGAACCCAGCGGAGGCGTCGTTCCTAGCGTTCACTGGAAGGAGGCCGGAGAGGCGGGAGAGTTGGTCGTGGGGGCCCTTCAGCCAGCAGAACAAACTGGAGGTCATCGAGGTGGAGCTCTAGAAGTTGGTGCAGCACGGCCTCGATGGGCTGCGGGTGTTCCACACCTTCTTCAGCCGTCGGGTCGCCCCGCCGGCAGAGAGGAGGCGGCCGATGTGGAACTACTTGGGCCCAACATATCTCGACCGCGCATCGCCGGTGGAGTTGGCGAAGGACGAGGTCTGGAGTCGGCTCGACCAGGTGCTGCAGCTGAGGGCCCAAGAGTCGCTCGAAGGAAAGCCCGGACCCCTCCACGCCGCGAAGCTGTCCACTCTGGTACGCTCCCTTCTCCTTATTTCGTGTTTTCCCTTTTGCTCTCCTGTATTTTGACTTTGAGTCGTCCGTTTCGTAGGGACTCGCCGGTTACAAATCCCGGCCGCATCTTTCGAGGGGGCGGAGGGAGTGGCTCGACAAGTTGCCTAGAAGGAGGCGGCGGACGCCAAGAAGAAGAAGAGAGCTGAGAAGCCTCGGCGTCGGCACCAGAAGGAGAAGGAGGTCACCCGACGGGTGCGGGCCGACGAAAACCGGAGCGACGTGGAGGCGGAGCTCGAGTCGGAGGAGCCCACAGAGATGGGTGGCGACGCGAAATCCTTCGAGGATGAGGGAGGCCGGGACGTTGTTGCCAGCGGGTCGAGGCTTCAGGGCCCTACCGCTTTCGTCCTAGATATGTCTTCTTTGTTTCTTTTTTATCTCATAGTTTGAGTTTTTTTAGCGCGACTGACCTGTACTTCTTTGATAGTCGCCAGATACTGACAGGATTGAGCATCGCCCCGCCTCCCGTACGGGAGGAGTGGAGACCCAACCTGCAGCGAGTCGCGATGAGCGGCGGGGAAAGCAGGCTGGCGGCGGTGCGACCTTCCCCTCTAGGGGTCACGCCCCCAGCTAGTCGCGAGCACGGCGGCAGCGGCGGTGATGGCGGCGATCCCGGTGGCGACGGCGGAGGCTGGATCGGAGGTGACCCTCGCGATCCCTCCGGCACCGGCTACGGCGGAAGAGAGGAGGGAGATCGGGCTCCCTGCCTCGCCCGGCGGAGGGATGCACGGCTCGCCTCCTAGTCGAAGCGGAGGTGCCGGAAGTGACGTGGCGGCCGGCGGGAGGAGAGCATCCGCCGCCAGGCCGTGAGGGTCGAGGAGGTGGAGATCCCTGCTCGAAATGAGGCGGGCACCGTGGTGGAGCCATGAGCCATCCGTAGGTCGCGAGGAATTGGCGATGGTCCAGTCGTCGGCTGGGCCTTCTAGCGAGTTGGGGGGACCCACGAGCTGGCATGGCCCTGCCCCGGCGACCTGAGGAACGCCCGGTTTGTCATGCGCGATGGGGAGGAGGTGGCGCTCTGGCACTTCCTGGAGGAGAGCGGACTGTCAATGGAGTCCGATCTCGCCCAAACCAAGGCGAAGCTCAGGGAGGCCTTGGAGCGGGTTGAGCTCCTCCATCAGGTGGTCTCAGTCGACCTGCCGCGCGTCGCCGAGGTAAGTGTTTTGTGCTTTTTAGCGTTTGTCCTCAACTCCTTGGTCTTCCGCTGGTTGTGTCAGCATGCTTGCTTCTTGCTTTACAGGAGTTAGAGGCGAAGAGGCTCCGCAAGTCCCGTTTCCTTCAAGAGGAGCACGGTCGGATGGAGCGGGAAGCCACGATGTCGCGGCAGGTCCACGAGCTCGAGCGCTAGTTGAAGTCCGCCCGCCGCGAGTCCCAAGACCGGGCGGCTGAGGCGACGGGAGCGCGGGCGGCGAAGCTGCTCGCGGCAGAACGAGTGACCGCTGCCGAGCGGGGACTCGCGGCGGCGGCGGAACGAGCGACCGCTGCCGAGCGGGGACTCGAGGCGGCGAAGGTCCACCTAACGGAGACCGAGGCGGCGCTCCAGAAGTCCTTAGAGACCCTAGAGACGGAGCGGAAGACCCGGTCGGAGGTCGATCGGGAAGTGCTCGCGCTCTGGGGGAAAGTTCTTGGGGCGGAGGAGTCGAACGCTCGGCTGCTCGAGAAGGTGACCCGGCAGGAGGAAGGACTCTCCATCCTCGAGAACACCCGTCTCGGTACATACCTGTTATGCCTTTGGTTGATACCTTGGTTTTTCCTTTTCTTTGCTTCTGAGCTTGTCGTCCTTCTTCCAGAACTGGGTGGAAGGATTGGATCGCTGGAGCGAAGCTGGAGACAGCCAAGGCAGCGATCGGTCGGAGTGCGGAGGCGCTGGCCAAGTCTCTTGAAGAGCGACGTGCTCTGGAGGGGGAACTCGACTAGATCCGCAACGTCGCCTAGGTCGTTGTCTCGGAGGTGTTCGGGTCGACGTCGAGCACCAGCACGCCCGCCATCCAGCTGGCGGAGGTCGAACGAGGTTCGGGCCCTCATCTCCACGGGATATTCTACGGGACGTCGGGGGTGCTGACCTCAGTGGCGACGCACCAACCGGACCTAGACTTCACCGCCATCTGCAGAGGATATGCCAACGGCTAGAGCGTGGACGCCATCCATGCGCTCGGGGAAAGCTTGATGCCACACGCGCAGTTGGTGGCCGAGCAAGTCTCCGCGCAGTGGGTGATCGAGGCTCGCCGTGCGAGCGTGGCTGAAGGCGTGCGTCAAGAAGACGTCACCCAGCTTGCGGATGGAGTGGAGACCGAGTCGGAAGCGAGCGTCATCCCGCCTCCGATCGAACCGAACGTCGCCCCATCAGAGAGCGAGCAGCCCTTATCTTCGTCGGTCGCGCCATCAGTCGATGCCGCCGGGCACATAATAGAATTTAGGGCAAAAGTAGTTAGTATATGTAAAAGTTAACTTCGTGGGGGAGCCCCTGTGTGAACAATTTGTTTATATAGATGAATGCATCAATTTTGTCTTGTGATGGAATCACTTCGTAAGGGAAAGCATGTCCCATCCGTTCTTTGTTTTTATCCTAGCATAGCTTTGTTTTTTATCCTTTCTTTTTCGGACCTGCCTGTTTGACCCGTAGGCTGCAACCTTTAGAACCTGGGCGTGGCCCACGAGGCTCAGCTGCTCATAACCGTAGGTCGTGGCGAGGTGTGATCGGTCGAGAGTTTAAAACAAGGTTACGTAGGGTAATTAGAGGAACGGACTACCCTTTCGTTCGGGTAAAAAAAGTATTTACTATTTGATAGTAAAAAAGAGAGGTGGTATCGCATCCTCGTAGAGCCCCCGAGCGACCTGGGCCGAAAGTGTTCGGGCTGGGGTGCTTGTAGGACCAAACGTTAAATGAAAGAAAGCGGTAAGACCAAATTTTTAAGGGAAGAAATGACGTAACTGTTCGATGTTTCAAGTGTTGGTGAGAACATTGTCGTTGTCGTCCTTCAGTCGCTGGGCGCCCGGTCGGATCACCCCGGTCACCATATAGGGTCCTTCCCATGGCAGAGAGAGTTTGTGTTTCTCCTTGGTTGATTGGGTTCTCCGAAGTACGAGGTCTCCGACCTCGAGGATCCTCCCTCTGATTTTCCTTTCATGGTATCTGCGGAGAGTTTGCTGGTAGCGTGCGGAGCGGATGACAGCCGTCTCGCGAGCCTCCTCGAGCAGGTCGACCGCGTCTTGCTGAGCCTCCACGGCTCGGTCGCGGTCGAAGGCCTTCACTCTTGGGGCGCCGTGGTCGAAGTCAGAGGACAGCACTGCTTTAGCTCCGTAGGCCAGGAAGAAGGGTGTGAACCCTATGGATTGGTTCGGGTCGTTCTCAGGCTCTAGAGGATCGTTGGGACCTCTGCAACCCATCGCCCCGCGTACTTATTGAGTCGGTCGAAGATGCGTGGCTTGAGTCCTTGGAGGACCATGCCATTGGCCCGCTCGACCTGACCGTTGATACGTGGATGTCCGACCGAGGCCAAGTCGATCCTGATGCCGTATCCATCACAAAAGTCTAGGAACTTCTTCCCGGTGCAGTTAGTTCCGTGGTTAGTGATGATATAGTTAGGAACACCGAACCGGTAGATGATGTCAAGGAAGAACTTGACCGCCTCTTCCGAACGAATGTTGGTGATGGGCTTTGCCTCTATCTACTTGGTGAATTTGTCCACTGCTACGAGTAGGTGAGTAAAGCCGCGCAGACCCTTTTTGAGGGGTCGTACCATGTCGAGGCCCCAGACCGTGAACGGCCAGGTGATGGAAGCTTCTGTGCCGACAAATGAGTTTGTCGAGCGTAGAACTGGCATCCCACACACCTGCGGACGACCTCCTCTGCATCTCGTAGCGTGGTGGGCCAGTAAAAGTCTTGGCGAAAGGCTTTTCCGACCAGCAACCTTGGGGCCGAGTGATGTCTGCAGATTCCGACATGGACCTCGAGGAGTTGTTTCCCTTGGTTGGTAGGGATGCACTTCATGAGTACTCCTGACAGGCTTCGCTTGTAAAGTTTGGTACCGAATGTGACAAACGTCTTTGCGCATTGAAAGGTCCTTGTTTGGTTTTGGTAATTGAGTGACAACCTAGGTGGACTAATTGTGTTTATGTGAGATACACAGGTGATTAGTCCACAGGTACATGTGTATGAGCAACATATGCCATGAAGGTGACAATGGTTTGGAGATGTTGCAAAGCACACACATGTGATGATGAAGGAGCTTATTGCAAATGAGACATGACATTGAGTCATGTGATCAAGGTGGAGAAGATCAAGACAAGACTTGGCTTGATGGACCGGTTGCAAGCGTGAAGGGCAAGTCGGAGGCTTTGGAGTGATGGACCGCGTGACGGTGAAGCTTGAGCAAGACTTTGGCGCCGATGGACGATGGCAACGGTGAAGAGCAAGTAAAGTCAAGATCGATGAACCAATATGATCACGTGATGATATGAAGTGGATCATATTATTGTTGATCATGTTGGTGCATGTGTTGCATCGACATTGGAGGAGATGGAATGGAATGCGAAAGGCAAAGGTATAACCTAGGGCATTTCATTTCACCGGTCATAGGTGTGTAGAGAAGTTTATGACCGGATTTAGGATAGATGACCATACTATCAAGAGGGGCAAACTTGTTTGCATATCGGTCATCTAGTGCCACTCGAGTGATCTAACTTTGCATCGTTGATAGGATCGAGTGGCGTGGCAAGTTGAGCGGCTAATCCTTTGGAAAATGATTGTGAAAATGCTAACACACATACACATGGTGGTGTACACTTGGTGGTGTTGGCACATTTACAAAGGAGGTGGTGTTTGCAGGGTTGAGATGGATTCGACGCTTTCGGGAAAATGGAATGCCTATTTTCTATTGCGCCGGATGCAAATTCTTGTGGTTGGCACATTGGAGCAAGGGTGAAGAAGTTAGATGTGAAAACGAGTTGATCGCGAAGACGCTGGCGTCGGTCTACTGACCGGACGCTTGGTCTGAAAGCACCGGACCCTGGCAGCGTGTGTCCGATCAAACTGACGGGTCTGCGCAGTACCGAGGATATTGCACCGGATGCTGTTATGTGTCCGGTCAAGGTGGACCGGACGCGTCCGGTCGAAGAAATACGCCTCGGGGACCTTACTGGAAACGACCGGACGCTGGGGTTGCTGCGTCCGGTCAGTTCATGCTGGAGCGTTCGGTCGACAGATGACCGTTGAGATCCAGTGAACAACGTTTGAAGGAGGGGACACGTGGCGTGTATCACGTGACCGGACGCTGAGGTCCAGCGTCCGGTCGATCGAACCGGAGCATCCGGTCATCCCGACTTTTGCCCAGTGAAGGGGTAACGGCTCTATTTGTTCGTGGGGTTATAAATAGAAGCCATGGTCGGCCTTGGGCCGGGAGCTGAGCACCTAAGGGGACTTAGTGTCCATGCTTGTGAGTGCTTGGGAGCCCTCCATCACACATATACTTGATAGTGATCATTCGATTGTGTGAGTGAGCGATTCTAGTGCGATTGCATCGTGAGGTTACATCGAGTGGCACTAGGTGATCGAGTTGCAAGCCAGTGGTGCTTGTTACTCTTGGAGGTTGCCACCTCCTAGATGGCTTGGTAGTGGTCTCCGTCGAAGCCCGCAAGAAGCTTGTGCGGCGCTCCGGAGAAGTGCTTGTGCGGGGCATTGTGCTCGCCTCGCGGGAGCCGCGAAGAGCAACTCTAGTAAAGCGTGTCATTGAGCTACCCTCACTCAAGGGGTAGGTTCTTGCGGCGCCCGACGTGCAGGCTTAGCGGGTGATGCTAATTAGCCGCCGAACCACCAAGTGAGCGGTCGACACAACGGGGACTAGCGTGTTGGCAAACACGTGAACCTCGGGAGAAAAATAATCGTGTCAACCTTGTTCTTCCCGTTGATTTGCATCCCCATTACACAAGCTTGCAATTACTTTTATACATATTAAGCTTGTATAGTTGCTCTTATAATTAGATAGCTTGTATAGCTTGCTAATTACCTTCTTGCTTGTGTAGCATAGAAGTAGCTCCCTTGCGTGGCTAATTTGGTTTTAGTAACCTTGTTAGTCACATTGCTTAGTTTGTGTAGCTAAGTACTTGCGCTCTCTAATTAGGCATTGGTTGCCTTGTTATTGAGCATTGCTAGTGAGCATAGTTAGCTTTGTGCTTTTGCTTACTAGCATGTGTAGGAGCTCCCTTGTTGCTTAAAATACTAGTGGCATAGGTTTGTGTAACCTTGCTCTTAAGAAGTGTTTAGGAGAGCTCTAGCTAACCCGGCACCTTAATTGCTTAATTAGTATATTTGAAAGTTGCTAAAGAACATAGATAGAGGGGTGTAGTCTTGGCTAGACCGATAGTTTTAATTCCGCACTTGTTTCGGTTAGCCGACGCGATTGAGTATTAAAAAGGACTATTCACCCCCCTCTAGTCGCCATCTCGACCTTTCAGTCGAGCGATCCATCGCGCTTCAGTCCTTTTGGGTGGGAGAACCTCCTCGAGGAGGTAGACGAGTAATGGCGCTCGCCAGTCAGCTTGATCGAGTGCTACTATGGCGACGTCGGCGGGCGACATCGTCACGGAGGCACCGAGGTCAGAGCCCCCGAGCGCCAGGTTGGCATCGGGGTGTGTCTGGATCGAACCTTCCAGGATGCGGGCGGACGGCTCGTGAAGGTCGTGGATGAAGACCCCATCCGAAGACGGAACCCGCCTGGCAACCAATTTTGTGAGAAAATCGGCGGCATCGTTGTCCTTTCGGGAAACATGATGTAGTTCGCTCCCTTGGAATTTGTCCTTGAGTTTACGCACCTCCTGACAATATGTTGCCATGAGGGGACTTTTGCAAGAGGGGATCGCCATGAACTTGGCGTAGCATGGCCGCCGCAAGATGGCGTGGTAGGACCCTGGGAAGTCCACCACCTCGAAGGTGAGGATCTCCGAGCAGAAGTTAGCTCGGTCGCCAAATGTGACGGGCAGGTCGATCTGCCCGAGCGGGTACGCCTGCGTCCTCGGGATCACGCCATGGAAGCGAGAGCTCACTGGGCGGAGCTCCGACCGGGGGATGCGCAAGGCGTCCAAGGTGTCGACGTAGAGGATGTTGAGGCCGCTGCGTCCGTCCATCAGCACCTTGGTGAGACGCTGCTTGCGGACACTGGGGTCGACGATGAGCGGGTAGCGACCCGGTCTGGCGACGTGGGAAGGATGGTCCCTCTGATTAAAAGTGATCGGAGATTCTGACTAGCTAAGAAAGGAGGGGACGACCGTTTCAGCGATGCATGTCTCTCTGTAGCGCACTTTGTGCTGGCGCTTGGAGTAGATGGCATCAGATCCCCAGAAGATCATGAGGCATTCCTCGGGATCGGGAAAGTCGTCCCCATCCTTGCCCACCGCGCCTCCTTTCTTGGCCGCTGCCTCCTTGCCCTTTCCTTCTTTCGGTCCGCCGGCCTGTCGCAGAAAGTGCTTGAGGAGTTCACAGTCCTTGTAGAGGTGCTTGACGGGGTAGGCGTGGTTGGTGCACGGGCTCTCCATGAGCTTGTCGAAGTGGTCAGGCTGGCCCTGCTGGGGCCGCTTGCCCGCGCGATCGGCCGCGGCGACCAAAGCGGAGTTGGCCGGTCGGCGCCGATCCTTCTTGTACTTTTTGCCCCTTTGTGTGGAGGGACCCTCGTATTGGTCCTTGCGCTTGGCCTTACCCTTGTCTCGGCCTCCACTTAAGACCACTCCAACCGCCTCCTCGCCGGAGGCGTGGTTCGTGGCGACGTCGAGCAAGTCGCGGATGGTACGGGGCTTTAGACAGACAAGCTTGTGAATCAAAGACTCACAGGTTGTCTCGGAGAGAAACGCGCTGATGACGTCCACGTCGACGACATCAGGAAGAGAGTTGCATCGTTTCGAGAACCTACGGATGTAATCCCGCAGGAACTCGTTTGGCTCCTGCTGGCAGCTCTTGAGGTACCAGGAATTCCCCGAACGGACATACGTCCCCTGGAAATTCCCGATGAAGATCCTCTTAAGATCCGCCCAGTCGCGGGTGCTGTCAGGTGGGAGGAATTCGAGCCATGCTCGAACATGCTCCCCCACGTAGATGGGGAGGTATTGAATGATGAAGTGGTCATCATCCACTCCTCCGGCTCGGCAGACGAGCCGGAAGTCTTCGAGCCATATACCGGGATTTGTCTCTAGTATATTTGGCGACATTGGTAGGCGGTTGGAAGCGTTGTGGGAACGGCGCTCTCCGGATACGACGACCAAAGGCCCATGGTCCCGGGCCATCCGGGCTAGGACTCCGGTCGTCCGGTCGGTGACCATGTCTGGGGCGCGTTTCCCCGCTCCCCACGATGGTCCGGCCAGGGCCCGTGTCGCCTGTTCTCACCGACCCATGATAGACGTCATCATCACGCCGGGCTTGACGCCGATTGTTGATGACGCTGCGAGCGTCTCGGTTCGGCTCGAGGCATTCGCGCACAGGTGGTCGGTGTGGAGCGAGGGCCGAGTCAGGCTGTGGTGCAGCTGCGGCCTCCTGTTCCGCGCCCGGCGACTGTAGTGGTGAGCGGATGGAGCGGTTTGACTGGCGCACCCCCATTCCTCCGGTGGAGAGAGAGGCGCGAAGTCGATGTCGCGATGCGGAGCTCTCTGCCTGTTGAACGGCGGCGGTTTCCACCAGCGCCCGGAGGTCCGATGAACCGCCTGCTCCTAGGGATCGACAGGCTCTGGAAGGCCACACAGAAGCATCGCCACAGCGGCGATGTTCTGGCTAGCCCGAGCAAACTATGGGGGATCGTTCCCCCCGTCCATGATGTTGCACTGGACCTGGCGGGGGCGACCCCGGACGCCGCTCGCCGGGTTTCGCATGCGGGCGCAGCGTGCTGAACCGAGCGCGCCGGCGCAGGTGGCGACTAGCTCTGCCGCCTCTATTGTAGCTCCTCGCCGTGCTCCTGCGCACGTGCGAGGGCCTCCGCACGAGGGTCCGGAGGGGTGTGAGTCTGTAACGACTCTGCCACCACCGGCGACTGTCTCGGAGCGTCCGTCATAGCGCACTCCCAGGACATAGGGTGGTAGGTGCCACGACATCACCGATGCTGGAGCCATCGCTTTCAACGTCATCGTCCATGAGGTCGTGGAAAGAGGCGGGAGCGTAGCCCGCCATCCCCACGAATTCGGATATGAGAGGGAGCGGCGTCCGCATCTTTTGGAGCCCCCGTGCGTACGCATCCGCGGGGGACGCGAGGCCATTGGAGAACCAATTGCATGGCGGTCGCGGTGGGGACAACGAGGTTCCTCCGAAGAGTTGGCGGAAGATATTAAATAGCGAGTAAAGAACAATATGTACGTTACTCACAGTAGGGTTTGAGCCTAGCGTGGGCTCGAAGCGAAGCATAGAGCGCCTCGTCGTTGAGGTCGTGGGGTGGCCCGGAGTAGACGGAGGGCGCTCCTCCGATGGGCGTCGGGACAAGTACCTCCTCGCGAAGGTGAAGCACGCCGAGCCGGTCGGCGACGAAGTCTAGGCTTCTGAAGAGGATGGACTGGGACGGCTCGAAGACGGAAGGAACCCACATCCCAACAGATGGGAATGTGGGAAACTCTAGCGAGCCGAAGCGAGTTGTATCGCTTGGGCCCGCCATGCCGAAGATGGCGGAAAGGTGGGCCATCCGATGACCAAAAGCATGAACGTACGGTGTCTTCCCCACGGACGGCGCCAACTGTTGGTGCAAAAAGTGACCAACTAGTAAATATTTATCGTTTTACCGTATGTTGTGATCGGATGTGGCATAGCACTCAATGACACAGGGTTTATACTGGTCCGGGCAACGTGCCCAAAGTCCAGTTTGAGGTGATCGGTGACTTTATTTCTGAGTCCAGGTGCTTGAAGTTTGGTGTGGGGTTACAAACGAGTAGGAGTAAGGTAGAGGTGTCAGAGGTCCGGCCGGACTCTGGACCGAAGGGCCGAGAGTGACGGGAGCTCCTACGTGCGCTAAGTATTGAACGTATGCTTTGTGTAGCTTTAGAAAGTCTAAAGCTAGCAGAGAATGAGTCGGAATGATCCGTCTGTTGTTGTTTGTTGTTCATCGCTGTTGTCCCCCTTTGTTAGGAGATGGTGCATCCCCTTTTATAGATAAAGGAAATGGCCTTACAAATGAGAGAGAGAGTGTGCTACCAAGTCTTGTTGCCCATGCCATTGGGTATAAGCCAGTTTGTCAGCGCCCACGATACTGTTGACGCCCAGATGCATGTGGTAGGTTCCATCGTATTCTTCTCGGTATGGCCAATGTCGACGTCTACCATACTGTAGGACAAATGTCGACGCCCACAACACTATTCGTGTTTCTGACATGTCTGAAAGGTTATAAAGTACCCTTCTGACACGACCTGACAGTACTGTCTTGCAGGTGTGCAGGATACGGTCCTCGGTATTACGGTTTGACTTGAGCGCCCTTCCTTATTTGCTCCGCCTGATTCTTTGGGTCCATACCGAACGAGCGTCCCCGGTCGATCGTTTCGCGGTCGGCTCCGACTGCGCCGGTCGGAGAAGAGTTGTAAGCAGAGGTTTGGTGTGTTCCCGGTCGGAGAGACGGATCAGAGTCAGAAGTTAGCGTCGTCTCCTCCTTGGCCAGGCCTTCCGGTCGGAAAGGCGGGTCGGAGTCGGAAGCTAGCGTCGTCTCCTCCTTGGCCCTTGCTCTTTTGGCCTGTCGTTTAGGTATCTGGGCCGGCCCAGGAGTTGCGCGTCGTTTCGCAACATCGTCTACTGGGCCAAGCTTTTACTGAGAAGCAAGTCCATTAGGGACCCCGAGTTTATAAACCCGACAAATACAGATATTAAGGGGGTGTTTGGTTTTTTAGGCGCTCCTAAAATTTATGTCACATCAAATATTTAGAGACTAATAAGGAGCATTAAATATAAATTAATTACAAAACTAATTACATAGATGGAGGCTAATTTCCGAGACGAATTTTTTAAGCCTAATTAATCTATCATTAGCACATGTTTACTGTAGCACCACGTTGTCAAATCATGGACTAATTAGGCTTAAAAGATTCGTCTCGTAAATTAGTCGCAAGTTATGCAATTAGTTTCATAATTAATCTATATTTAATATTCTATACATATGTCAAACATTCAATGTGACAGGAAGGAATTTTAGAAGGAGGGGAAGAAACCAAACAGCCCCTAAAACTCTCTTCACTTCAGCTCTATAGGAACAGGAGCAGCAAGCTGTCCTAAAGAGAAGACCCACTTGGAGACGAGGCAGCACTAGCACTGGCAGATCTTCTAGACGGGGAAGGCTAATGCAGAGATTTAGGAGTCGAGATTCTTAGTTCAAGAATAGGGTCTCAATTCCATACTTTCTATTTGAAGAACAAGATTCTATTCCAAAAGAAGGTATTGAGAGCCCCCATCAGAAGCCATTGCGGTTCGCGCAAACCACAGCACAAAACTAATTCCCTGTCCTGTCCTCTCAGGATTGATTCACTCACATTGCACTATTCGCAAACTCATCTTCCCCCGAACAATTCCCTCAAGAAATCCCCAATCTACCAAACAGCAAAGGCGATCCCTTTTATCACACAACACAAGATATTATCCAAAGGGGCCAGAGCAAACCGGCTCCGGGTTCTTGATTTCGGGCACCGGTACCAATCGCCCCCACAGAACAGAAACCACCTTCCTTTTTAGTAGTAGGATGAAAAAAAAAGGGAAGGGAGACCTCGCGCGAAGAGACGAGACGAGACGACTGACCTTCGCGCCGCCGGCTGTTGCCCCTACTAGCGGATTGGACGACGGCGCTGGTCCTCCGCCTGCGCCCGTCCTCGGTAGCTTCGGCGGAACGGGAGTAGGATGATGAAGGGGAACAAGAAGTTACGGGGCAGGTGGCTGGCATGCTATGCTGGATTTCTTTACTCCCTGTTTCCAAACGGAGGAGATATATTTTATTTGATCCCGACGCAAATCTCCGATCAATAAAGTCCCTGTTCGTCCGTACCCTTTCATAAAAATAACAATATTTTTTTTCACAACAAATTAACGTTAATATTAGCATGAGCCGTTTTTATAGCCAGCGCTCAATATTACTCTGACTTGGAAGCATACAATTGCTCTGCTCCCTTTTCGCCTTTTTTCGCGGAGTTTTCATTCAGTGCCTGTAATTTGCAGTTTGGCTGATAGAACCTCCCTTTCAGGCAAAGGTGCCTACCAGCTAATCCTCCTGCCCCAACTGTTGTTGGCTTCTTCCTAGTAGTTTATTTTTCTGCATATATATAAAAACAATCTAGTAACATACCACTATTATTATATATCAAGTTAACTTATCATACTCGTAGGAAAACCAAAGTAGCAGGATACCGGATTGAGCTGGTTCTTGCATTGCAGGCCCAATGTCCGAAGAAATTTCCGGTATAGCGCAACACGATTTGTGCGGGTATGGTGGCACAGCATGGCATTGACCGCGCACGAGACCGTCCAATTCCAACGGACGCTTCCAGGTTGCGTCTGCCGCCGGTCACTAGTCGACCTTTAGCTTCGCTTTGATGAAGAACCCTATGTGAAATGGAATACGGCGAAAAAGGATTCCATTCCACCTCGTTTTAGCGTGGTTATAGTTGCCTGCGGACGGAGAGGGTCGGTCAAGATCGGTGGCCGTGGCGTGGGCTCCGTGTTCAGTGGAGATGGCCGGATGGGGCGACCGGCGACGTCCTCGCCGACGTCAACGGTGTATTCTTCTCAGTCTTTGTATAAAATTGTTAACTTCAGAGGCATTGTACCTGTTCATGTTCCTGCTTTGTGGCACTTGAAAATTCCTCCTAGCATACATTTCTTTCTTTGGTTACTTTCCAAGAACAAGCTGCTGACTAGATGAGGAGGAAAGTAGATGACCAGACTTGTTTGTTGTGTTCAAAAATTGAATCAGTATATCATCTCTGATGTCATCAGTGCAGGGGGCGCCAAAGCTCACGCCACCACGAGCGGGAGCACCCGGCGTCGCAGATGGTTGCACCAACCCCAGCGACGCGACGCCCACACCACGCGAAGCTGCACGGCGTCTCGCACGGTTCACTAAGGAGGTGCAGCTCAAGCGAATGTCGCCATTAATTGTCAGCCCACCAAGGCAGAAGGTGGCAACAACAAGATAACCCCTGTCAAAGCGGAGCAGACGGATTGCCGCTCAGCCGCTGGCGCATATTCCGACCTCCGAGCGAGGCGAGGTGCTCCTCATGCAGAGGATGGGCTTTGCACCGCCGGCAGCTCCAATCTCATCCGCGTCCAAGCGAGCATACGACGACTTATTCGCAAGGAACTTGACGTCGAGCGAAGTCGAAGCACTGGACGCGCTGTTCTCGGCGACCAATGCTAGGACTGGTAGAAGACTATTCTCGGATGACGGAGCAGGGTCGCGCGGCCAGTAGCGGAGACGCCCAGCTCCGTTGGTTACTGCACTGCTCTTAGTTTGGTTGTTTACTTTTTATGTAATATCAAAGTTCGAAACAGTCTGCTAGGAATGTCCAGTCACAACTGTAAGACCTCCTAGGGCGCTCATTAGAAACGTGTCGTGTGTATGGTTAAACTTTTTCTTCTTAATTACAATGATACGCAAATCTTTTGCGTATTCGAGAAAAAAAGTATATCATCTCTTCTTTAGTTGTGTAGTTGCTAAACAACTCTGGGTTTGTGTTTCTGAAGCTATTGGTAAAGATGTAGGAAGTTCCTTTGAATCTATAAGCTCTTTGTGGTTAAGCAACAAGAGATTCTTAATTGATAATATGTTTTGTGCTGCTGCCTTGTGGGGGCTTTGGAAGCTAAGAAACGGTCTATGTTTCCAGGGTTGCCTTTGGAAGGATGTGAAACTGCTATTTCAGCACGTTGTCAGTATGCTTCAAAACTGAAGGCTGCTATGCCCCAAGAAAAACCTTTTGGAGTTCAATCAGAAGTTAGTGAAGCTGAGGATCATAGCCACAAGACCCCACCTGCTACCTGGTTGTCCCAGGTAGGGAAGGATTGGGAGAGCTTTCTCTACAAGCATGCACTCGAATGGCAACACCAAGCTCTTCCAGCAGATGTGGAGGAGCACCTTGCTGGCTTTGAGGAAATGGTTGGAGAGACGGAGGAAAACAAGTGGTTTAGTTTGGCTCAGTTCAAGTCTGCCTGGCAGATGTAATGTTTGATGATGGTTGATGGGGTGTGTTTCTCTTTTGTGCTCGATGTTGAGGTGGGTACTTTGTTATTCTGGACGAATGCTGTAAACGTTTGTGGTCTTGGTTAATGCTAAGGCTGAGGCAAGGCCCTTAAACTCTAAAAAAAAATAGCGGCGGCGGCGTGGGCTCGGTCGGGACTCGGGACAGAGAGAGAAAAAGAAAAAAGGCTACCGAGGCCGCGTCCAACGCCAGCCCAGTGGGACAGGCATCATTTGCAGCCGGGCCGGTACGTGTTGGCGGCGGGCCGGTTGATGAGACGAGAATGGCCGCAGCCCACGAGTCATACTGTCGGCCCAGCACCGTCTGATCAGGAAGCGAACCGGTTGTCCCGTGCCTGCCCACACCTCCGCCGCGCACCTACCACTGTCTCCGCTCGGCGTCACCGGTCAGTCAGTCATCTCAGGCACCACCGGACCAGACCAAACCCCGCCTGCGAATCTAAAGCCAAACCAACAATCCACGGGAGGGGAAGGGCGGGGGCATGGAGTTCCTGCAAGGGCAGAGGCTGGAGACCACGGTGGCCGTCGCGGTCGCCGTCGCCGCCGTCGCCGCCGGCGCCGCCTACCTCTTCCTCCGCAGTAGGAAGCCCAGGGGTGAGCCCTTTGCCCTTCCCATTACGAATAACCCGCGCGTGTCCGGAACCCTTGCTATGGCTAGTCACTCGTCTCTCTCTCGTGTGGTCACTACTCATTAGTATGTATCTCTGGCTCTGAATCCTGCCGCGCTTGTGTCCTGCTGAGCTCAAAGAATTCGTGAGTGTGCTCTGGTCCATTGATTCATCTTTCTTTCATGCTAATAATTGGATTTAGTTGTGTTGATTGATGCCTCTGAACACTAGTGTCAGTAAAATTACATGATTCCAAAGCTGAACATTCAGAGATAAGTTCCTTGCTAGGCCAAGGCCATCTAGTTGACATGCTTCTTTGGATTCTGAAACATTTGAGAACTGGCCCTATTTATCCTTACAACCGTGGTTATTTTCTTGCTACTTGGTACTTTGTTTGTGTATATGCATATACCGTTCTACTTATTTTAAGTGAGCTACTTAGTCCTTTCAAAGCTACGAGCTCATTCTTTTTTAGGAACACGGAGCTCGCAGCCTAGTCCCATTTTTTCTTGTAGCTCATTTGTGTTGGTTGTGTTGTAATCTGTTCTATAGGCTGCCTGGACCCCGAGAACTTCAAGGAGTTTAAACTTGTTGAGAAGAGGCAACTGAGTCATAATGTTGCCAAGTTCAAGTTTGCGCTTCCAACACCTACTTCTGCATTGGGTCTTCCAATCGGACAACATATAAGCTGCAGGTTTGGGCTCTTTGTTACCACTTTTGAAAGTGGGTTTGCAAGGTACAGCCGTTAGTTTTGAATTTCCTTTAATCTTACTGTGTTTATCCCCAATTGTTCCAGAGGACAGGATGCTGCTGGCGAGGAAGTGATCAAGCCTTATACTCCAACTACTCTGGACTCTGATCTTGGATCATTTGAGCTTGTTATAAAGGTAAATTTTCAATAAGAGGATCCTTTTTTTCCATTTCCTAATCATTCCATCTTATCTTCAGTTGTGTTGTTATGCATC
Source organism: Miscanthus lutarioriparius (assembly GCA_904845875.1). NCBI lineage: Eukaryota > Viridiplantae > Streptophyta > Magnoliopsida > Poales > Poaceae > Miscanthus > Miscanthus lutarioriparius. The sequence goes on along the minus strand of CAJGYO010000017.1, from coordinate 17,192,339 downwards.
TTTGGTCATCAATGCAACTATTTGTGCACTGTTGTGATTGACCACTTATTTTTCTTTCTTTCCCATCATGAAGATGTATCCCCAAGGAAGAATGTCTCATCATTTCCGTGAGATGAAAGTTGGTGATTATCTGTCTGTGAAGGGACCTAAGGTATACCTGTATCACATTATTTTTGTACGTAGATTTTGCCTGTTCCATGTCCGAACTAACACACTATACATGCTCAATTTGGTCCTTTCTCATGATACATATTTTGGTCTTGATTTTTTTTTGTCTATAATACTGAGTTACTGAGTATTATTAGGCATCACACTTGTCATTCTGTGGTTGTACACAAAGATAAATAAAAATGGCCCAAATACCTTGTTACCTTCATTTTTGCTACATTGGAAAGAGGCGTTCATTTGTTTTGTGAGAGTGATAGCATTTATTTTAGCAAAGGCAACAAATGAACAAAATGGCAAAAAGATACCTAGAAGTTTTACATTTTGAATGAAGTTGAGAAGGCTAAAACAACATCTATTTTGAATCATAGGGTGTATTTTGTTAATGAAAATATAGATATGCTCCTGGTATGCATTTTGGCCTCTCAAATATTGAAGTTAAATAAATGCTTCTCTAACCTAGGGCCGTTTCAAGTACCTACCTGGACAAGTGAGAGCATTTGGAATGATAGCTGGAGGATCAGGCATTACTCCAATGTTCCAAGTAATAAGACATGGTCCTAAGTTATCTATTGTGGCATAAAAGTTGAGATATTTTTTTAGTATTCAGCAGTGCTTTTTTCTGTCTTACTATAGGTCACAGGGGCAATTCTTGAGAACCCAAAAGACAATACGAAAGTACACCTATCTATGCAAATGTCACATATGAGGATATTCTTCTGAAGGTATGCCTTTTATGCTGACAGACTCCATTGACTCTTTTTCGAGAACGCATCCGTTGACGCACGTTTCATTAAGAGGATAAGACTCCATCGACTCTTAACCTGATAGCAGTTATATACCTGTATGTAGAATGGTCTGGTTCAATTGATGATGCCTATTTGGTGATACACAGTACACTGATATCATTACTCTCCATCTGTCTAGCTTATATTACGAATAGAAAACTAGTAGGGCTGGTTTCTCAGATATGGAAATAATCTGGTTTTTGCACATAATTTACGGATCATATCATGAAGCGCAGAAACATGTCACAGAATACCAGGCAATTTGTAATTTGCTACTAGAATTCTATATATGCCCTCTTGCAAGAATTCCTCTATAAAATATGTGTAAGCAGCACTCTTTTGTCTAGAAATAATTATGGATTTGTTCCTCCACAGTAGAACTCGGAACTCTTGTCTACAGTTCTTGTATATAGACACCTGTTTGTTTGCTAAACTAAACCATCGCAATCGAAGGAAATTTTCTGTTTGACATGCATTTGTGCCACTGATTGGGCTTATGACATTACATTCGTGATGAAATTGCAACTCGCTATTATACAGTACAGTATCGTTTTGTGCGCTTACATTTTGCTTGATGCAGGAAGAGCTTGACAGTATGGCCAAAAACTATCCCGATCGTTTCAAGATCTACTATGTCTTGTATCAGGTTTATTTCTATTCTAAGAATTAGTAGTTTGGCCAGTCACCTATCATTAGTGGATACCCTATGTTTCGCTCGTCTGTGTCTTACTAAGGGGGTGTTTGGATCCGGCTACTAAAATTTAGAAGGTGTGTCGGGAGGATGTTGCATGGGGTGTTCGGATACTAATAAAAAAACAAATTACATAATTCGTCAGTACTCCACGAGACAAAATTTTTAAGCCTAATTAATCCGTCATTAGCACATGTTTACTGTAGCAAACCATTGTCAAATCATGGACTAATTAGGCTCAAAAGATTCATCTCGCAAATTAGTCGCAAACTATGTAATTAGTTTCGTAATTAGTCTATATTTAATATTCCATGCATGTGTCTAAACATCCGATGGGACAGTGGCTAAAATTTAGGAGGGGCAACCAAACACCCCCTAAATAGGCATTGTTTCCGTGCAGCCTCCTGAAGTCTGGGACGGTGGTGTCGGGTTCGTGTCAAAGGAAATGATCCAGACTCATTGCCCAGCGCCTGCTGCTGACATTCAGGTAAGCTTTCCAGTTACTGAAAGCACTTGCTGGAACTTGGAAGCCATCAGTTTTGCTCGGTGAAGTCAGACACTAGGGGGGTTTCCGTTTCCAGGTATTGCGATGTGGCCCTCCTCCCGTGAACAAAGCCATGGCTGCGCACCTGGACGATCTCGGCTACACGAAGGAGATGCAGTTCCAGTTCTGAGCATTCTCTCTACCAATACCAAAATAAACGGCGATGGAACAAGTTTCGTTGCCTCTTTGAGTAGACGAAGCCTGATCCTGTCGTCATATAGCTCCAAACAGACGAAGTTTGCCGTTCAGAGCATCGTACCTGGATGAAAGGAGTACCGAGTACCTAACCTAATTTGTATTGGTGTCGGGACATTGTACCATGCCATTTTTCGTGTCGTCGCAGTCGCTACTCCAATGAAGACATGTTTTTTTTTTTGTGGCATCGCCATTTTTGCCTCGTATCTGCAATGTTACCAGTGGTTACAGTGCACCCTCTCCTAACACAATCGTTTGTCACTCCGAGCCGGCACACCGGTGCCAACTTGTATCATTCTGACGCGTCATACAAATACAAAAACTGTGCATGTGCAGATGTGCTATCTCTGTTCTTGCAGAGCAATGGACGCGTGCGCATACGTACGGCCATACGGGTAGGCTTGGTAGCAAACAGGTGAGCAGGTGGTGTGTTGGTTGCAGACTTGCAGCTCCTGCCCTATGAGGCCGAAACACGAACAGCACAGCGATGTCAAGCCGCTCGTTTACACGCCAGGTGCAAGACAGTGACACCAAGGCGTTCGTCGTCGTCTTCTGAGCTCCTGCTACAATGGTTCATGGCGTGTCCGTACATGTACGTGCGATTGCTTCGTGCTCAGGGGACAGGAGACAGGAGAGTGCATGCGTTCTGCCTGCAAGGGCAGGGATGTGAACAACTGACAAAGACGATCGAACACACGGTCCGATAAGGGCATGGGAAGTCGTCAAATCGAAAAGTTGTAACTAAAAAAATCTATGTTTTGCTTTTTCGCAAGAGGGCTCCTGGGCCTGTGGGCCATGGCAAATTCCCGTGGTCGTGTGTTTTCGTTGGGAGGGGCACTGATTACTGAGCCTGGGCCATGTATAATAGTAGCTTAGCGGTTAAGCTTTCACTCATGTACTGGGCACCCATAATATTACCACCAAACGCACTCGAGTGAGTGTGCAATTTAGTGTAGGGACCAGAATTTTAAAGTTATATAAGGTGAAAAAGACGCATCGGTATGTTTTAATATGATTTTTTACTTAGCCTACAATTTGCTTCCAAAAGGTAAAAAAAATATAATAAAACATGTAATAAGCTTCCGAAATGTCATTCTCCTTACGATTTCTTTTTGACATCACTATGTAATAAGCTTCCAAAAGGTCATTTTCCCTACAAAGTTGTAATAAGCTTCCAAAAGGTTAAAAAAAGTTCTACCAGAATTTTAAAGTTGGGCAGCTCCAAAGTCGACTTTTAAGTTAGCTCTAAGCATTTATCTCATATTTTAATAGAAGAGAGATAAAAGTTAGTTCTTGATCAAGGGCTAAGCTCTTGCACATATTTTAAAGTTATGTGAGAGTGACATGTGGGGCTATCCATTGTTAAAAGTTATGTGCTGAAAGTTAGTACTATTGGAGAAGTTGGCTGGTAGCTAGTACCTAGCTCGAACCATTGCGAGTGCCCTGAGGTGAGAAAGATGCATCGGTTGATGTAAAAGATAGAGCTACAACTTTGACATCAACCATGCAATAAGCTTCCAAAAGGTCATTCTCCCTCCCTCTCAATCCGGTAGAAATTATGTACGAGCTACCAAAACGGCTTTCCCCATGCATGAAGCAACAAGGAGTTTTTGTTTGCTTGTAATTTTGTAGAGAAGCCATATGGTGGACGATCACGCCTCCCGTGGAAGATCGGACTCACTGTCACCACCGTTTTTAAATGGGCATCATGCAATGCATGGCCCCCCACTAATCGGCCGAGTGGTGGTGGTCGTGGTCTCGCCTCTAATGATGGCAACGATGATGGCATCCTTTCAGCTAGCTCCGACCCTCGTACCCGAATCATATCTTTCGCAGCTAGCTTGCGTTTGGACCATTGCGCTTCACACACAGATCTGCACTACGACCTAAATGCGCTACAACACCATATCCTGCGCATTCAATTTAATCATCATCGAGTAGGGAAGGCGTTTTCTTTTCTTTTCTTCTATCTTCTTTTTGTTTCCTCTTAAAAAGAACTTGAGTAACCATTCTAGTAACAACCACTTTTAGTGGGTGGCTCAGTGGAGAGACGTGCACACTCGTTGTTGAAATTTTGTCTTTAAGGTCATATGTGTCACCGTTGTATACACATGAGGTATATGTGCTTAAGGTCAATCTCAATGAAAAGTTTCATTTTCATTAAATGGGGAGTTTTAAAAGTAAGTTTAATGATATTTTTTGCGAGGAAGTAAGTTTGATGATATGGCACTAAAGTTATAATCGATGATTGAGAAAAGGTTTTATTTAGATTAAACTACCATTTCCACTTAGGGAGCGTTTGGATCTCTTTATTTTGGAGAAATTAGAATCTATTTAATGGATTAGGCTATTTATCTTAGAATTTGAGATTTCACAACTTTCCAAAGTTCACGTATAAGGTTATCTTAAATTCATAAGGTGGAAGATGGAAATTGATTCTATAGATCAACATGCTATGTTTCTACTTTACAACTTATAGCACGCTTTTCAACTCGCTTTCTATCGGGTATCGATATTAGGGATACCCAAAGCAAGGAAGTTAGTGCCCACGCTGACTTCCCCGGATGGCTCGAGACGTATTAAAAGGTCTCGCCCTACCCCAAGGCTACGGGCTCCGTCTTGTCCGACCTCGAGGCCGCGGGCTCCGTCTCGCCCGACCCCTTGGGTGCGGGCTCCATCTCGCCCGACCCCAAGGACGCGGGTTCCGTCTCGCCCAAGGCCGCGGGCTCCGTCTCGCCCGACCTCGAGGCCGCGGGCTCCGTCTTGCCCGACCTCGAGGTCGCAGGCTCCGTCTCGCCCGACCCCTTGGGTGCGGGCTCCGTCTCGCTCGACCCCAAGGACGCGGTTTCCATCTCGCCCAAGGTCGCGGGCTCTGTCTCACCCGACCTTGAGAACGCGGGTTCCGTCTCGTCCGACGAGGATCCATACCGTCGCCAACCACTCCAAGTCCAAGCGTATGGGCCTGGGTCAAAACTCTGACGCCAGAGAATAGGCTAGCACGCCTCGATGTAACCCGTGGCCATGATGGGCCATACCTAGAGATTCACATCAAGAACAATGTCGGGCGTGTGTAAGGTCCTAATGGCTAGAGGGGGGGTGAATAGCCTATAAAAATTTCTACAACAACACTTAGTAAACCGGTTAGACAAATATGAGGCGAAGCGAGTATTGCGCTAGCCTACTAAAAATGCAAGCCACCTACCACAATTCTAGTTTCTTTTGTTTCTAACCACACAATGGATATGGCACTACACTAAGTTAGTGTGCTCTCAAAGGCTAACTAAAGAGCCACACTAACCAACTAACAAGCTCTCACGACTAGCTACACTAAAGAGCTTGATAACTAGTTTGCGGTAATGTAAAAGAGAGAGAGAGAGCAAGATAATTATACCGCCGTGTCGAGGAATGAACCAATCAATCACAAGAATGAAAACCAATGAATACCAATCACCTCGGAGTCAAATGATGACACAATGATTTTTTTACCGAGGTTCACTTGCTTGCTGGCAAGCTAGTCCTCGTTGTGGCGATTCACTCACTGGGAGGTTCACGCTCTAATTGGCATCACACGCCAAACCCTCAATAGGGTGCCGCACAACCAACACAAGATGAGGATCACACAAGCCACGAGCAATTCACTAGAGTACCTTTTAGCTCTCCGCCGGGGAAAGGTCAAGAACCCCTCACAATCACCACGATCAGAGCCGGAGACAATCACCAACCTCCGCTCGATGATCCTCACTGCTCCAAGCCGTCTAGATGGCGGCAACCACCAAGAGTAACAAGCGAATCCCGCAGCAAAACACGAACACCAAGTGCCTCTAGATGCAAACACTCAAGCAATGCACTTGGATTCTCTCCCAATCTCACAAAGATGTTGAATCTATGATGGAGATGAGTGGGAGGGCTTTGGCTAAGCTCACAAGGTTGCTATGTCAATGCAAATGGCCAAGAGAGTGAGCTTGAGCCGGCCATGGGGCTTAAATACAAGCCCCCACGAAATAGAGCCGTTGTACCCCTTCACTGAGCACTTGTCGGGGTGACCGGACGCTCCGGTCATATCGACCGGACGTAGGACCCCAGCGTCCGGTCGCCCGATGCTTGCCACATGTCATCGGCTTTAAACGTTGATCGCCCGATCTCAACGGTCATCAGTACATTTAAGTAGTGACCGAACACGCTGCTCAAAGTGACCGAACGCACCAACACCAGCGTCCGGTCGTTTTCAGTAAGGTACCAGAAGCAAAAAATCACGACCGGGCGCGTTCGGTCGTGCCCGACCGGACTCACCCAGCGTCCGGTCACTCAACGTCTCCCATGTACGCTGCATATGTCATCATATGTCATACTGACCGGACTCAGGCCCTGAGCGTCTAGTCATTTCTCGTGCCAGCGTCCGGTCATGAGACCAAAACCGGACGCGCCGGTCCTATCGAGACCAGCGTCCGGTCACTTACAGTGACCTCCGTTCACCTGGGTTAAGCCACCGAACACATCTGTTACACTCTGTGAAACCCTGTCTTTTCTATACAGTGCGCCGGTGGAACCATCGAACTATCCGCACTCTATGGGCGGACTCTCCGCCGGTGAAGTTTCTTACCCTTGCTCAAATGTGCCAACCACCAAGTGTATCACCTTGTGCACATGTGTGTTAGCATATTTTCACAAACATTTTCAAGGGTGTTAGCACTCCACTAGATCCTAAATGCATATGCAATGAGTTAGAGCATCTAGTGGCACTTTGATAACCACATTTCGATACGAGTTTCGCCCCTCTTAATAGTATGGCTATCGATCCTAAATGTGATCACACTCACTAAGTGTCTTGATCACCAAAAACAAATTGGCTCCTACCACTTATACCTTTGCCTTGAGCCTTTTTGTTTTTCTCTTTCTTCTTTTCAAGTCCAAGCACTTGATCATCACCATGGCATCACCATCATCATGTCATGATCTTCATTTGCTTCACCACTTGGAATGTGCTACCTATCTCATGATCACTTTGATAAACTAGGTTAGCACTTAGGGTTTCATCAATTCACCAAAACCAAACTAGAGCTTTCAGCGTGTCGGTGCTGTTCTGCCTAATCCTCGTACGGACGCTAACAGGCGCATCAGTTCACCACAATGTCCACCGGGATGGAGTGGAACGCCATGACCGGCAGATGACGTCTACGCATGGCGCTAGTGACAAACAGGGCCACGACATGGAGCCATCCCTGTTGATATCTATAGGATCGATGGGACCCATATGAAGGAGAAGAAAGACCCAGCAACCCTAGAAGCCTTCTTCTCTATCTTGTTCTTCTCCTTTTCCTCCTCTATAAACCCGCGCTTTCCCTTCGCCTATAAAAGGAGAAGCAAGGCACCCCATGAAACGGGAGATCTGGACATAAAAGCACGACACGAGCACACGGCTGGGCGGTAAGCGAGCTCTCAGCACCCATTGACTCCTTCCACCAGAAACTTGGAATCCTCTCCCTCTCTCGCCTGTTTGTAACCCCTACTGCAAACCAAGTGTCAGTAACACGAGCAACAGTGAACTAGACGTAGGGACGTTCTGCCCAAACCAGTATAAACCTTAGTGTCCTCCGAGCACACCATCCGAGCTAGACGCGCAAATACAAATTACTCGTCGGTGGTCCTAAAACATCGACAGTTGGCGCGCTAGGTAGGGGCTTTTTGCGCGTCTCGACGTCCACATCTGGCCTTGGATGGCTAGTCACGGCGTCAGCTGGGTCCCGGGCGCGCACATGTGCTTCGGGAACCTGGACTTCATCGTTACGATGGAGGGAGAGTTGGCGCAGGTTCCCACTGCTGTCCAGCCTCTCCACTCCACCGGCCTCGACGCGATCACCGAGGCGCTTGAGGAGCTGCAACTGCACGCACCAGAGGTCCACACCCCTAGAAGCGAACAGCTCCTCGGCTTCGATTATGGGAGGCTAGAGCGCTAGCTCGACGCCTTCCTGGGACCCTGACCATCCCGGGAGGACCTGCGCTGCCTCACCTTCTCGTTCGCCAATGTCATGACGTAGCTTATCGGAGGAGAGCCACTCTCCCCGGAATACCTCATCCGGAGCGCCCGACAATGCTCCCGTTCGATCTGTGCAACGCCGCAGAGACCGTTGGCCACCTTGTGGCGTAGCGCACACCCCTATCCCCTATGAACGACGAGTTCATGGGGATGACCGCATACATCACGGAATCTTTCCATGACCTTCTCGCGGGAGAATCGGAGTCGCCCTCCGACTCTAACTCCAGCAGGGGAAGCCATCACCCCTCGCGAGAATGTTTCATGGCAGGTACCCCTGAGGGATACATTGAAAGCATCCACAAGGTAGGGGATACCCCAACAGATGACCTCGACGACGAGGTTGAGGGGAATGCAGGGGCCCTACCTCACCTGTGGGTAGACCACCTGAGGGCATGGCACTAAGAGCTCGAAGAAGCATGACTCTAGCTCGAGCAGGAATGCACGGAGCTCGAGCGAGAGATCAAGCACCACGGAGACGGTGGGCGTGCGCGCACTGTGGCCAACAACGTGAACCAGAGGATCATCGAGGACGACGATGCCCTCCCACACTTCACCCGGGCAAGCCAGAACATCACTGCTGCGGCGGCCTTGCTCTAGGCGCTTTTGGAGCCTGCGACACCTGAGGATCATCGGGCCCATCATGAGATTCGCACGCTACTCGAGTGTGTGGCGGAACAGTAGGCCGAGAGCTCGCTGTCCTGACAATGCGAGCTTGACGCTAGCCAGTGCGCGCCCTCAAAGTGACCTGATAGGGATGTGTTAGTCCACCAGGCACAGCGAGGCGGTAGGCCACATGCTGTGGCCCCGGTGCATGAGCATCTCAGCCTCCACCGTGATGCGCGCAACACCCTCGATGCCCGTAGGCGTGCCCACTGTGATGAGAGGGAGGAGGCTAGCTGCGGCTACCCCCTCGTTGTGGCGGACACTATAACAGCGGCGAGGGCCAACGCCCGAGCCTCGACTTGCCAGGACCTCTGGCCTTTGGCCGACACATCCTCAACGTTGTCTTCCCACCGCGGTACCGACTACCGACCAACATCCTGAAATACTCTGGGGAAACAAACCTTGGACTATGGCTCCAGGATTATTGGCTTGCTTGCCATGCTGGTGGAGCGAATAGTGACAATTTCATTATCTGCAACCTTCCATTGTTCGTGGCCGATTCGACGCGAACATGGTTAGAACACCTTCCGCCCAACCGAATCCAAAGTTGGGCGGACCTAAAAGAGATCTTCGTGGGAAACTTTTAGGGCACATATGCATGTCCTAGGAACCTATTGGATCTAAAAAACTGCTAACAGAAATCTAGGGAAACTCTTTGTGGGTACATCCAGCGCTTCTCCCAGCATTACGAGCTGCCCGATGTCGCCGATGCCGATGTCATAGGAGCTTTCCTATCCGAGATCACCTGTGAGTCCCTAGTTCACAAGCTAGGACGTAAGGGCCCATGAACCACCAAGGAACTCCTCGACATTGCCACCAGCCACACCTCAGGAGAGGAGGCGATCGGGGCGATTTTTTACTACCCCAAGGGCAAGGCAAAGTAGGACGAGGACGCCGGCGAAGGCGCCTCCAACCGCCCCAACAAGAAGAAGAACAAGAAGCGAAATGAGGGCTCGCTCGTGGCGACTATCGACCGCAAGGGGGGTTGGAAGCCTGCCGAGGGTACCTCGGACCACTTCAAGAAGCTACTCGAAGGGCCATGCCCAAACCATGCTTTCCCCGTCAAGCACCTATACAAGGACTGCGTCCTCATGAAGCGGTTCTTGTCTGGAGGCTCCAACAAATGGGAGCATAGGAAGGAGCCCAAGCCAGCCACAGACGACGCTAAGGGGAAGGACGGTGGATTTTTCGATGCTGGATGGCTGCCTCATGATCTTCGGAGGGTCGGCGTCCTACGACTCCAAGCGTCGCCAGAAGCTTGCATGCCGTGAGGCCTATACAGCCGAGCATTCCTTCCTACGATGGTCGGAGTCCGCCATAACCTTTGATCAGACCGACCACCTAAAAAGCGTCCCACAGCTGGGAAGATACCCACTCGTTGTTGACCTGATCATCTACATGAAGCGGCTCACCAAGGTACTGATGGATGGAGGCAGCAACTTCAACATCATGTACGTTGAAACACTCAACGCCATGGGCATCGACCGATCACGCATCCAGCCGACCGGGGCACCTTTCCACAGCATCGTGCTTGGAAAGCAGGTCGTGCCACTTGGGCAGATCGATCTGCCCATCACCTTCGAGAATCCGACCAATTATAGGATGGAGACCCTTACCTTCAAGGTGGTCGGGTTCCATGGGACTTACCACGCCATCCTGGGACGTCCATGCTACGCAAAGTTCATGGCAGTCCCCAACTACACCTATCTGAAGTTGAAGATGCCAGGTCCATGTGGGGTCATCACCATCGGCACCTCCTTCTAGCGTGCCTACGAGTGCAAGGTCGAGTGCTGTGAACATGCCACGGCAATTGTCGCCTCCAAAGAGCTTACAACCATCAGGGAGGAGGTTGTCGAAGAAGCGCCTGACCCCAAGCGGTCGACCGAGTCTTTCAAGACTGTATAGGGCACCAAGGAGGTCCTCATAGACCCTAGTGGCTCTAAGGGCAAAGTGGTGCGCATCGGCACCACGCTTTCCTCTAAATAGGAGAGCGTGCTCACCAACTTCCTCTGCGCCAATAGAGACATCTTTGTGTGGAGACCCTCAAACATGCTAGGCATTTCGAGAGAAGTCGCTGAGCACACCTTGAAAATTAGGCCAGGCTCCAAGCCGGTGAAGCAACGCCTGTGTCGCTTCGATGAGGAGAAACATAGGGCCATCAGCGAGGAGATTATAAAGCTTTTGGCAGCAGGGGTCATCAAGGAAGTATACCACCCCAAGTGGTTAGCCAAAACCGTTCTTGTATGAAAAAAGAGTGGGAAATAGAGAATGTGTGTTGACTACACGGGTCTCAACAAAGCATGTCCAAAGGATCCGTTTCCTTTGCCACGCATAGACCAAGTAGTTGACTCGACCTCAGGGTGTGAAACCCTTTGCTTCCTTGATGTGTACTCTGGGTACCATCAAATCGCGATGAAAGAGTCCGACCAGCTCAAGACATCTTTCATCACCCCATTCAGATCGTTTTGCTATGTCACAATGTCGTTTGGCTTGAAGAATATGGGGGCTACGTACCAACGCTACATGCTTAAGTGTTTCAGGGATCTCATCGTGCAGACTATCGAGGCCTACGTCGATGACATCATGGTCAAATCTAAATCGACTGGCTAGGTTGTAGCCGACCTAGAGCAGACCTTCGCGAAACTCTGAGCAAACGGTATCAAACTCAACCCCTGAGAATTGTGTTTTTGGGGTCCCAAGGGGTATGCTGCTGGGTTTTATCGTTTCCAAGCATGGCATCGAAACCAACCCAGAGAAGATCTCAGCCATCACAAGGATGGGCCTGATCCAGAACATAAAGGGGGTACAAGTTACAAGGTGCCTCGCTGCGCTCAACCGCTTTATCTCACGCCTCGACGAACGAGGTCTCCCACTCTATCGGCTTCTAAAAAAGTCCGACCGCTTCGAATGGACACCCGAGGCCCAGTAGGCACTTGACAAGGTCAAGTAGTTCCTGACAAAGGCCCCAATCCAGGTCCCCCCAACCAACGGGGAACCGCTCCTATTCTACATTGCGGCCACCATGCAAGTGGTCAGCGCCGCCCTGGTGGTAGAGCAAGAAGAGGGACACACCCTTAAAGTGCAGCATCCCATGTTGTCGGTGCAGAAAGTGACCAACACGTAAATATTTATAGTTTTGCCATACATTGTGATCGAATGTGGCCTAGCACTCAATGACATAGGGTTTATATTGTTCAGACAACGTGCCCTACGTCCAGTTTGAGTCGGTCGGTGACTTTATTCCTGAGCCCAGGTGCTCGAAGTTTGTTGTGGGGTTACAAACGGAAGGGAGAAAGATGTGGGGTACAAGAGGCCCGGTCGGACTCTGGTCTGAAGGGCCAAGAGTGACGGGAACTCCGCTATGTGCTAAGTGTTCGAACATGTGCTCGAGGTCTGAACCTGGTGGTTCTGTTGTTGTGTGTTGAATTGATCTAAGTGAACTGATGGATCGTCCCTTTTGGTAGAGAGCGCATCCCCTTTTATAGATGAAGGGGATGGCCTTACAAGTGAGAGAGGGAGAGTGTTTGTATGCTAAGTCTTGTTGCCCACGCCATCGGGTACAAGATGTTTGTAGGCACCCATAACACTGTTAGTGTCAGATGCACGTGGGAGGTTGCGTCGTCTTCTTTTGATATGGCAGACGTTGGTGCCTGCCATACTGTTGATGCTCAGAGGCATGTAGGGGGTTTTACCATGTTTGTCTGGTATGGTAAATACCGGCGCCCACAACACTGTAGGGAAAATATCGGTGCCCACAACCCTGCTTGGATTCTTATATGTCAGGAAGGTTGCAGGGTACCCTCTTAACACGCCCTGTTGATACTGTCCTATAGGTGTACAGGGTACGGTCCTTGGTATTGCGGTTGACTTGAGTGCCCTGCGTTACTTTCTCCACCCGTTTCCTAGTCCTCACCAAGCGGGCGTCCCCGGTTGGTTGGACCTAGTCGGCTCTGATTGCGCCAGTCGGAGAGGAGCTGTAAGCAGGGGTTCGGTGCATCCCCGGTCGGAGAAGCGGGTCGGAGTCAGAAGTGGTGTTTTGCCAGGCCTTCCGGTCGAAGAGGTCGTCTGGAGGCGGGCTGGAGTTAGAAGCAAGCGTTTATCTTGTTCTAGTCGGAGAGCCGGGCCAGAATCGGAAGCGGGCGCCTTTCCTCCTCAGTCAGGCCTTTCGGTTGGAGATTGGATCACCCTTCTGGCCTATCATTTAGGTTTTTAGGCCAGCCCAGGAGTTGCGCCTCGTTTGCAACGTTGTCTGCTGGGCCAAGCCTTTGTTGGGAAGCCAGTCCATGAGGGACCATGGCTTTATGAACCTGAGAGGAGCCCCCGAGCGATTTAGGTAGAATCGTCTGGGGGATTTTTGTCTTGACGGCGGGTGCGCTCGAGCGCACCCATGGGTGTAGCCCTCGAGCGATTCGGGTAGAATCGTATGGGGGGTTTTTTTTGTGTTGCCAGTGGGGGAAGTTTTGTTTCATCAATGGGTGCGCGTGAGCGTACCCATGAGTGTAGCCCCCGAGCCTCCGGGTGATTCGGGCGGAATCGCCTGGGAGGTTTTGTCAGCGAGGTAGCTTAGGGATCGGGCGAGACGGAGCTCGCGGATCCTGGCATCGGGCGCAGCCAAGGTAGTTTAGGGATCGGGTGAGATGGAGCTCACAGATCGTAGCGTCGGGGCGCAGCTGAGGCAGTTTTAGGGATCGAACGAGACAGAGCTCACGGATCCTAGCGTCGGGCGTAGCCGAGGCAGTTTAGGGATCGAGCGAGACGGAGCTCGTGGATCCTAGCATTGGGTGCAGCTGAGGTAGTTCTGAGATCGGGCGAGACAGAGCTCACGGATCCTAGCGTCGGGCGCAGCCGAGGCAATTTAGGGATCGGGCAAGACGGAGCTTGCGGATCCTAGCGTCGGGCACAGCCGAGGCAGTTTAGGGATCGAGCGAGATAGAGCTCGTAGATCCTAGCGTCAGGGCGTAGTCGAGGTAGTTTTAGGGGTCGAGCTAGACGGAGGTCATGGATCCTGGCGTCGAGCACAGCCGAGGTAGTTTACGGATCAAGCGAGACGGAGCTCGGGATCCTAGCGTCGAGCGCAGCCGAGGCAGTTTAGGGATCGGGCGAGATAGAGCTCGTGGATCCTGGCGTCGGGCGCAGCCAAGGCAGTTTAGAGATCGGGCGAGATGGAGTCAAGGACCTAGACGTCGGGCGCGGCGAGGGATCGGGCGAGACAGAGTCATGGATCCAGACATTAGGCGCGACGAGGGATCAGGCGAGTCGGGGTCGTGGATCCATACGTCGGGCATGACGAGGGATCGGGTGAGAGGGAGTCGTAGATCCCGGCGTCGGGCACGATGAGGGATCGGGCAAGACAGAGTCACGGATCCTAGCATCGGGCGTGACGAGGGATCGGGCGAGTCGGAGTCGCGGATCTAAGCATTGGGCGTGCCAGGGGATCGGTCGAGACGAGCTTGCAGATCCAGGCGCAGCTGAGGTGTTTGGGTGTCTTGAGCCCCTGAGCCCCGTTGGGCTTGGTAGGGGTTGGTTGAATTTTGTGCGTTACCCCATCCATGGTTTCTCATAACCGAAGGGGCTGAGGTAACGTCGCTTGCCTCGATGGCTCAAGTGACGCGCTCGGTGAGCTCGCTAACGGGTATGTTTGAGTGAAGTCCGGGTCCATCGTTCATGAACAGGGTCAGCATAGCCCTCATGTGGCACTCCACTGCTCCTTAACCTACAACCCGACGGATGCCTGGGTCATTCCAGAGACCAACCGGGTGGCCCGCTGGCCTCCCCTCGATGGAGATTCTATGGGTTTGGCGGGAGATTAGGATCGAACGAGAAGGTTGAGATGACCCTGTCTGCTTTGGGGCAAACTGGGCGAGGGCCGCTCGGGGCTCATCTGCATTTTCTCCCTTGGCTCTGTTCGATGCGAGATGGCCTCGAGCCCTTCGTGGGCCGGCCTTCGAACCCCGGTCGGTCGTTGCTCATGTTTGAATGAGGCAACTGCCACTTCGTGACGCAACACAGAGTGTTGTGATGCATTTAACTACATATGCGATGCTTTTGGATGTATGGAATGAATGAATACGTGCACGGATGAATGAGTGTTCATATAAAGAAATAGTGGGGGTTGGTAATGTTATCTTGATAGACTCGAGTGACAGGGTTCGAGGAGCTCCTATCGGATATATCCGACCGGGATCCACGCTCGTTGTCTGTGACGGAGTCATCATGGCCCACATGGGGCGTCCCTCTGCTCCTTACCTGTCTCTCGGCATTTGCCTGAGCCATCCGATCAACTCAGGAAGCCCATTGGTCTCTCCTGGTGGAGATCCCGTCATTTGGGCCTTTCCATGTCCCGCCTGGGAAGGCGGAGGGCCGCCTATGTGTGGTGGCGTTTTGTTTCTCGCGCTCGGGGTGTGGTAGTGGTGGGCCATACCCAGGCCATGTCCCGTCTGACCAGGCATCGTTCTATCAGGTAGGGTGCGTCCCATCGGTTAGGGCGCGTTCCATCGTTTCCTATCCGCATTGAATGGAGGAAGGGAGAGGGTTTTTTGCCTCGATTCCTCGTGTTTCCACAACTGGTGCGCCTTCTCCTTAAATAGGGGAAGGGAGAGGGATTCTCGCCGTAATCCTTTGCCTATTCTCCAACTATTGCCTCTCCTCCTTCTTCCTTCTCACCAAGAGTGCATGTATGCCGCGGTGGTTCCTAAGTAAGAGAGAGGGCAAGCGAGGGGGAGAACTTATAGATCCCTTCGTGAATCCGGAGCGCAATGTCGAGCTAGAGGGTGCCCGAGGTGGTGCTGGCTGCCTTCGCCTGAGAAGGGGTGGCTTTCGCCGAAGGAGGTGGCGCGTTGGATCCGTCTGTGAGGCCTTCTTTAGGATGGAGCTGTACGCAGACTCTTTCCGGTGGATCTTCACCGGGCGAGCCTTGTCGAAGGGGAAGTCGCTCAGGGTCGCGCTGGTGGAGGGTTTCGCGCCTACAGCTGCTCAGGTTGGCCGGTTCATAGAGTTTGATGAGACATCCTCCAGCCATGGCGGTCATACCTCGGCGGGCAGCGTCCCAGTCCAGGAGCTGCCTCAGCTGCATGAGAAGGTCAGGAGCTCCATGCTCTTTTGCTGAGCATCTATGGGTGCGACGCCCTTGAGGTACCCGTTGCGCTCGCCAAAGTCAAGGGAGCGGAACCGAGGCGGGGCCCTTGTGGGATGTTTATCTCTGGCGGCATGTGCCATGGCCTTACCTTTGGCATCAGCTGATGCCGCCGAGCGGCGATAATAGCATTTGGAGTAGAAGTAGTCAGAAAATGTAATCGTTAAGTTCGTGGGGGAGCCCCCGTGTGAGCAGTTTTAGTATCAATGAATCCATCAGTTTTGATTTGTGATAGAATCACTATCTGTTCCTTGTCTTTTGTCCTAGCATAACTTTGTTTTTATTCTTTCTTTTTCGCACCTGCCCGTTCGTTTCGTAGGCTACATCTTTAAGAACCCGGGCGTGGCCCGCAAGGCGAGGCTGCTCGTAACCGTAGGTTGTGGCGGGGTGCGCTCGGTTGGGAGTAAAAACAAAGTTATGTAGGGTAATCAAAGGAATGGAATGCCCTTTTGTTTGGGCAACGCCCTTTCATTCAGGCGAAAAGTTTTTACCATGTGATAATAAAAAATAGAGGTAGCATTTAGTATTATACCCTCATGGAGCCCTCGAGCGACCCAGGCTAAAAGTGTTTAAGCTGGGGTGCTTTACAGGAGCAAGTGTTGAATAAAAAGCGGTAAGACTGAATTTAGGGGAAAACGACGTAGCTGTTCAATGTTCTAAGTGTTGGTGAGAACGTTGCTGTTGTCGTCCTTCAGTCGGTAGGCGCCCGGTCGGATCACCTCGGTCACCATATAGGGACCTTCCCATGGTGGAGAGAGTTTGTGCTTCTCCTTCGTTGATTGGGTCCTTCGGAGTACGAGATCACCGATTTCGAGGATACTCCCCCTGATCTTCCTTTCGTGGTACCTACAGAGAGTTTGCTGGTAGCGAGCAGAGCAGATAATGGTCGTCTCGCAGGCTTCTTTGAGCAGGTCGACTACATCTTGCTGAGCCTCTGTAGCTCGGTCGTGGTCGAAAGCTTTTACTCTTGGGGCACCATGGTCGAGGTTGGAGGGTAGCACTGCTTCAGCTCTGTAGGCCAGGAAGAAGGGTGTGAACCCTATGGATTGGTTCGGGGTCATTTTTAGGCTCTAGAGGATCACTGGGACCTCTGTAACCCGTCGCCCAGCGTACTTGTTGAGTCGGTGGAAGATGCGTGGCTTAAGTCCTTGGAGGACCATGCCATTAGCGTGCTCGACCAGTCTGTTAGTACGTGGATGTCCGACCAAGGCCCAGTCGATCCTGATGTTGTATCCATCACTGAAGTCCAGGAACTTCTTTCCAGTGAAGTTAGTCCCGTGGTCAGTGATGATACAGTTAGGAGCATCGAACCGGTAGATGATGTCGAGAAAGAATTTGACTGCTTCTTCCGAGCGGATGTTGGTGATGGGCTTGACCTTTATCCACTTGGTGAACTTGTCGACCACTGCAAGCAGGTGAGTGAAGCCACCTGGGCCCTTTTTAAGGGGTCCTACCATGTCGAGGCCCCAGACCATGAACGGCCAGGTGATGAGGATGGTTTGAAGCTCCTGTGCTGGCAAAATGGGTTTGTCGAGCGTAGAATTGGCATCCCTCACACCTACGAATGACCTCCTCTATATCTCATAGTGCGGTGGGCCAGTAAAAACCTTAGCGAAAGGCTTTTCCGACTAGGGACCTTAGGGCCATGTGATGTCCGTAGATCCCGGCATGGACCTCGAGGTGGAGCTGCTTTGTAACGTCCCGCCTCCTCGAGGCCAGGCCCGCTTACATCTGATAGCTTTCCTAGGACATAGACTGCCCTCATAGACCAACACCAGTCTTTTCTGCGCACTTTGTCCTCACTCATGCGCCCCCGGAAAGAACTTCCTGGTCGGTCACCCATCGACCCAGGCCAAGCACGCTTAACCTCGGAGTTCTTAAGAGATGGGCTTCCAGAAAAGAAGTTGCAACTTGTTGGTACGAGTATCCTATTAATCCTATTAAGCTCTGGGCCAGGGTGTTACATCGATTTTATATTTTTCCTAGCATCCTTAAGGTACTAGGACATCCTCAAACAATTTTCATGGTCATTGGATTCATAACTAAATTACTAAAATTCCTACAAGGATCGTCCAATGATAAAAGAAAATTCTATAAATCAAAAACCATACATGAGCACACACAATTGCTAGCATAGAACCAAACAATTCAAATGAAACACACATGAAATGATACATTCATCATGGTATGATGCTTATGAATGAGATGATAATGCACATGCTCATGTGATGCAAGTGTTTTAGTGCAACCATAACACTAGGGTGTTACATGCTTCCCCTGGTTGGTAAGGATGCACTTCATGAGCACCCCGATGGACTCCGTTTGTAGAGTTCATCACCGAGTGCAATGAAGGTCTTGGCGTGTCGAGCGATCCATCGGGCTTCAGTCCTTTTGGGTGGGAGAACCTCCTCGAGGAGGTAGGCAAATAGCAGCGCTCGCCAGTCGGTTTGATCGAGTGCCAACACGACGACGTCGGTGGGCGACGTCATCATGGAGGCACAGGGGTCGGATCCCCAGATCGTCGGGTTGGCGTCGGGGTGTGTCTGGATTGGACCTTCCAGGATGCGGGTGGATGGCGCATGGACATCATTGATGAAGACCCCAGTTGGAGATGGATCCCGCCTGGCAGCCAATTTTGTGAGAAAATCGATGGCATAGTTGTCCTTTTGGGGGACGTGATGCATCTCGATCCCCTCGAATTTGTCCTCGAGCCTGTGCACCTCTTGGCAGTATGCTGCC
Organism: Miscanthus lutarioriparius; assembly: GCA_904845875.1. Classification (NCBI taxonomy): domain Eukaryota; kingdom Viridiplantae; phylum Streptophyta; class Magnoliopsida; order Poales; family Poaceae; genus Miscanthus; species Miscanthus lutarioriparius. Next base: position 17,173,388 of record CAJGYO010000017.1, on the reverse strand, counting down.
ATGAGGGGGCTTTTGCAGGAGGACTCCTTCATGACTTGATCGATGACTAGCTCCGAGTCACCGCGAACATAGAGTCACGTAGCGCCAAGATCGATGGCGATGCATAGTCCGTCGATGAGGGCCTCATACTCCGTGGCATTGTTTGAGGCTGAAAAGTGGAGGCGGATGGTGTAGCGGAGCTTACTCCCATTCGGGGAGATCAGAACCACTCCAGCCCCCGAGCAGGGTGCCATGATGGACCCATCGAAGTATATTGTCCAGTACTCATGGGTGACGTCTGGGGTCGATTGCTGGACCTTCGTCCATTCGGCAACAAAATCCGCGAGAGCCTGAGACTTAATAGCGATACAGGGGATATACCTGATGTCGTGGCCCATGAGTTCGAGTGCCCACTTGGAGATCTGTCCTGCGGCGTCACGGTTGCGGATGATGTCTCTGAGCGGGTATGAAGTGACGACCGCGACTTCGTGGTCGGTGAAGTAGTGCAGGAGTTTTTGGGTCGCCATCAGTATGGCGTATAGGAGTTTCTGCACCAGCGGGTACCGGACCTTGGGGTTAGTGAGTACCTCCCCGATGAAGTATATGGGTTGTTGGACCTTAAGGTGGTGTCCCAGCTCCTCCCTTTCGACAACCAGGGTGGCGCTCACCACATGGCTGCTTGCTGCGACGTAGAGGAGGAGGGGTTCTCCCCGTTCTGGAGCGACGAGGATTGGAGCCAACGTTAGTGATGCTTTGAGGCTCTCCAGAGCCTGCTGAGCTTCCTCAGTCTAGACAAAGGCATCCATCTTTTTGAGGAGCTTATAGAGTGGCATCCCCCGTTCACCGAGCCGAGAGATGAATCGGCTCAGGGAAGCCAGACAGTCGGTGAGCCTTTATACGCCCTTGACATTGTGTATAGGGCCCATGTTGGTGATGGCCGTGATCTTTTCGGGGTTGGCCTCAATGCCACGCTCGGACACAATGTAGCCAAGCAGCTTCCCCTTCGAAACCCCGAAAACACATTTTTTGGGATTCAGCTTGATGTTGAACCTTCAGAGGTTCACGAATGTCGTGGCCAAGTTTGCGATCAGGTCACAAGCTTGAGCTGTTTTGACCACTATGTCATCAACATAGACGGCGATGGTTGGTTTTGGCCGCTCGGCCTGATCAGGCTAATCAAGCGGGTCGATTTGGTCGGCGAAGCATTACTGCATGCACCATTGGTAGGCGGCGCCAGCATTCTTCAGACCGAAAGGCATGGTTATGTAACAGTATAAACCATATGGGGTGATGAACGAGGTTGCGAGTTGATCAGTCTTTCTCATCGCAATCTGGTGATAGCCTGAGTAGGCATCTAGAAAGGAGAGGATCTCGCATCCCGAGGTGGAGTCGACTATCTGGTCTATGCATGGCAAAGGAAAGTGATCCTTTGGACATGCTTTGGTGAGACCAGTATAGTCAACGCACATTCTCCATTTCTCGGTCTTCTTTTTAACAAGAACAGGATTGGCAAGCCAGTCAGAGTGGAATACCTCTATGATGAATCCGGCTGCCAGGAGTTTGGTGATCTCTTCGCCTATGGCCCTGTGCCTCTTGTCGTCAAAGCGGCACAGGCGCTGTTTGGTGGGCTTCAAGCCCAGGATGAGGCGCAGCACATGCTCGACGACCTCCCTTGGTATGTTCGGCATGTCAGAAGGCTTCCATACGAAGACATCGCGATTAGCGCGCAGGAAGTCAACGAGCTCGCATTTCTATTTGGCCGAGAGTTGGGTCCCGATCCGCACCGTCTTGATAGGGTCAGTGGGGTCGATTCCCAACACCTTGGTCTCCTCGAGCGGGTGGAAGGCCATCAAGGAGGTTGGTTTGTTGCAGTCTGGGACTGCCAGGGTCGATTTCTCCCCGAGCCGCGGGAGCTCAGACGAGTTGACGACCATAGTGGCGAGCTCAAAATGCTCGCGGTTGCATGTGAAGGCGTGCGAGAAGGCGCTACCCACAGTGATGACGTCGTTCGGTCCTTGCATCTTTAGCTTGAGGTAGGTATAGTTGGGGATAGCCATGAACTTGGCGTAGCATGGCTTCCCCGAGATGGTGTGGTAGGACCCTAGGAAGTCCACCACCTCGAAGGTGAGAACCTTCAAGCGGAAGTTGGCTTAGTTGCCAAATGTGACAGGCAGGTCGATCTGCCCAAGCGGGTACACCTGCGCTGCCGAGATCACACCGTGGAAGAGAGAGCCTCGCTGGGTGGAGTTCTGACCGGGGGATGCGCATGGCGTTGATGGTGTTGACGTAGAGGATGTTGAGGCCGCTGCCTCCGTCCATCAGCACCTTGGTGAGGCGCTTCTTAGAGACGATGGGGTCGACAACGAGCAGGTAGCGTCCTGGCCTCACGATGTGGGAGGGATGTCCCTCTGATCGAAGGTGATCGGAGATTCCGACCAGCTAAGGAAGGAGGGGATGGCCATCTCGGTGGCGCATGCCTCTCGGTAGCGTACCTTGTGCTGGCGCTTGGAGCAGATGGCATCGAATCCCCCAAAGATCATGATGCATTCCTTGGGGTCAAGGAAGTTGTCTCCGTAATTGCCCGCCGCGCCTCCCTTCTTGGCTACCACCTCTTTGTAGTCTCCTTCTTTCGGCCTGCCGACCTATCGCAGGATACATTTGAGGAGCTCATAGTCCTTGTAGAGGTGTTTGATGGGGTAAGAGTGGTTGGTGCACGAGCTATCCATGAGTTTGTTGAAGTGGTCAGGCAGGCCCTGCTGGGGCTGTTTGCTTGCATGATCAGTTGCGGCGACCAACGCGGTGTTGTCTGATCGGCGCTGATCCTTTTTGTTCTTCTTGCCCCTCTGCATGGAGGGGCCCTCATCTTGGTCCTCGTGCTTGCCTTGCCTTTGTCCCAGCCTCCATTGAAGACCGCCTTGACCGCCTCCTCGCTAGAGGCGTAGTTTGTGGCGATGTCGAGCAGGTAGTGGGTGGTATGGGGCTTTAGGTAGCCAAGCTTGTGGATCATGGACTCGCAGGTTGTCCCAGAGAGGAATACGCTGATGATGTCCGCATCGACGACATCAGGGAGGGAGTTGCATCATTGGGAGAACCTACGGATGTAATCCCATAGGGACTCGCTGGGCTCCTGCTAGCAGCTCTTGAGGTCCCAGGAGTTACCAGGGTGGACATACGTCCCTTGGAAATTTCCGACGAAGACCCTCTTGAGGTCCGCCTAGTCACGGATGCTGTCGTGCGAGAGGAATTCAAGCCATGCCTGAACATGTTCCCCCACGTAGATGGGGAGATATTGAATGATGAAATGGTCATCATCCACCCCTCTGGCTCTGTAGGCGAGCCAGAAATCTTCAAGCCAAACACCGAGGTTTGTCTCCCTGGTGTACTTGGCGATGTTGGTGGGCGGTCGGAAGCACTGTGGGAATGGCGCTCTCCGGATATGTCGGCCAAAGGCCCATGGTCCTAGGCCATCCAGGCTAGGACTCTGGTCGTCTGGGCAGCGACCATGCCTAGGGCGCGTTTCAATGCTCCCCTCGATGGTCCGGCCAAGGACCATGTCGCCTGCCCTCGCCGCCGCCCGATGAACATCATCATCATGCCAGGCCTAATGCCGGTTGCTGATGACGCTGTGAGTGTCTTGGTGCAGACCGAGTCATTCGTGTATTGGCGGTCGGTGTGGAGTAGGTGCCAGGTCGGACCACGACGCAGCTATGGCCTCCTGTGCCACGCTTGGCGGCTGTAGCGGTGAGTGGATGGAGCGATCCATCTGGTGCATCCCCACTCCCCTAGTGGGGAGAGAGGGCGCGAGTCGAAGTCGTGATGTGGAGCTTTCCGCCTATTGAATGGTGGCGGCTTCCACCAGCGCCCGGAGGTTTCAGTGGACTGCCCACTCCTAGGGGTCGATGGGCTCGGGAACGCCGCACAGAAGCATTACCGCAGTGGTGATGTTTTGGCTAGCCCGAGCGAACTATGGGGGATCGTTCCCCCTGTCCATGATGTCGCGCTGGACCTGGCGGGCATGACCTCGGGCGCCGCTCACCAGGTTACGTACATGGGGCGCATCACGATGTGCCGAGTGTGCGGTCACTGGTGGCGGCTGGTTCTGCCACCTTTGTCGTAGCTCCTTGCAGTGCCCTTGTGCAAGCGTGAGGGCCCCCGCACGAGGGTCTGGAGGGGTGTCAGTCTGCAAGGACTCCTCTACTACTGGCGGCTATCCCAAAACATCTACCATGGCGCACTCCTGGGATGGATGGTGCCTGGGTGCCACATCGCCGATGCTGGAGCCATCGCTCTCAACCTCGTCATCCTAGAGTTCATAGAAACTGGTGGGAGCATAGCTCACCATCCCCATGAATTCAGATGTGAGAGGGGACGACATCAGCTTTTTTTGGATCCCCTAAGCATACGCGTCCTCGGGGGATGCAAGGCCTTAGGGAAACCGGTCGTATGGTGGTTGTGGTGTGGACAACACGGTCCCTCAGGATAATCGGTGGAAGATAGTAAATAGCGAGTAAATAACAGTATGTACATTACTCACAGCGGGGTTTGAGCTGAGAGTTTGCTCGGATTGAAGTGCAGGCGCCTCGTCGTTGAAGTCGTCGTGTGTCCCGGAGCCGATGGAGGGCGCCCCTCCGACGGGCACCAGAACAAGTGCCTCTTTGCGGAGGTGTAGGACGCCGAGCCTGTCGGTGACGAAGTCTAGGCTTCCGAAAAGAAAGGCCTAGGATGGCTCAAAGACGGGTGGAACCCACATCCCAACAGGTGGGAGTGCGGGAAACTCTAGTGAGCCGAAGTGAGTCATATCGCTTGAGCCCGCCATGGCATAGGTGGTGGAAAAATGGGCCATCCGATGACCAAAAGTGTGAACATATAGCGTCTTCCCCACGGACGGCGCCAATTGTCGGTGCAGAAAGTGACCAACACGTAAATATTTGTAGTTTTGCCGTACGTTGTGATCGGATGTGGCCTAGCACTCAATGACACAGGGTTTATACTGGTTCAGGCAACGTGCCCGACGTCCAGTTTGAGTCGGTCAGTCACTTTATTCCTGATATCAAGTGCTCAAAGTTTGCTGTGGTGTTACAAACGGAAGGGAAAAGGATGGGGGTACAAGAGGCCCGGTCGGACTCTGGTCTGAAGGACCAAGAGTGATGGGAACTCCGCTATGTGCTAAGTGTTTGAACGTGTGCTCGAGGTCTGAACCTGGTGGTTCTATTGTTGTGTGTTGAATTGATCTAAGTGAACTGATGGATCGTCCCTTTTGGGAGAGAGCGCATCCCCTTTTATAGATGAAGGGTGAAAGGATCAAGATGCCTAAGAGGGGGGGTGAATTGGGCTAATTCTAAAATTCTTTGCAATAATTAAACCCTATGCTTAGCCCACTTCACCCCTTGTGCCTAGAAAGTGTTTCTAATATTCTACCGCACAAAAGTTTTGCAACCTAAGTTCCAATCCTACTCTAGCATGGCAATTCTATGAATGTAAAGACAAGAATTGAATTGCTCAAAGTAAATGCTTAAAGTAATGAGAGAAGAAGGAATGCGGTGATGTTTTGCCGAGGTATCGGAGAGTCGCCACTCCCCACTAGTCCTCGTTGGAGCACCCGCGCAAGGGTGTAGCTCCCCCTTGATCCATGCAAGGATCAAGTGCTCTCTACAGGTTGATTCTTCGACACTCCGTCGTGGTGAATCACCCACAACCGCTCACAACTTGAGTGGGGTCATCCACAAGCTCCACCAGATGATCACCAAACTCCCAATCACCACCAAGCTATCTAGGTGATGGCGATCACCAAGAGTAACAAGCAAGAACTCTCACTTGACCACAACAAGCCTAAAGAGAAGGGTGGATGCACACTTGCTACTCTCTTTTCACTAATGAGGCCTCTCTCTTGGATTTTCAAATCTCAATCACCTCACTAGGACCTTGCTCTCCTTGGCACTCTCAAGGGTGTTTCTCAGCTGTTGAAATGAGCAAAAGTGATCCCTTGAGTGAATAGAGGAAGTATTTATAATCCCTCATTCAAAACGAACCGTTATGTGCCACTGCGGGGTGACCGAACGCTTCGGTCAAGGTGACCGGATGCTCTGGTCAGTTCTCCCCACAACTAAGCAGTTAAGTTGTGACCGAACACTAATCAGCGTCCAATCAACACTGACCAGATGCGTCCGGTCACAAAAACTGCCCTCTAGAACCTTACTGATGTTGACTGGACTCTAGAACCCAGTGTTCGGTCACTTTGCTGCTCAGCGTCTGGTCAGTAGCTGGAACCTGACTAGCGTCCGATCAGCACTGACCGGATGCGTCCGATCAGGATTCTCCCTCTCTAGAACCTTACTAGAGTTGACCAAACTCTAGCACCCAGCGTCCGATCACATTTCACTCAATGTTCGGTCGCATCCAGACGACTTCACCTTGATCAAATGAACTGACCGGACTCTGCGCCAACATCCGGTCACACCGAAACCAGCGTTCGGTCAACACAGCTTGGATTCTGATATGTCAGGAAGGTTGTAGGGTACCCTCTTGACATGCCCTGTTGGTACTATCCTATAGGTGTACAGGGTACGATCATTGGTATTGCGGTTGACTTGAGTGCCCTACCTTACTTTCTCCGCCCGTTTCCTGGTCCTCACCGAGCGGCCGTCCCTGGTCAGTTGGTCCCAGTCGGCTCTGATTGCGTTAGTCGGAGAGGAGCTATAAGCAGGGGTTTGGCGTATCCTCGGTCGGAGAAGCGGGTCAGAGTCAAAAGTGGTGCTTCGCTAGGCCTTTCGGTCGAAGAGGCCGTCGGGAGGCGGGCTGGAGTCGGAAGCGAGCGTTTCTCTTCTTCCGGTTGGAGAGCCAGGCCAGAGTCAAAAGTGGGCACCATTCCTCCTCGGGTAGGCCTTCTGGTTGGAGATTGGATCGCCCTTCTGGCCTGTCATTCAGGTTTTTGGGCTGGCCTAGGAGTTGTGTCTCGTTTGCAACGTTGCCTACTGGGCCGAGCCTTTGTTGGGAAGCCGGTCCATGAGGGACCCCGGGTTTATGAACCCGACACGTGTACTACATTAGCGAGGTCTTGTCTGATTCCAAGACTCGCTACCCCTAAATCTAGAAACTCCTATACGTCGTCCTTATAGCCAAGAGTAAGTTGTGTCACTACTTTGAGTCACATCCGATGACGGTCGTGACGTCCTTCCCTCTCGGCAAGGTCGTCCAAAACCGGGATGACACAGGAAGAATCGTGAAGCGGGCACTCGAGCTGATGGGTCAAGGCATTTCATATGCCACTCAGACGGCCATAAAGTCCCAAGTGCTAGCTGATTTTGTTGTAGAATGGACCGAGATCCAAATGCCGCCAGCAGTCGTCGACCAAGAGTACTAGACGATGTATTTCGATGGATCACTGATGAAGAAAGGTGCCGGCACGGGGTGTAACACCCTCGGTATTATGCCCTAAACCAACTACTAAATCATGTCATGAGCATCGTGTTTATGTAATAATGCATACGATAGAAGGTGTTGATAAATTTCTTGTAGCCTAAAATAATCAATAAAAATGTTAAATCAATGTTGATGCAATAGCTCATGTATATCAAGTAGGGTTTAAAACGAATTTTTATTAAGCAAAAATACTATAGAACATGTGTGTGATACTTAAATAAAGTTGGAAGTGCAAACTTTGTAGATGACAATTAAATACTTACTATTGAAAAGTAATATTCCTTAGTAATATTTTCAATAGCTTAGAAATGCAATTTGAAATAGAGTTCAACAAAAAAACTTAGAAAAATTCAAGCTTGTGTACAGCTAGACATTGCTAAGTTTAGCAATTTATTTAGAGAGATTGGGTTAGAGGGTGATGCGGTATTTTAGCTCGGCTGAGCAGCCTCATGTATCAGTTTAATCATGGTGAAGTCGGTTTCAGTTTAGAGGCAATGGTTTAGTGGTAGTCGTTGCTTTTAAAATCCATGTATAGCACGTTCTCGGCCTAGCCCTCTGGGCTAGGCGCAGTCACCAGGCCACGGGGGGCGCGCCATCATGGCATTGGTGCACTCTGCCTGCGCACGCGCGCTGTCGCGCTTGGCCGGCCTGGTCGCCATGACCCGAGCACGAGGAGCCGCCGTTGTTGTGGCCTACCCGGCTGAGCAGCGTTGCCCTACACCGCGCGTTGCCACGCTACCGACCCACCTCGAGCCACGACGCAGCCACTGCTGCTGCTGTCGCATCACGTCGCGCTCGCGCCTGCCTGCTGCATCGCCACGCTGCGCGCCTATTGCTACGCTATGCCACTGGCCCGCCTTGACGCTTCGCGCACGAGGCCGTGTCACCATTTCCTTACCAATTATGGCACTACGACGCACAGACCACGTCAGCAGTGAGCGCATGGCCGTCGGCTAGCGCTTGTCCATGGGCTGCCCCGGTCAGGCCAATCGCGTCCCACCAAGCATGTACATGCCGAGCCTCTGACCGAGTCCCCACCACCTCCCGTCCACTCGCTTCACCCCTGTCCGCCTCTCTGTTGTCATCGCCGCTGTGCCGTGCTAGAGTGCCTAGACGTGAGAGGACGCTTTCCATTAATTTGCTACGCCCAACGCTCTGCCCTCACATCCTCTCTTCAGCCGTCCCAACCCCGCCTTGATTACGGCCATACCGAGCTCCAATTTTGGAGCTTTGCTCCCGCCACTGCGCCATTAAGGCCCAACCCGCGTCACCGTGGCCAACTCCAACCTCGCCATCTCACGTTGAAATGACCGCATCACTAGCCCCGCCTAGAACCCCTCTTTCGTCGTGTGCACCCAAGTTGCATCCCTATAGCCGCCTCCACGTCGCTGACACGGCCGTGTTGCATTGGTTTGCTGTCGAGCTTGCCGCGTGCACGCTACCAGACTTGCTCAGGCCATCTCCGGCCAGGCCACCACCACGGGTAGGATCATGGTGCGTCACTGATGGTTACCCATCACTTCTATTATCTGTTGCACGATGTGGCTTACCAGAATGCGGTTGCCACCGCTGCAGGTCACCCACCACTGGGGAGAGCCGCTCTGCATCACGACGTAATAGGGCCATACTGGTCCATGCCGTGTCGATGAGCGTGGGGGTCACGGGGACCTCCCTGATGCGAAGACAGCTTCTTTCGGGGTCTTTCATGCATAAGTGCTGACTGAGTAAATAGGATGAATAGTGTCTACGAGAATAGTAGTAAGCTCGGGGGCATTTTTGCTAAAACACCAGTGCTCGCGCGGGCTCCCCGCTGTGGGCCGCCTCCGCACGTGGGGCACGCCCCGTGTGGGCCGCTTTGGGCCAGTTTGGTTCATCTTTTTAGTAAAGAATTAGAAATTGTTTTGTATTTTTATTTAAGAACCTAGTTTGTGTAATTAATCTAAAATCATGTAGATGTCAAAAAATTATGAAACAAATTTTGTTAGGTTCCTAAAATTGTGATCTATCTGCTAGTATATTTTTTCATATAGTTTTGTAATGTTTCCAGGAGTTATATAATTAATTTGAGATGCTTAATATTAGAAGATATAAACTTGAAGGAATTTTTGTGATAAATTGGTGATAGTGTTGGCTCTGAAACTTTTACAATAAATTCCTAACATTATTAGGTGCTCACTGTAATTTTTATAGATCCATAATAATTAGTTTGCTAAGGTAGCTAAATGAGCCCTAGTTCGAAAATATATATTTAATCAATTAATTGCCAAAGCACCTTGGGATTTTAAAACTAGAACATTTTTCTAGAGATAAAGCCTTACTTGGCGACGCGGATACATAGACTAGTATGTTAGTCATTTAAGCTAGCTCGTTAGCTTGCGGAGCGTAATCGTATTTTTAAGAGTTGCGCTTACCGTTGATTAATTGCGTCTCTGCGTTGCATCCACGTATATCATAATAGGAACAATGATGGATCAGGGTGTCGACTGAAGTAGCAGAAACGATGGTGCCTTGATGATCGTGTCACTATGATGGAATGCTAACTTTTGGTTATATCTTATCCAGGCAAGCCCGATGCATAACGCCTATTATTCTGCCCTTTATCTTATGCTTGTGCATTAAGTTTTAAGGAGTTGAATGAAAACCACTTGCATATATATATATTCTTATCCTATGAGTCCTACTAGTATGTTAGGATCATGTAGATTGCTATGCTATAGGATCCGGTAGAAGTCGAGTGATTACATGTCACTCATGAGAGATAGGAAATATATTATTGTTACTGTCACATGGAATATATATGAATGATAATTGGAGACCGGGCGGAATGGTACTTTGGATCTGGACTTGGTTAGGCATTCGAGTGAGGCTCGGATTGCACTTGTTCTGCCTGTGTTGATTGAGGACCATCCGTTGCTGTGGATGATAGTCAGGTCACAGACTTATTATCCTGAGCACATACTTGCTTATGGGAGCAGGAAGGCTCGTTGCTCTCTTATTGTGGGTTCCAGCTCTTTCTGGACCGACTGATTGGAGACAGGGATGGTGGAGGTCTAAGCACCACACTGAGTCTGAGACTCGGGAGTGAGGGCTTGGAGTCCAAGTTTGGATGGGGACCTAGACCCCTTGATAGGAGAGTGGTGGGTTGGTCTTGCTTGTGCCTAGGATACAAGCGGGGCATGTGTTTCAGGGTACCTAGCTAGGATACATTGGTTCGCAAATCGCCGTGTGATACGGTACCGACTTGGCTATGGTCTAGCACTGTAGTAAGAACTGAAATATGAAAAGATGGTAAAATGGTTTTGATTGCTTACCACCTGCTTGAAAGTAGCATAGTTGCTTACATAGAATGGTTAGTTAATAAACTAATGATGACTGCTAATGAAGCTGAATATAAGGATGCACATTTAGTAATGCTTCCGCAAATGCAATAACCCACAAGCTAGATAGCCTTGCATATCCTTGGAGTCTTTTATTTTCCTCCTGTTGGGTAAGTCTTGTTGAGTACATTCGAGCACTCAGGGTTTTATTCCCCTGTTGCAGGTGATCAGAGGATGCTTAGAGCTGACTCTTGTGTGTGGAAACCTCCTGGTGGGCTCAGAAAGGATTCCTTTCATGCTATGACCGTAGTGTTTACTTATAACCCTCACGAAAGGTTTTTAAAAGAAAAGATGTAAAATCTGCTAGCATCTCTTGTATAAAATGTCCACTATGTCAATGCTCCACCATGTCATTAAAGTAATATTGCTTTCTCTATAACTCTGATAACATTGTTATATTCCGCTATTATAACAAATTGAGGTATTATCCTGGTACTGTAATAAAGTGATATAAGAAATGACTTAAGAATGTTGTAAGCTTTATTCTCTCATTTATGATCCTGATGGAAAAATGTGGATTTTTGAGTTCTCCCTTGGGGTGTGCTCGATGAAACTACGTAGTTTAGTGTCCACTCTTGAGTACTTAGTGTCTAATGGAAGACAAGTACACCTGGGAGATATTGGATTAGGTGGTTCTGCCACAGGTGGTATTAGAGCATAAATGAGGAAATGAAGCTTCAAAATCCTTTTCTAAACTAAAATTTGACAACCTATTTTTGCAAAAAGTTAGGGTGTTTAACTACGGAGTATATAAGTAGCCCTATTGCTATATTTAAGCATCCGGAATAGGTTTAACTAGGTTCTCTCCGGTGGACTGACTCTCGCGTAGTATACGATCTTTAAGTCAGTCGCGTTGGTACTGCTTTAGTCGTCGTGTGAAAGGTCCTTGCGTGGTTTTGGTAATTGAGTGACAACCTAGTGGACTAATTGTGTTTGTGTAAAATACACAGGTGATTAGTCCACAGGTACATGTGTGTGAGCAACATATGCCATGAAGGTGGAAATGGCTCGGAGATGTTGCAAAGCTCACACATGTGATGATGATGGAGCTCAACTCCTTTTCTTCACAATATTGAGTCATGTGATCAATGTGCTAACGCCATCAAGTGTATAACAACTTGTGCTTGTGTTAGCTTTTGCACAAACATTTTCAAGAAGTTAACCACGATGGAACTTGCCGGCCACGATGGATCCTAGCAACAATGCAAAGTTAGATCACTCGAGTGGCACTAGATGACTGATATGCAAACAAGTTTGCCCCTCTTGATAGTACAGCCATCTATCCTAAAACCGGTCATCAACTTCTCTACACACCTATGACCGGTGAAATGAAATGCCCTAGGTTATACCTTTGCCTTGCGCATTCCATTCCATCTCCTCCATTTTCGATGCAACACATGCACCAACACGATCAACAATGATATGATCAACTTCATATCATCACGTGATCATATTGGTTCATCGATCTTGACTTTACTTGCTTTTCACCGTTGCATTCATCCATTGGCACCAAATCTTGCTTAAGCTTCACCGCCATGTGGTCCATCGCTCCAAAGCCTCCGACTTGCCCTTCACGCTTGCAATTGGTCCATCAAGTCAAGTCTTGTCTTGATCTTCTCCACCTTGATCACATGACTCAATGTCATGTCTCATGTGCAATGAGCTCCTTCATCATCATATGTGTGAGCTTTGCAACATCTCCGAGCCATTTCCACCTTCATGGCATATGTTGCTCACACACATGTACCTGTGGACTAATCACCTATGTATCTCACATAAACACAATTAGTCCACCTAGGTTGTCACTCAATTACCAAAACCACACAAGGACCTTTCAATCTCCCCCTTTTTGGTAATTGATGACAACTCTACAAAGATATGGAAATTAAGCTCTTTTGGATTCATGTTGCTTGCCCAAGCAATTTTACCATGTGTAAATGATTTTGGACAAGTATCACAAACCCGAAATGGTAGTATTAGCTCTCCCTACATATGTGCTAGAGTGTTTGGTTTGAAGTACGCACATATGCATAGATTGGAATTGTGGGAGAGTAATTACTACCAAATGATGCTAAGGTGTATAGAATAAACCTTTGAAGTGCGATACCAATCGGAGTTGCACCTTTAAGTTCATCCTTAACACCATGGTTAGCTAGATATCACTTGGAAATAAAAACACTAGATACCTCATGAGATCAACATTAAAAGCAAGGTACTAGCATTACTTGAAAAGCATACCAAGTGTCTAGCTATCATACTATGCATGCTAGTTTTCATTTCATCAATCAAATTCTACAACTAGCATACACCATACAAGCATGCATATTGAATTTAAGAACTTATGCAATGCAAGCAAGCACATGAATATGCACATATCAAATGCAACTAATCAAAGTTCATGAGCTTGATCCCCCCTACTTGTGTGCTTCTCTTGTCCAAGAATTTTGATCCATCTCTTTTCTTCAATGTTGCTCCCTCTTTGTCCATGTCCATGTCCATGTCCAAACTCTACTTCTTTATCTCAATCTCTCCCAAAACTTTTATACCGTTGTACAATCTCTCCCCCTTTATTATCAATTTCCATAAAAGGTGTGCTTCTTATTGATGCAAAGGTTTGTATTTTGGGGTAGATGGTTGAAGCTTGAATCTTGCATTTTTATGGATATCACTTGATTATTGGAATGACACCACTTGTAGATACCAATAGATACCACTTGTAGGTACCAATAGATACCATGTAGAGCTTGTAGGGCTTCTTGAGATACCACACATAGGATCTTTGATCTTGATACCAATTTGTGGAACACCTCCCCCAATGTCATATCATGGGTCATCCATTTGCTAAACTTGAACTCTTAGAAGTGAGGGATGCATTCTTCATTTGATGATCACTTAAAGTTGAGGATCACTTGTGGAACCATCGTCTTGCATGATTTATATCACGTGTAGATGTGATACCACTTGAAAGAATTTTCTAGTATGGAACTGCTTGTTGGATTTATCAATATAAATACCATTTCTTGAACGTTTGCTATCTTCATGAGTACCACTTATAGGATATCACTTATGAGTTGATCTAGACATCTCTTGTGAATTCTTGATGATATACTTGAGTCTAGATACTACTTGAAACAAACAAACTAGATATCCATTTGCATGTTGTCTTGTACTTATACTCTTATTACTATCATGAGCTTCTATAGTTGACTTAAATTGATTTGCCTAAGCTTCCAAGTCCGGTTTGAACCAACGACAAGCTTCTTCACACCTCTATCAAGGGTTATCTTGCCAATGTTGTACTTATCACTTGTTAGCAATCCGAATTAAATCAAGTACTTGGGTTCACTAGCTCATGAACAAATTCATATACTAACCACTAGATCAACTAATCATTTCAAGCAATAGTGGTAGGCTATGAATTTAAACATTTCATTTGTCATGCATGATCCAATGAAGTATGAACTATATGCACTAACCACATACTAGTAAGGGATGAAATGATCATGCACATTACAATGATACCTTTGCTATGTTGGAGTAGAGGATAGTCACATAGATTCCAATTTATTATTCCAATAGCAATGTGAAGTCCAATTATAAGCTTAGTGAAGACCAATAGATACCATTTTGAATTCCATTCTCCACTCATATGAATTGAATACCACTTATGATCAAGTGCACTTTCTTGTTATGGTTGGCTTGCTTCATCTTTTGATCAATGCTTGTATGAGAGCATCAAAGTGAGAATACCACTTGAAATATCATAATTAGCTCTCTTTTGGGTGTTGCTTGCTTTTCTTGATCAACCCTTTTGATTGCTTCAGCTAAGCATCTCAAATGTTCCTCGGATCACTACTTTCATGTTAACCTTCCAAGTACCACACTTGGTTTACCTACACATAGGTGGCAAGCCCCTATACTAGGGAGAAGTGACCTCTCTCCAAGAACTATTCTTGACACTCACTTGAAATGAATTTGTTGATTGACCCAAGTGATGGACTTAACTTGATGAGTAACCTTGATTCCTTCTTTAAGTCCTTTTCTTTCCACCAAATGATTTCCAATAGTCACTAGAACTTAAACTTCATCTTCATCTTGAGTTTGATCTTGATCTTCCAATTTGAGTACCGAATGTGTGCAAAGTACACTATTTCTCCCCTTAACACGCGTCCGGTCGATGCGTAGTCAGCCCAAAAATTGAGCCAATGGCTCTATTCATGGGGGCTCTCTATTTAAGCCCCATGGCCGGTTCAAGCTCACTCTTTTGGCCATTTGCATTGACATAGCAACCTTGTGAGCTTAGCCAAAGCCCTCCCACTCATCTCCATCATTAATTCATCATCTTTGTGAGATTGGGAGAGAATCCAAGTGCATTGCTTGAGTGTTTGCATCTAGAGGCACTTGGTGTTCGTGTTTCGCTGTAGGATTCGCTTGTTACTCTTGGTGGTTGCCGCCACCTAGATGGCTTGGAGCAACGAGGATCGTTGAGCGGAGGTTGGTGATTGTCTCCGGCTCCGATCGTGGTGATTGTGAGGGGTTCTTGACCTTTCCCCAGCGGAGAGCCAAAAGGTACTCTAGTAAATTGCTCGTGGCTTGTGTAATCCTCATCTTGTGTTGGTTGTGCGGCACCCTATTGAGGGTTTGGTGGGTGATGCCAATCAGCTTGTGAACCTCCAAGTGAGTGAATCGCCACAACAAGGACTAGCTTGCCGGCAAGTAAGTGAACCTCGGTAAAAAATCATTGTGTCATCATTTGATTCTGAGGTGATTGGTCTTCATTGGTATTCATTCTTGTGATTGATTGGTTTATTCCTCGACTCAGCGGTATAACCATCTTGCTCACTTTCTCTTTACATTACCGTAAACTAGTTGTCAAGCTCTTTAGTGTAGTTAGTCGTGAGAGCTTGTAGTTTGGTTAGTGTGGCTCTTTAGTTAGCCTTTGAGAGCACACTAACTTAGTGTAGGGGCATAGCCATTGTGTGGATAGAGATCATATAAACTAGAATTATGGTAGGTGGCTTGCATTTTTAGTAGGCTAGCGCAACACTTGCTTTGCCTCATATTTGTCTAACTGTTTTGCTAAGTATTGTTGTAGAAATTTTTAATAGGCTATTCACCCCCCTCTAGCCATTAGGACCTTTCATCGTGTCGTATTATGCATGACTAACCCATTCTTGTTCTGGAGTTATTACTGCACTGTGGCTTCGTGTTCCACGTTTGCCTATTGTTCACGCCGGCCGTGACCCACGTCTTCCCGTACTCTTTTCTGTGCTCTTGTCGGACCCTTGCCCTACAGCCATATTAGTCATTAATGGCCTCGAACATCGCTCTCCTCGAGCGCACGAAAATTCGGTCGATTCATTTGTAGTGGCCCCGCGCAGGAACCAAGGAGGACTATGCCAGGACCACTGACCGCTCTACCATTATAAGCAGGGCCTGGCCTAGCCATTGGTACCACCACTCAGTGCACTCTAGCTCACCTAGCCCTTCCTTTTGAGCAAGCTTTTTGCTCAATCCTTCCTTGCAACCACCCACCAGGGATGGCAGGAGCCTAGGTTAGTAGTTACTGCCTGAACACTGATGAAGGAATCAAGCTGCCATAATGCCAAGATGGCTATGTATTGCTGAGAAGTCTGCCAGCTGGAGGACAAGTTCGACGGTCTCGAGCTCAATCACATCTCGAGGCGTCTCAACGAGGCGGCCGACACGCTAGCAAAAACGGCGTTCGACCGAGAGCCGGTGCCGATGGGCGTCTTCGCCAGCGATCAGTACAAGCCCTTGGTCCTCTACGAGGAGCCAGAATAGACCAGTGATAGGTCACCTGCCCTAGGCTCGGGGGCTAAGCAGTCGACGGCTCCATTCGACCCTGAAGTCATGAAGCTTGACGAGGATCCAGTGATAGAGCCCAACCATCTGGCCGACTGGAGGATGCCTTACCTTGACTACCTCCTCTATGAGGCACCACCGCCGGATAAAATGGAGGCTCGGCGGCTCGTGCGTTGCACTAAGTCCTTTGTCGTTATTAAGGGCGAGCTCTACAGGCGAAGCCACACTGGGATCCTGCAGCGCTGCATCCCCATCGAACAAGGAAAGCAGTTGGTAAGTGATATCCACGGTGGCGTCTGTGGGTACCATGCCGCACCTAGGACCCTGGTCAGAAACGCGTTCCGACAAGGCTTCTACTGGCCGACCGCAGTAGCCGACGCTGAACAGATTGTGCGCACCTGTGAAGGGTGTCAATACTACGCTCGGCAGACCCACCTGCTAGCCCAAGCACTCCAAACGATCCCCATCACGTGGCCATTCATGGTCTGGGGGCTCGATCTGGTTGAACCTCTCAAGAGGCTGCCCGGGGGCTATACGGACTTGCTTGTCGCCGTAGATAAGCTTACAAAGTGGATAGAGGCTCGACTGATCTCCGCAATCAAGTCCGAGCAAGCCGTGCTGTTCTTGCTTGACGTCGTCCATCGCTTCGGAGTCCCAAACTCCATTATCATGGACAATGGCACGCGGTTCACCAAAAAAGTTCCTCTGATTTTGCGATGAATACCACATCCGCGTCAATTAGTCCACCGTGGTGCACCCCCGCACGAACGGGCAGGTCGAGCGCACGAATGGCATGGTCCTACAAGGCCTCAAGCCTAGGATCTTCAACCGGTTGAACAAGTTTGGCAGACGATGGGTCGTAGAGCTTCCCGCGATGCTCTGGAGCCTGAGGATGACCCCCAGCTGGGCCACCGGCTACACGCCATTCTTCATGGTTTATGGTTCTAAGGCTATCCTCCCGATAGACCTTGGTTATGGAGCACCGAGGGTCAGGGCGTACGACGAACAAGGAGCCAAGCGTCCCTCGAGGATGCCATGGACTAGCTAGATGAACCGCGTGATGTTGCCCTCCTTCGCTTGGCCAAGTACCAGCAAGCGTTGCGCCGGTACCATAGTAGGTGAGTGTGGGGTCGGGCCTTCAACGTCGGGGACCTGGTGCTCTACCTCGTCTAGAGCAACAAGAACCGCCACAAGCTCTCTCTGCCGTGGGAGGGACCCTACGTCATCGTGGAGGTGCTCCAACCATGCACCTATAAGCTCAAGACCATCAACGACGAAGTCTTCATCAACGCCTAGAACATCGAACAGCTACGTCGCTTTTACCCTTAATTTACGCACGCTTTCTCTTATCGATTTCGCTATCGACTCCTCGATCTTTAGTGACACCCGACCCCAGCAACGGCAAGGGGTCGGGCCTCACTCGAGGGCTGATAAGAGCATATCTATCCGGTAGACATTCTCTATGCCCGACCCTTTCTTACGTTAAGATCTAGAAGCAAGGGTTGTGGAAACAAACGCTGAGTAAAATTGGTTGGACCGTAAGAAACCTACGCCCCAGTGGCTACAGTGTTTTTGCTCACTAGCGTGATCAGAGTTTTTTGCCCGCACCCCGAGCTTTTTAGCCTTAACTATGGAAAGAGTTGGAACGCATTAAAGAGTATATCTATCCGGTAGACATTCTCTATGCCCAACCCTTTCTCACGTTAAGATCTAGAAGCAAGGGTTGCAGAAACAAATGCTGAGTAAAACTGATCAGACCGCAAGAAACCTACGCTCCAGCAGCTACGGCATTTTTGCTCACCAGCGTGATCAGAGTTTTTTGCTCGCACCCCGAGCTTTTTAGCCTTAACTACGGAAAGTATCGGAATGCATTAAAGAGTATATCAACATGGCAAACATTCTCTATGCCTAATCCTTTCTCACGTTAAGATCTAGAAGCAAGGGTTGTGGAAATTAATGCTGAGTAAAACTGGTCAGACTGCAAGAAACCTACGCCCCAGTGGCTACAACGTTTTTGCTCACCGGCGTGATCAGAGTTTTTTCACCCACACCCCGAGCTTTACAGCCTTAACGATGGAAAGGGTCGGAACGCATTAACCTTTTTATACAAAAAGGGGAGAAGAGCTAAAAATCTGTTTGGCCATAACAAAATTTAAGAGCTTGTCCACTTATTACAAGTTCGCCACCTGACTTATCTACCTAACTAATTTCTTGGGGGATGATCTTATCCTCTATCTCGGCAGGTAAGTCCTGTGCCAGAGGGGCCACCTCCTTCTCGATGTCATCTAGCTCGAAATCGGTGTAGACAGGCATGAGAACTATCACAGGTAAGGGAGGGATACGGAGCTAAAAACGCTCCTATGGCCCATTCAGGCCCAGGAGTTCGAAGGCTGGCCCTCCGACGGGTTCACAGCCGCTTCGGGGTGCCCTTAGAGTGAGGGGTGGAAAGGGATGGGCCCACTAGCGGCCAGTACCTAGGCACATGAGCGTCATGGGCATCCCGGCCTACATTTGAGTCTTGGTCGGTTCCCAGTCCATGGTTTTACCTCGAAGAAAGGCAACGAGCCCTTGGGACCGGTCGAACGGACCCGAGAACTATATGGATTGGCCACTGAGAATCTAGAGTAGGTCATCAGCTGACCCATGCCAGACCCCTATGAACGGGAAGCCAGGGCCCCACTCAGACTAGCCCGTTAATAACTCACCGAGCACCATGTTTCGTCCATCGAGGGAAAACGTAGCACGGCTTAGCCCCTCCATTTTATAGAAAAAATGCTTGAGGGATGATGATCACAAAGACAAGCCGACCCTTGACCGGACCCCTGCTACGCACGGGGGCTCGAGGGAAGTTGGACTCGCAAGAAGACCGAACGCGTGGTCACAGTATGACGACAAACCGATCGGATCCTAGGAGACCAGAATCAAGAAAAATCTTTTCGACCTTCCAAATCCTACGGTTACATGCCCCCAAGAAGACCGATCGCGATAAAAGGGAATCGTCGTCCTACCAGGACACGCCATGGGCTACAAAAAGAAGGCCAAGGCCCTCAGAGTTCTCCCATCCGAAAAAGGCTCCAAAGGAGTATTCTACTCCTCCGTAGACTCGGGGGTTACTGTCGGGTATCGATATTAGGGATATCCAGAGCAAGGAAGTTAGCGTCCACGCTGACTTCCTCGGATGGCTCGAGACATATTAAAAGGTCTCGCCCGACCCCAAGGCCACGGGCTCTATCTCGCTCGACCTCGAGGCCGTGGGCTCTGTCTCGTCCGACCCCTTGGGTGCAGGCTCCGTCTCGCCCGACCCCAAGGACATGGGTTCCGTCTCGCCCAAGGCCACGGGCTCTGTCTCGTCCGACCTCGAGGCCGCGGGCTCCGTCTCGTTCGACCCGTTAGGTGCGGGCTCCGTCTCGCCCGACCCCAAGAACGCGGTTTTAGTCTCGCCCAAGGTCACGGGCTCCGTCTCGTCCGACCTCAAGGACACGGGTTTCGTCTCATCCGACGGGGACCCATACCGTCGCCAACCACTCCAGGTCCAAGCGTATGGGCCTAGGTTAAAACTCTGACGCCAGGGAAGAGGCTGGCATACCTCGATGTAACCCATGGCCATGACAGGCCATACCTGGGGATTCACATCAAGAACAGTATCAGGCGTGCCGGTGCTGTTTTGCCTAATCCTCATACGGACGCTGACAGACGCGTCAATTCACCATGACGTCTGTCGGGACGGAGTGGAAAGCCATGACCGGTAGATGACGCCTGCGCATGGCACCAGTGACGAACAGGGCCGCGACATGGAGCCATCCCTGTTGACATCTACAGGATCGACGAGACCCGCATGAAGGAGAAGAAGGACCCGGCAACCCTGGAAGCCTTCTTCTCTCTCGTTCTTCTCCTTTTCCTCCTCTGTAAACCCGCGCTTTCCCTTCGCCTATAAAAAGTGAAGCAGGGCGCCTCATGAAAGGCGGATCTAGACACAAAAGCACGACACGAGCACACGGTTGAGCGGCAAGCGAGCTATCAGCACCCGTTCACTCCTTCCACCAGAGACTTGGGATCCTCTCCCTCTCTCGCCTGTTTGTAACCCCTACTGCAAACCAACTACCGGTAACACGAGCAACAGCGAACTGGATGTAGGGACGTTCCGTTCGAACCAGTATAAACCCTTATGTCCTCCGAGCACACTATCCGAGCCAGACGCGCAAATACAAATTTACTCGTCGGTGGTCCGAAAACACCGACACTTTCCTATAGTAGAAATGCAAGATATAAGCATCTCTCCTTCAAGGCTAATAATAGTATACAAATATATTCCATATACAACCATATTAGTTTAATTAATGTGTCTAAATTATAATTTATTAGAATGAATTCAATTCCAATGATTCAAACGGGGCTTATATTAAACAATCGTCCAATCATGTGTCACACATATATTAAATGCCATGACTAGCATCTAAAATAGCAAAATGAAAACAATGCATAAAAAAGATTGTTTAGTTCATCCAATGACACTAGATGACATGGCACTTTGAAAGCAACATATTCCCTCCGTTCTAAAGTACTTGATATTGAAGCATTCAAATTTTGTTTAAAATAGTTGTCATTCTCACTTCACAATGTAGATTTATCTCCTCTCAGTATATCTTTTTTTTTTCTTTTCCAATACATTTCTATCTCTACTCTTTTAGGAGTATTTTGGTTTTTTGCCTCCTGCATTGGTCTCCATCAAAGAGTCTAAAACGTCAACTATTAGGGCGTAAGAAATGGGAATACAAATTGCTAGAAACGTATTTTATTCATTGTTGAAGAGAGAGTGTCGAAAAGGAAAGCGTTAGCGAGCTCTCAAGCAGTTAGCTCGTACAATCTCTAATATTATCTGTGTCACTGCTCTCCCCTCCTTTCTGCTACCCTCTCATGATACTTCAGATTTTTTTTCGTATTTTATTTGGTTTGAGCCGGCGATTTGTAAAGTTCGTTGGGGACGTCCTTATGAGACGGAGGGGGTAAAGCTCTCCAATAAACATTAGTCTAAAGGCAAAGTCAACGTTTACCTCGCTTGTTCAAATAATTCTAGCGGTAAAACATGTGCCGTATATTCTATGCCCCCCCTGGTTGCCAAAACGGTCATTTTTAACCCTACCTGCTCCCCTAACAACATACCGTGCTATTTGTTGGGCTGATAAACCATGACTGAAATTACTGATGGCTGATTTAGTATGAGAGAAAATTACTATTCATTGACAAAAAAAATACAACTTATAAGCCATACAAATCAAACGAACGAGGTGGTACTAGTATTCTTCAGAACGTGGTCTCTCGATGTTCCAGAGGTCACGAGTAGTAATATAGAACAAGATGCTGGTACGAACTATTAAGGCCCGTTTGGTAGGGCTCCAGCTTCTTAAAAACAGCTCTAGCTCTGAATCTTGTGCTGTAGCAGATTCTCTGATGGAGCTGGAGCTATTTTGGAAAACTGTTTGGCTGAACAGCTCTCCTGTGTCATGAATGGCTAAGACGGGAACAATGTCGAATATGCCCCTGCATGAATAGCTCGCCATGTTTGTTACGTGCTTGCTGAACACCTGAATACGGACCGGAAAATGAAGGGCGCAGACTGGTTTCTTCATCGCCGCTCGGGGTTGCAACGCGCTTCTTGGGCGCGGCCGACCACGGGCACGCCGCCACCTCACGGCCGCCCTCGCAACAGCGCCTTAGGGTCGAGCTCGCCACGCGCGCGCCGCCGGGGCCGATCCGCCCAGCGCCGCCCCGGCCACGCACCAACGCCGGGGTCGGTGGTGTACCAACCAGTTGTCGGCGCCACCACCACGCCAATAACCTCTTAGACGCCGCGCCTGTGGTCACGCCCGCTGCCACCGACGGGGCGGGCAGGCTCACGGCGCGCCGCCGCAAAGACCCACGAGGAGAGCGGAGAAGCCTCCGGCCGTTGCTCCTCCCGAGCCCGCCGCACCCATGGATCCATCTTCATCGCCACCGGATTTGTCGGTCTCCAGAACCCCCTTGCCATCTTGCCTCTCGTGCTGCAGTGCGTCCATGGAGGAGGCGGATGGAGCTCACCTCCAGTCCATGCGGCCTTCAGTCCATGATGCAGAAAGAGATAAGGCTTGGTGGGGAGACGATGGCGGATTGTTGTAATTTCTTGAGAACTTTAGGGGCAAAGGGGTACCATGTCTGCTGAGTCTGACATAGGAGCCGGTGGAAGATCGTTTTTTTGGCTCCGATGGACCTCACTCGTTTGTGAGAGCGCAAAATACAGGGATTCTTCGTGGGAGCACCCCGACCTGTACCCCTTTGATAGCGGGAGCCAAAAAACAGCTTCAGGAGCTGGTGTAGAATCCCTACCAAAGGGGCCCTAATAAGTAAGGGTCACTGTTTTGGATAAGGGTGGAGACTATTCCTAACTACATGGAGGCATGCAGGAGAGCAGCAGTGGTAGTATAAAGCACGCAAGGACAGGGTTGACCCATCGTGCCTGTCCTGGCGACCTCACCTCCGCAGACGGCAGACCGTCCCAACCGTCTCCGCTCCCCTCGCGCCAAACCCAATCCGGCGATCCGCACGTGCGCCGCTCAAGTTCTCCTCCTCCCCTCCCACTCCTCTCCTCTCCTCTCCTCTCTTCCCCACGGTCGGGTCAACCACCCCCACCCGCTGGAAACCGTGCTCGCGCGCGCCCGTAAACAATTGCCGGATCCCCCCACCAAAGAAATGCCGTGGAACCGCGCCGGCCCACGCCCCGCTGTACAGTTGTCGTGCCCGGCCGAGGGCCGAGTAGTTTAATCCTCGAGGGAGGAGGGGGACGGGGGCCGCCCCGGATGGCCGTGTCCTCGTCGCCTTCCTGCAGACCCACTCCCGGGTTTGAGGCGTCCCTCTCCCTCCTCCTCCGCCGCCGCCGCTCTTTCCGGTTGCGTTTGGGAGAAATGGTTGCGGAGTTGGTGGATTCTCATTCTCCGCTGGGGTTTTAGGAGGATTCCGGGGCTCTCGAGTCTCGGCCGGGGGAAGCGGAGCTCGGAGGTTCTGCCGGGCGCACAGAATTGGCGCTGGAGCTCCTGTTTGGTGGTGGTGGGTTTCTGGCTTTCTCTGCTGCTAGGAAATCTGTAGTTTCACGATGTTCTTCTCTTGCGTTTCTCGCACCTCATGTATGGTGTGTGCTGAGTTCTTCTAAATCCCAGGATGGTTGGACTTTGAAGGGACCATTCTTCGTTGAGGAACTTGTGGAAATAATGCTTGATTTTTCATGTCAAAAATTGCATTTTTTTGGGGGGTTAAGTTTTCGGTGTGTTTTCTGCTCTCTGTTGTTTGTAATCGAACAGTGGAGGAACTTGGTTCCAAATAACGGTGTGGATCCGGCGTAGTTTTCGTACTTGCTTGAAAAAAAAATGGAGGTTTCGTACAACTGTTCCCTTTTTTATATTTCCTGTCAGAATTCCAATTCTATGTTTCTTTTCTTTGATGATCTATCAGCATGTTCTCATTCTATTAAATTATGTGTTCAGAGTTGGATTTGGGGGGGGGGGGGAGCTTCCATCGTTCTTCTGCTTTCAAAAGGGGATGTCTTTTTCAGATGACGGAAAGACGAAGGTACGAATTGATGTGCCTATTGTTTCACTTTTGTTCATATCATGGTCATATTGTTTCTGAACTTTCTATCCTTGGCCTTGTTTAGATTGTAAGTTTTTTCACTCTCTCCATCATCAAATCTTTGGACACATAGAGTATTAAATATAGATAAAAAAATAACTAATTACAGAGTTTGATTGTAAATTACGAGACGAATCTTTTGAGCCTAGTTAGACCATGATTGGACAATAATTATCAAATACAAATGAAAGTGCTACACTACACCCCAACCTAAACAAGGCCCTTGTTCCTCCTCCCTCTGTTTTTCTAACTAAATCTTGATTGCATTTGCATAGTTGCAATTAAATGGAGCATTTCACGTAAAAGTGTTCTGCTTTGTACTATAGGGCTGTCAGCCAAACCTTTTTCGGACAAAGGATAAGAAAGTCGCCAAGAGGACAGACCGTGCAGGCTGCTCCACAGGTTAGTTCATCTTCTTTCTGTCAGAAAACTGTATCAGCATTCAATGCTGAGTAGTACGGTAATAAATGGAAAATATATATCTTATTTACCTATTGTCAAATTTCATCCCATCAAAATGAGTAATGGCTGAAGCTGAGGTCAGTTGGCAACCACACAGATATTGTCGATTGAACCTATGTTGACTTTGCAGAACTGTGGATAACTATTCTGTTTGTACAAATGTTGAAATGAAACGAAGAGATCAAACTGAATTCAAATATGTTCATATAGTACTGCACTTGATATCTTCATTCTAGAAGTTCAACATTTTATACAAACTGGATGCGGTACAACTTTGCTAGTTTATCCTGATAATATAGTACTAACCAACTGTCCCGTGTTCTCTTGTATATTGTAGCTAAGTGTGGATCAAGCAACTCAAAGTCACCATCTTCATCCCCCTTCCGGAAACTTTCAGGTTGATTTTCTATCTGCCAATTTTGCTCATGAGCTAACTCCACTGACAGTACAGAACTACAGATTTAATTTGACTTTTTTTTTTTTTGTGTGTGTTTTTTTGGACTAAATGAGAGCAGAAGTTAGGAGCATACGTCTCAGCCATTTTCTAAGTCAGTCTTCAAATGCTACTAAATATGAACATGTTAGGTAAGAGAATTAATGTTGCATGTTCAGTTATACATGAAAAACAGAACAGCTCCTTATTCTTTAGTTCCTTGTTTAGGATATTTGTCTCCACATGGAATGTTGGAGGAAAAGCGCCTACTGCCGAGTTGAAACTGGATGACTTTCTTCCTGCTGATGACAATTCAGATATTTATGTTTTAGGGTAACCAGTCTCGTCACTACTCTGAACCTTATCCATGTCAATGTTGTCAATTGTGGTGCTAACATTATCTCAGAAAAATGTGTAATACCCCATATGTTCTGTTCCTTATTTCGTACTTGTGTTTAGTATTCAGTGTAGTCGATCCAGGTGTCCCCCCCACCCCCAACTTTAAAAAAAATATTCAGTGTAGCCAAGATTTTCTTGATTTCTTATCTACCTTGGTCTATTTGACTGCAATTGACATTCTCGTGTTTATTTGTGCTTTCCAAATGAGGCTTTAACTTCCCTTCATGTTTTTTCTGAACATGGAGAATTAGGTCATTTTTTTAACGAACGAGTCACTGTATTGAGAAGGTGAAACAGTCCGATTACAAACCCATGGAGAATATGTCCTCTTTTAATATATGCCTGGCAAAATCATGCCAGTGATTTTCGAAGAAAAACATAACCATGGAGAATATAAAAACAAAGGAAAACTAATAAGGATCGGAATTTATTTATATTTCATAAGTTAATGGAATATGCCATCCTATTACTTATTTTATTTGATCTTTTAACAGTTTTCAGGAAATTGTGCCTCTTAATGCTGGTAATGTCCTTGTGATAGAAGATAACGAACCAGCTGCAAGATGGCTTGCTCTTATAAATCGTGCGCTAAATCAACCAGCTGACACTGATGCTGATATATTTCAGCACAGACCGTCTCCCTCCCTGGATTCAACCTCATCCCAGTCAACACCAGGCCTTGATGGTCCGTTCTCCAACCGTTCAAGAACAGCCAGTGGTTCTATAATCTTCCAAAAGTCCTTGAAATCCATCAGGAAATCTTACATGCCATCCCAGAGAAAACAGCTCAAATTCTGCAATTGCCCAGTGGAAATGGCCAAGAAATCCTACAAAGATGCTTGCTTTCGATGCCCACGGCTACAAGCATATGCCAATGAAATGGACTCTTCAGAAGAGGATGAATTGGAAGACAAATTGAATGATATATTTGGCCTTAATGATGATGGTGTTACTTCGTCTGCTTCTGCCTCCAGGGACCAGCTAAAGTATAACCTCATATCTTGCAAACAAATGGTTGGTATTTTTGTCACAGTCTGGGCAAAGAAAGAACTAGTGCAGCATATAGGACATTTGAGAACGTCCTGTGTTGGTCGTGGAATAATGGGATATCTTGGAAACAAGGTAAGAGGCAAAAAGAAATTATCTGAAAGCATTTTCTAGAGTGTAGCAGATCCCTTAAGTGATACAATTCTTGTTGATGCAGGGATGTATATCAGTAAGCATGACACTGTACCAGACAAGCTTTTGTTTCATCTGCAGCCATTTGGCTTCAGGTGAGAAGGAAGGCGATGAATTGAGGCGGAATTTAGATGTGTTAGAGATTCTAAGGCTCACACAATTTCGAAGGATTTGCAGAAGAGCTGGGCGAAGAATCCCTGAGAAAATTCTTGACCATGAGTAAGAAATTTAGCCCACAAATGCTTTAAGTTTTTCTTACTGCCTACTTTTAAAAAAAAAAAAGGTTTTTTGTTTTTCTTACTGCCTACTGTTTTTTTATTCACATGATCTTTTTTCAGGCGGGTAATATGGTTAGGAGACCTGAACTACCGAATTTCCTTGAGCTATGAAGATACCAAAAAACTTCTGACTGAAAATAACTGGGATGCCCTTTTTGAAAAGGATCAGGTGAACTCCTCAAAATAAAGCTTTTCTTTTCTAGAAGGAAGACTAGTTATAGAATAAGAAACCAGTCCGGTTTTTATTTTATATCATGGTGAAATGATATTAGAATTCACTGACATTTTACACATTTTCTCAGCTCAATATTCAGCGTGCGTCTGGAAGTGTGTTCAAGGGGTGGAGTGAGGAGAAGATATATTTTGCTCCCACATACAAGTACTCTTGCAACTCAGATTCTTATGCTGGAGAGACTGCCACATCAAAGAAAAAGAGGAGAACCCCAGCCTGGTATGTAGTACTATGTTTGAGATGGTTTCAGAAAGTTCAGATCTCATATTTTTACACTTGTCGGTGGCTATGAAGTATCCTAGAGTCCACAAACCTCTTTGCAACCCGAAAACCTTGCATTTCCCCTTTCTGTACCACAAGAACCATCTTTCGAGATGAATTAAATCAGATTTGGATAGTAATCTAGTTGTAAGTGTGGATAACATAAAAGAGGAATCATTCTCATGTGCAGTAAAAAAAAAAATCAAGCTGATTCACATATTCTGTGTTCATGAATTATACTTCCCAAAAATTGAGTACACAGTTGGCTGCATGTGTCACTACCGCCTTTTTCATGCCAACTATGGGTATAATGTGGTACTTGTTCAATCAACTGTTCCATGAAATACATAATACTAGTTAATGACCGGTTTGTTGCAAATATTCAGGTGTGATAGAATACTATGGCATGGAGATGGTATTGCACAGTTATCGTACTTCCGGGGGGAATCTCAATTCTCTGACCATCGTCCTGTTTGTGGAACATTTATTGTTGAGGCTGAAAGGCTAGATGGCAAATCAAAGCGGCGTTCATCAAATACTAACATTAGAATCGGTGCTGAAGAGCTGTTACCGACAAGCGACAAGCATAACTAAGGTATGTCTTCAGTCTTCTTGATATTGCATTAATCTCTGCAGGCACTGCAGCAATTTACATGTCTTTAAGCAGAGCACAAAACACTGCGCTAGACTAGTAAAGCATACTCTATGGCTAACTACTATTATGGATATGACACTGCAGGTGCTGGGGCCTAAATCACCGATCAAAACTAGGTTTTTGTGTGATTCAGGAACACAACACTGCAGAACCTTCGCAAGGACGCCTAGGTATCTGTTCCTCAGGGAAATTTTCTGTGACCAAAGAAGTATGATTAGAGATCATATGATTATTATTATGTTGTTGTTGTTGTACAACATGTAATTGCATACAGTTTCGATAGGAGTAGCTAGTCATTAGTTTATATATATATATATAGTATACCTGTAAAATGTCCTCACAAGGTTGTTTTGGTTCATTTCCGTACTTCTTTCCTTTGTGTACTTTTCAAAGTTCAACAGAGTAACCAAAGGATTTTTTCCTTTCTTTTCTGTACTGTACTAAGTTTGTATTTTGACCTTTGTTTGTAGGGTCAAGTTTTGAGTTTGTCTAAAACAGAGTCTTACTGGAAGGAGACATTATTTTAAGTGTACAATATATCATTTATTCCATATCTTGATTTTTAGATGGTTTAACTACTGTGAATGGATATATCATTTTGTCTGTGTTTATATCTTGCTTTCAAAAATCTTGTTGATCAAATAATCGAGCAAATCAGAGTAGACTGCAGAGGCAAGCGTTTACATTACAGAGTGAGGGAGGGGGGAGAGATTACATGCTAAACAGATTACACCACTCCTTGGTTACATGACATAAGTTATGGGGAAGCCTGCAGGCCCATGAAGTTGTCGCGTCTTTGCCGCTCCTAGCAGACTTGGTTGCAGTTTCCAGAACACAACATCGTTGCGGTGTTTCCAGAGTTCCCAGCAACACAAGAGGAGAAAGGTCAGGGCTGTATTTGCAGGGATGTGTGGAGGAAGCGAAGACGACTGAAGCTCTCTGACTGAGGCAATTTGGGTGCCATCGCCACACACATGCTTCCAGAATTTCCTGGCAACCAGACATTGGAAGATAATGTGCGGCGTCTTCAATTGCTTCATGGCACAGGTCACAGTTGCCGTCGTCAACAATGGACTTTCGCATAAGACTTGCCTTGCATTCGGATGCGGTTTGAATCAGGAGCCATCCGAAGAACTTGACCCTGGGTGGTGCATAGCATACCTGCGCCAAACAAAAGTATGCTAGTCCGATCCCTCTCTCGTGCGGACTGAGGTTCTGTAAACATGCTCCGCCAGGATTTTGTTACATCTTCAAAGCAGCAAAATCTTTGGTCAGGAGATCGTCAAGTTCCATTGTAGCTGCAGCCTGCAGCAAGCTCAGCGCTGGCTACTTTGGATAGACGGGGAATGCAGTGTGCTTCGGAGGCCACACCACACCGCATGACAGACCTGACACAGATATCTGCATCTCGGGCGTGACTAAAAAGAGCTGGACAGGTAGATGATACGGTCTTTACTCTAACCATTTATCGAACCAAAACGATGTGAATGCACAGCCTGAGGACAAGGTTACTTAGTTATAAATTAAATCATAAGAACTAAATTAGACAATAATTAATCTTTTTTGTCTACATAAAGTTATTATTATTATTATGTGGTATCATATATTATATTTTTCATTTCTATTAGTTTTCGATAATGCTACAAAACATACGTCCGGAATCTAAAAAAAAATCGAACGCTCTGCTCTGCACTCGCTCCAGCACAGCGACCGCCTAACAAACTCATCTACGCTCTCTCATCTATCTACTCCATCTATACTGCGACAACCGACAGAAATCCTCACCTCCTCGCTTCGCTCGTTGTAGCTCACCGCACCGCCGCCGCCCTAAGCCGCCTTGCGGCGGCGCCCCCATCCCATGTCTAGCCTCGTCGCGTCGTGCCTCGTCCCTCGCTGTGTCGAGGTGTTGTCGACGTCGCCGTTCCCCACTAGGAGGTCATGGTCGCTGTCGACGCCAGCACCGCCACGACGCTCGACCTCAGCTCAAGACGTCACAAGATCCAGAGTGGCCAGACCCGGAGCGGGCTTCTCTAGCTGCACCTCGCGCTCCTTTCCTTACTCGGATGTTGCAAGCGCGTGTTGCAAACATATGTTTCAAGTATTTCAGGTGTTTCATATGCATGTTGCAAGTGTTTCATGTGGATGTTGCAAAAGTAGATCATGATGTTGTATATGTTGCAATGGCTACACACATATGTTGCAAGCGTCTGTTCCAAATGTTCCAGTTATTTCAGACGGATGTTGCACGTGTTTTATCTGGGTGTCGCATATGTTTCATACTTATGTTGCAAGTGTTTCATCCGGATGTTGTGTGTGTTTTCACGCATATGTTGCAAGTGTTTTGTCTAGATGTTGTATATGTTTTGCAATGGCTACACACGTGTTTTCCTCGTGTTTCAGACGTATGTTGCAAGTGTTTCAACTGTTTTAGACGTATATTGCAAATGTTTCCTCTAGATATTGCAAAATTAGATCTGGTGTTGCACGTGTTGTAGTGGACCTCATCTGCAGCAGCTGCCTGTGCAGCTGGGCCCGTCTGCATGCGCTTGGGTGTGGAGGGGGTGCGAGCGGCAAGCGCGGGAAATCGTATGGGTGCAGATCGAAACAATGCGGGCATGAGACACGGAGACGGGACCCCACGTGAAGCAAGCGTGCGCGCACAGGCATTCGGACGCTAGCCTCCGTCCAGACGTCTAGACGCTAGCCTTTTCAATTAGTTTTTATTATTATTATGTATTATCATATCTCACGTTCTTTTCTAAACTGTTGTATAGGCTCTCATATCCCGCTCTTCTTTCTCTTCTTCTCTTTTTCGCATCAGAAAAAATACTGGCTGGCTGCTCAGTTGCTCACTACGGTTAGAATTTTTTACGAAATAATAATAAAAATTTATTTTAAATAAAAAACGAATTAATTAATAATCCAAGCAAAGGCGGAGAGGCTGTAATAAAGAGTGTTAAAGACTCTCGATTCCTTCCGTCGCGCGCTGGCCGTTCGATCGACGGGGCGCGCATTTGAGCGGTGGGGGTCTCTGCTCCCTAGTCCCTACCCGTGGAACGTGGCGACCACTCGCCGCCGCTGTGCCTGTGCTCGCGTCACCGCGCGCCGCCGCCCGCCCAGCTCTTCCCCCCCTCTTCTTCCGGGACAAGCGATCTCCCTCCCTCCCCTCCCCTTTCCCTTCCCCGTGGGCGAGAGATTTTTTTTTCTCTGTTGCAATGAAGAGTTCTCCATGGGCGGGGGCCCGCCCTCCTGCCGTCGTGCAGCTCCTCCTCTTCCTCGCCTACCTCGTCGGCCGCGGCGGCGCTGCCGGGGGAGGCGGCAAGGGCAGCTCAGTGTACCCGGCGGCCGTCGTCTACCCGCATCACTCCCTCCAGATCTCCTGGAAACCCAGGTAGGTAACCCTCATCACCGTTCCATCGCTCGGTGGTTCTGCCTGTATGCCATCTCGATTTCATCGAAAACAAAATGAGATGTGTCTGACTGGCGATCCATGGTGCTTGTACGGCCCAGGGTGTTCCTGTACCAGCACTTCCTCAGCGACGACGAGGCCAACCACCTCATGTCCCTCGTCAGTGCCACTCTCCCGCCCCCAATCCCACAGAACGCTTGTCTTCGCTTCTCGATAATGCCCAGGCTCGACTGAATTTTGGGATTTCCTCGCTTTCATCTCTTCAGGCGAGAGCAGAGCTCAAGAGGTCGGCGGTCGCTGATAATATGTCCGGCAAGAGCACGCTCAGCGACGTCCGCACCAGCTCCGGCACCTTCCTCAGGAAAGGCCAGGTTAGGCCCTTCTTACTTTCACTGTTTGGTTAGACTGTCTCTGCTAAACAAAACCCTTTACCCGGGCTGGCATAGCAATCGTACATGCAAACATTGTTTTATAAAGGATATGCCATAGATATTGCACAATGGAATTGCATCATCCCCAACAAGAGGCATCTCACTAGTTCGAGCATCCAAATTACCCTTGGAACGTTGGAATGCATACTTTTTCAATGAATGTGTTTGCCTGTTGCTCGTCCTAACTAGCGGATATAGTTGCTTTGTGTTCAAATCAGGCTACAGCCCATTTTAGCCTGTTGGCCATGGTGAGTACTTGAATCAACTTTATCGGTGTACAAGATATTCCTGAAGAGGCCAAGAGGGGCAAGCAAAAATCAGAAAATGCTGTTGTGATTGAATGAACTAGAAGAATACCCTGCGCGTTGCCGTGGGACTTTCTTAGTAGAAATATTTTTTTATATGTAACATTACTATATGGTACCCTACTATACATATATATGAGATTGGCTTGCATATTATTTCATTGCATCGGATTTTGTAAAAATGGGTAACCTAATGGAAGAAAAGCCAATAGAATATTAGATCCCATTATAGATGAATAGGATGATAAAACAAATATCATATGTAAATGACTTATGTTGATAGATTAAATATTAATAGTATTATGCATAATAGAGATGATATGAACAACTTTTACAATTAATAAGGGATGACATGGATAGCTTGCATGAAAAGGTTTGTAAGTGGGGCACTTAGTGGGGAATGATGTGGACACTTTGCATGAAGAAATAAAACATCTAGCGGGGTTTGGCTTTATAGGAGTATATAGATGAGAATCGGGAATTCTGAAATATTATATAAAGCTTTCCGATACTGCCATTTAGCCCTATGACCCGAATTCCCCTATGGCCCAAATTTATAATTCTGATTGCTGGAACTGCTACTTTGAATCAGAGTTCCCCCTCCCTTTAGGATTACGAGTTCGTACCTCAGTGTGTATTTATGTTTCATTGCATAGGCAGGGAAGACAATAGTCTTCTGATCGATCTGGTCTATTAGTGAATGCCGAGCATCTCCTTGGCATGCATATTAGAATGAAAGATGGGATTTGACTGTATCTTTATGGGAATTTTTCATGTTCTTCCGTCAAAATAGAAGGGTTGGGACGATCTGCTACTGATAAACATTTTGTATTTTCTTACATCTGGTGACTAATAGTACCTAGTGTCTGAGTACAGTACAGTCAGCTGTTGAGGCATTTCTCTTGTTCGCATGGTTCTTACTTGAATAATGTTGCTCAAATTTGTAGGATCCAATTGTTGAGGGTATAGAGGACAAAATTGCTGCATGGACATTCCTTCCAAAAGGTTGTGGTTCTCATTGAGGCATTAACACTGTACTTTTATATTCTTGCATGTTGGAGGCACAAAAATCCTAATACTAGTGATTGGCAGATTATCCTCATCATTGTTTTTCCTTTTGTTGATTTATATCTAGTGCTTGACAAGTTACATGATAAGAATACTGGCTCACAGTTTTCAGAACTCTTTGTTAAGAGCCATGACCATGCATGTATTAGAATCATGCCTTTAATATAGTAGTAGGGTATAGAGGACAAAATTGCTGCATGGACATTCCTTCCAAAAGGTTGTGGTTCTCATTGAGGCATTAACACTGTACTTTTATATTCTTGCATTTTGGAGGCACAAAAATCCTAATACTAGTGCTTGGCAGATTATCGTCACCATTGTTTTTCCTTTTGTTGATTTATATCTAGTGCTTGACAAGTTACATGATAAGAATACTAGCTCACAGTTTCCAGAACTCTTTGTTAAGAGCCATGATCATGCATGTATTAGAATCATGCCTTTAATATAGTAGTAGTCTCTAGAAATTCATGTCACGAAGGGCGGGCCTGGTGCAAGTGGTAGAGTCTTACCGCCTGTGACCGGAAGGTCCTGGGTTCGAGTCGCAGTCTCCTCGCATTGCACAGGCGAGGGTAAGGCTTGCCACTGACACCCTTCCCCAGACCCCGCACAGAGCGGGAGCTCTCTGCACTGGGTACGCCCTCTAGAAATTCATGTCACACTCCCTTTGTCTGACACTCGTGCACACAATCTGATGTCAATCAGTTGGCTGTATGCTTATATCAGTTGGGGTGTCAAATCTAGTATGTCACACAACCTAAAGAAGCCAGACATGTCCCTTCCCTTAGCGCTGAGCTATATGACCTAATTTTGAGGCTTAGTTTGTCCAAGATTTTTCTAGCATCTATTAAATGTTAGGCCGTCGAAAACTCTGATTTGATAATAGGGTGATTGTTTTAACACGTTTATGTTGTTACCCTTCTGTTTCGTTGGACCTGCCAGAACAATGAAAAATTCGTATCACTATTAATTTTTTTTCTTATGGGTGTTCTATTCTAATCAGAGAATGGTGAAGATATCCAAGTCCTAAGATATAAGCATGGGGAGAAGTATGAACTGCACTATGATTACTTCACTGACAATGTTAACACAGTTCGGGGTGGTCATCGCTATGCTACTGTTCTTTTGTACTTAACTGATGTAGCAGCAGGAGGGGAAACAATTTTCCCCTTGGCTGAGGTAAATTTTCTTCTATTTTCAGTGACATTTTAGTGTTTAAGAAGATGGTAGAGAGTGGTTAAGAATTTCTTTTGCTTTTCTGGCTACATGTGTCTATCATGTCCATTTCCTATTTTATTTTGGGCTCATATTAAATAATGATCTGCATGAATTCTTAAAAGGAACTCGATGATGCTAAAGATGCAACCTTCTCAGAATGTGCTCATAAAGGCATTGCAGGTATTGCATTTTATCCAGAGTGCCTCTTGGTATTCCTTATTCTTGTTTTCTTTGTATGCCATCTGACATATTTCTCAATTGGCCTGAAACTTCTTCCTCAGTGAAACCACGAAAAGGAGACGCCCTCCTTTTCTTCAACCTTAAGCCAGATGGCACCACCGATTCAGTGAGCCTCCATGGTGGTTGCCCAGTCATAAAGGGCGAGAAATGGTCAGCTACGAAGTGGATCCGTGTGGCCTCGTTTGATAAGGTCCATCACCCACAAGGCAACTGCACTGACGAGAATGAGAGCTGCACGAAATGGGCGGCCCTAGGGGAGTGCATAAAGAACCCAGAGTACATGGTGTGAACCGCAGCATTGCCCGGTTACTGTCGGAGGAGCTGCAATGTGTGCTAGGGTCAGGATGTGAGAGGACAACGGCCTGTTGGAACCATTGATCTTGACACAGGAACAGGTTACACCAAGTTGTTTTGCAAGGGTTTAGCCTGGATTCTGCTGGTTTTTGTTGCTCCCTGCTCCTGATTAGATATTGGTTTTTTGGTTACCACGGTAATCAGGCAGGAGCTTGGAAGAGTACTCTTTGTTACTGCATACCACTTGTATCCATAATCCGCAGTCTGTTCTAGATCTCCTGTATCTCACATAAAAGAAATATGCGATAGGTTATGCTGGATGGAGATGCATTTAGAACAAGCCCTAGTATTTTATTTATTGATTTATTAGATTGCTTGGTTCTGCTAGCTCATAATTTGTACCAGAATCTTAAAAAGTTATTGATTTGTTGTCATCTGTAACCTTTGTCGATATATGGTGAATATTTTTGAAAATCCTACGAAATCAACAGATCTCCCGGATCGTACAACTTAAGCATTCGTGTGCTTTGCTTATGGTATGCAATTGGTATCCTAGGCTCCCAGCGAACTGACGAGGAACTGTGATATGGCTACAGCCAAAGCCATTGACGTCAAGCACAATAGCATGCCACTGAGCTACTTTGGTGGTGCGGCCAGCGACGAGCAAGAAAGTGGTGGTGGCATCACTTGTTCTTGGAGGTAAGAGGTGGTTTTCATCGCGAATTCTGCATCACTTTGTTCTGAGCAATCCTGTATTACCAATTTGCAATTTACTCTCCCTGACCGAAAACGCGCAAAATAAATGATTATGGCCAACTGACAGAAAATTGTTTTTTCTTCGGACGGAACCAAATGACAGAAAGTCAGTGGATCTGTGATCAGGATAGCTCGATCAGTCTCACGTTCAGGTCTTCAGGATGGTCAGACGCTGGACTGCCTTGGTTCAAGGGACGGGATTCAATTGAATGCCCAAAATTTCTGGCACAAAATCAAAGATATAATATATGTGTTAGATATATTTACACATCAAGCCTCTCTCTCCTTGTTAAAACAGGCTTCTATCAGTATCATCCCATTTTCTTCTGTTTCATACCCTAATAAATCTCATGCAATGTCCATCCAGCGATAGCCCGAGCAGTTGAAAGCTCCAATCTGTCACCTCCTCGTTCCATCATTAGTCATGGCCAAAAGTGCAGCCACAACCATGGAAGATGTGGATGTGGCTGGCATAGCACATACTCCCGTCCTATAAAAAAAAAGAGTATGGAATTTGTGCGGATCAGTTTTTTTAAAAAATTTAACAAGGTTTGTAGAAAATATTAACAACATTTGTATTTTCAAATAAGTTTATTATAAAACTATATTCAACGATCTATCTAGTGATGCTAATTATATACTAAAAATATTAATGTTTTCTATATATTTAGTTAAAGTTAAAAATATTTGACTTCTCATAAAGTAAGAATGATAATTTTTATAGGAGGGAGTGGTAGGAAACAAGGAGATAGTCTTTTTATTGGTTCAAAGAAACTGTTGAATGGTAGATTTAGTGGTGAATGGTTGCTTCTAATTTTTTTTCTCTGAAAAAATGATTCAAAATTTATTTTATTTTATTGTAATGTAGTAGAACATAGAGTACATTGTTTAGAACCTGTTATTGATCGACCACATGGATCTCGTGAAAAAAAATGAATACTCGTGGACGGTAGCACTTTGGAGTTCTCAGGTCGAAGTTTGAACAGACATGGTTTGAGTTTTGACTCTGCTCCCGTTACCGTCAACACGTGCAGGTTCTTATGTACAGTATGATCAACGGAGCCACGGCCGGTCCCCATGCTACGCGTTCGACTTGGGGCACAACAGGTCGTGGAGTGGAGTGCAGTCAAGGACTCAAACTCAAGGCAGGGCCGGAGACGAGGAGTGCGGTGAGGACGGCATCATCAGTTTTTTTTTTTTCTTCAGAATGTGTCTGAAGCCGTAAAGGAGGGTCAGAAAGTTACAACTGACTCATCTGGCATTCTGGCCATCTCATGAATTCTCCTCTTTCATTTCCCCTCTCAGTTCAGCCCAACCGAATCCGGCACCGAATCCCGGCCACAGCTGCACAAAATCTTTTTGCCGTTGCAGTTCTGGCCACAACTGCCTCTGCCTGGCCTGGCGATCGCAGCGGAACTGCCGGAAAGGCTCTGCCGCCGAGGCGCCGAGCTCAGTGGCGTCACATGGGATGGCCATGCCCATGCATGGGAGCGCCGCCCAACAAAGCGGCGGTTGGGGAATTCAATTCAGTGGACGACGGGTCATCAACGCAACGGACTGACGTGCTCGTTTCGTCCATCCACTCGCCTCGCTGAATTCAATGCAGGCGACGCCACACCGCGAGCTGCAGTGCGCTGGCCTCACCCCTCACGTCGGCGGCGTTGCTCGATCTGCAACTGCATGCGAAGATGCGATGCGACCGCCGCTGGAATTCAGTGATGTGCTCGGCCGAACTCGTGAAGATATGCGTACGTACCCAATCACACGGAAGGCGTGAATGGAAGGAACAGCGCGCGTGAACAGGATCACTCAACTGAGCGAGCGAGGGAATCCAAATCCAGGGAGTTATATGTCACACTACACATGAATGCATGGGACCAGGAATCTCATCTCGGCTGGCAAGAAACAAGGCTAAAGCCCAGCCCACGGTATACGTACGTACAACAGAGATCGAGCGGCAACGTAGAATAGAACATGATAAAAAGCATGTACGCAATGTCTGTCCTGGTTGGCAACGTAGAGACGAAGGTCATCGATCTAGAGCATCCCGCTGACGGCGGCGGCGGCCAGCGGCAGCATGGCGAGGGTCACGAGGTGGCTACCGACGGCGGAGGAGCGCCGCGCCGCGGTGCTGGTCGACGACGGCGGCGAGGCCAGCGGCGATGTTCCTGCAGAATAATGCACATGCATGTGTGGGCTCATTATTATTAGGATTTAGGAAGCAGGCATGAGATTTAGGCCCAATTCGCATGAACTTATCAATATTACCGTTTTAGCGAAATAATAGTATTTTTTTCATAACAAATCAGCATCAAGATCAGCCATTTTTCCAAGACGAACAGGGCCTTAGTTTTGTGATGGTCATTAAATACGTGACAAGTACATGAGCCTAGCTAACAACGAACTGTACGGCGCGTCAAACCTACAGACGAGATAGATCGTGCACAACAAGCACAAGAGCAATGTACTGCTAATTCGATCAATGAGTTTTGATGAGAACATTTTTCACGGCACGAATCGAACCGATCAAGTTGTAGGAGTACATTTAATTAGCTAGGATGAAGCATTATTCGTTCCTTTCAATTCATATTTTCATCTCCTGCTAAAATTTATATGCTCAAACAGCTAGGGTAACAACTAACTATGCCGTGATTTTGGGCAGCATGCATCTACTCCCTCCTACACAGACACAGTATTTTAATAATAATAACAACACAAGATGATGTGCTTACCTGGGAACTGTGGGCCCTCCCCGGAGGGAGAGATGCCTGACATGGGCGAGGGCGACCCTGACATGGGCGCTGCAGCTGGGCCCACGCGGACGTCATACCCTAAGGCTGCAATTTTGCATCAAGTAGTAACCCACAATTATTAGCGCGCGAATTTAAGGCCCGTTTAGATGTGAAAAATTTTGGTTTTTGGCTACTGTAACATTTTCATTTGTATTAGGTAGAAATTGTCCAATTATGGACTATTTATGCTTAAAAGTTCCGTCTCGCCAATTACGGGCAAACTATGCAATTAGTTATTCTTTTTATCTATATTTAATGCTCCATGCGTGTGCCGTAAGATTTGATACAAACTATGCAATTAGTTATTCTTTTTATCTATATTTAATGCTCCATGCATGTGCCGTAAGATTTGATGTGACGGAGAATTTTGAAAATTTTTGGATTTTGGTGGTATCTAAACACGGCTTTATATTACACTACCAAAAAAAACAACAACACGTACGACGATTGTGCAGTGCAGTGCAGGTGCAGCAGAGTGCAGAGACTGACGGGGTGACTCACGACACGAACTCACCTGTGCAGGTGGAGACGGGCGGGGTGGCGACGCGGCAGATCCTGGGGAGCGCGAGCGCGCGGGCGTAGTCGACGGCGATGCCGTAGGAGTCGGCGGCGCCGGAGAGGAGCTCGCAGAGGCAGACCGGGTTGGAGTCCACGAGGCCCGCCAGCTCCGGGCAGCACGGCGTGTCGGGCCGCCGCGCCGTGCTCCCCTTGGTCACGTACGTCAGGCAGTCCGACATGTTGAGCAGCGAGTTCATGCACGCCGAGTCCATCCCGCCGCCCGCGGGCCCCGGCGCCGCCGCCGGCGACGGCACCGGCTGCGCGCTCGCCGACGACGGCAGCAGCAGGAGGAGCGCTAGCATCGACGCCGCCGCCACCGCAGCCCACGGCCGCCGCGTCGTCGTGGCGACCACCATGGCTAGCTGTGTGCGGTGTGCCTGCGTGAGCGAGAGGTAGCTAGCTAGGTTTGGCCAGCCGGCTTGGGAGATGGCGGCCGGTGAGCACTTGTGTGTGCAGGGGATGGATCGGATGGATCAATAAATTCGGAGGTGGCCTGTCCGAGCGATAAGCGTGGTTTATATATACACAAGGCCAAGGCAGCCGTGTAGCCTGTAGCGTACGTAGCGGTGCACGCCGCGCGCGCGCTCCGTGTGTATGCGTTCCTGGCCGTTCCGATCGATCCGACGGGCACAAGCCCCTGGAGTGGACCGAGCTGCGGCCAGCAAGGCAGCAACAGCCGCCGTGCTCGCCCCGCCCGCCGGACGACGAGAGGTGTGGCTGGCTGTGATTCAACGGCGATCGCGATGCTAGCTTAGGTTGCGCCCAGATCGAGAGCGGAATTAATTGGGATGGTTAGTTTCTTGGTGGCGCGTACCGACCGCGTGTACTGCGGCGGTGCTGTACGTGTACGTGTCGGGGGGCCCCTTAAAATCGCTGGGCGTCTAGTGAGTCCCGTTCAGATTTCTTCTCCCCGGCGGCCCGGCCCGTGGCTAGCTGTTGCAGCGTGCTGAATGCACGCCTGCACCTGCACGGGGATGCTGCAGTGTGGCCTGTCTGGATCGACGACGGCGACGGGCCTCTGTTTGAGCTCGTGGCTGGCACTCTGGCAGGTAGGCGCCAGGGTGTGCCGAATGCCATTGCCGATATATCGATCCATGATGTACTCCATCGTGCGTGCGGGGCCACTCCGCCATTAGCGACGGGCTGACGGCAGCAGGAGCACCGTTTAGAACGAACGAACGACTCGCGGCAATCGACTGGCCATCATCAATCAATGGAACGCAGCGATTCCGGCTGCCAAAGTACCCCATCTACTGCTGCGGGGCTGCCTGCTGCTTCCTCTTTTCTTTCGATTTCCTTGTTCACGTCTCGGCGGCGGCATGGCGTGCAATGGCGGAATGGCACGGATTGCGTGTGACCCCGCTCACACCGTCGTCGTCGTCGTCGTTATGGCCACGGGCGCCCGCGCGCGCGCTGATCTTCCTAACAACTGGCAGGCTAACGTAGTAGCAACATGCATCGTCTGGAGGCCGTCGGGAACCCCCGGCCTGGCGGGACTGCCCTTTGGAAGGCACGTATACGTACAGCCGTACAGGTCACTCCACTGTATATATGGCTGTATGCGTGCGCGCGGAATCGGCGAGATGCCCATGCCGCTGCCGCCTAACCGGCCGGCCGGTGACGCGTGTTGTGCCCAAGGCGGAAGGTGCGTACTACGGTTTAGTGGTTGTTTGGATCCGGCGACGAGAGTTCAGAGCGGAGGTAATAAATTATGGAATCCGTCGTTAATCCGTGAGACGAATTTACTAAGCCTAATTAA
Source organism: Miscanthus lutarioriparius (assembly GCA_904845875.1). Lineage (NCBI taxonomy): Eukaryota > Viridiplantae > Streptophyta > Magnoliopsida > Poales > Poaceae > Miscanthus > Miscanthus lutarioriparius. The sequence continues at coordinate 17,132,405 of CAJGYO010000017.1, read as the reverse complement.
TCTGTTATTAGCATATGTTCACGGTAGCACCACATTGTTAAATCATAAACTAATTAGGCTTAAAAAATCGTCTCGCAAAACAGTCTTAATATGTGCATTTTGTTGCGTAATTAATTTATATTTAATACTTCATGTATATGTCTGTTGACGCTTAATTAGGTCAGACACTCGATAAGGAGATAGATCGCTCGATGTAGGGCCTAGCTGATTTTTGGTTCGGCCGGCGCCTTGTGCCTCGAGCGATGAGCGCAATACGCAAGACACGTTGCCGGAGGAGCCTCGCCGGGAGCGCGATACGCAAGACACGCCGGCGAGGTCTTCTGAGACCCGAAACCCCACACGCCGGGGAGGGACCTCGTCGGGGCGTGCGGCGGCTATGGGCTGCCCAGCCGGCCTGACCGCTCTAGAGCGTCGTCGTCGTCGATCCTCCAACTATGCAGCACCGACGAAGAACGAGGAGAAGAGGTAGAGAGGAAGAGAGGATAAAAAGATATAGTAGATTGATTTGTTGTGTTTTTGTGTCGATTAGATAGATGAAAACTCAATCAGTCATGATCCTATCATATATATAGATGGGGTGGTCTTATCCTAGTAGAAAACCTCTCCAAGACTTATTTTCTAAGTTTCCCACGAGCTTGGAAGAGTGGGGATTGAGTTTGGACTCTCCCTGATTCGGACTGTAAAAATTAAAAGTTCTGACAGAAGTTCTGATTTTCGCGCAAAGCTAGCACCTCCAGGCGAGCATCAAAAGTTCTATAGGGGGTCAGAAGTTTTGATCTTCGCACAATGGACAATTTTGGTTGTCAACATATGTCCCCCTGCTTTCAGGTGAATGATACATAAACCTGAAAACACCAATCAAAACAAAACCAAACAGCGACGATACCCATCTCATCGGTTGTTCAGTGGCTAAGGGCGATGTATATATCAACCATTTTTGTTCTAAGGGCGATACATGTATTGGCTATTATTTGGAGAGTACTTAGGCTTCTTGCCAAACACTTGAAAATACTTTTTCAAATACCTTCCATTGAATGCTCTGTTGAGACGTCCACCTTTCAATGTCTCTAGCAAATAAGAATTATCGAATATCACTTTGATCACTTTGTAAGGACCTTCCCAATTTGGTGACCACTTGCCAAACTGATTGCTCTTCGATCCAATTGGTAGTATGGGTTTTCATACTAATTCTTCCACTTGGAAGGATTTGCTCTTGACTTTCTTGTTATATGCTTTGGCAACTCGAGCTTTATCTTTCTCTATTTTTTGAGAGCTTTTAATCTCACATCAGTCACCTCATCGATGTTATCCATCATCAAATCATGATACAAATTCACCTCAACAGGCAACATGGCCTCTTGACCATATACTGACTCAAAAGGAGTAACCTTTGTAGCACCATGCCTTGAAATGCGATGTGCCCATAGAGCCTCAGATAAAACTTTATGCCATCTCATTGGATTCTCCTCAATCTTCTTTTTGATGAGCTTGATCAAAGTCTTATTACTAGACTCAGCTTGGCCATTCGCTTGAGCATAGTATGGAGATGAATTGAGCAACTTGATCTTATATAATTCAGTAAATTCTCTCACCTCTTTGGATACAAACGATGTACCTCGGTCTATAGTTAATGTTTGAGAGATGCCGAATCTATGAATAATATATTCAATGATAAACTCAATTACCTCCTTGTGTGTCATATTCTTCAAATGAACTGCCTCGGTCCACTTAGTAAAGTAACCCGTAGCAACTAACACAAATCGGTGTCCCTTCGAAGATGGGGGATGTATTTGGCAAATGAAGTCTAGCCCCCAACCACGAAAAGGTCATGGTTTAATGATAGGATGAAGCATAGCAGCAGGTACAAGCTAGATATTCCCAAACCTTTGGCACTCCTCGTAACCTTTGTAGTAACGAAAACAATCGGCTATCATATTAGGCCAATAGAAACCAGCTCTACGTAATAACCACTTCATCTTCGAGGCCGATTGATGCATACCACAAATACCTTTATGGACTTCTCTCATAGCCACTCTTGCTTGATCAAATCCTAAACACTTAAGCATGAAGAACCGGTGGTGTTGATAGAGAATTCTTAAGAAGCACGATTAACTTAATTTATAATCGGCTTCTAAATTGTGTCATGCATATGTCGACCGTGGTCTAATGCCAAACCCAACGCCAATTTGCTCATATGCGTTGGCTGACGCAATTCCCTGTCCAAACAAAATTTACACTACATGATGATATGAAGCCGATCATCAATTAGCTCTAGAGAAACGGGAACAAAGCCTTCTCTAATGACTCAAAACTAGCAAGGTCTCTCCCTAACAAGCAAATCATATCATCATGCCCCCAAGCAAGGGGCATCGGACGTGGTATAAGCCGATGAGTCTGCATGGACGATCTCAACTTCATTATTCACCCACTGAATGAGGAACCGGTGCAAGCTAGAAGGCACACATCGATTGCTATGAATCCATTCGCGCCCAAGAATCAAACTATAGTTCCCTTGCATTTCTGCAACGAAGAAGATGGTGGCCAACGTTTTGGTCCCGATAGTAAGTTTCATCAAGGCAAATCCCTTGGCCGAAATAGAATTTCCTCCAACACCTTTGACCGTCCTCTTGGTCTTAATCAGCTTCTCATCAGATCCGCCAAGCTTCTTATAAAGTGAATATGGCATTAGATTTATCGTGGCTCTGTTATCCACCAGCATGTTGTTGACCAGATTGCCATTAATGAAGCCCTTCACATGCAGTGGCTTGAGGTGATTCACGTGGTCTGCTGGCTTCTGGAAAATAGCTTGACCTCCAGAAAGCTTCTCAACACCGGCGGGGACCAGATCAACAACAGTGAGAATTGAATCAACTGGAGATACCCCGGAGGCACCCAAGCCTGAGAAAGTCGGCTCAGCAGACTCTGAAGCTGGCTTAGCCAACTGGGGGTTAGCCAGGGCAGCTTGTATAGGGGAAGTCGGCTGAGCCAACTGGGAAGTCAGCCTAGCTGACTTTGAGCAGGCAGCTGGTTGTTTCTTGCTTGATTAAGGGAAAATTGGGTCCTTGTTGAAGATTTCTTTCCCTATCTTTGTTAGCCCTTCTTCCTTAAGCTTCTTGCAACGAGCACGTTGGAGTTTGCGCTTTTGTGTTCTCGACAAACCTAAAGGGCACCATGTCGATTGGAAGTTCTCAAGAGCTGATGTGCTAATCCAGGCTTCATGATTATTAACATCAGCACCCTTTGATATCTTCTCCACATCAGATTGGTCCAGATTATCAATGACAATCGATCCTTCACTTTCTTTGATTGGAGCACATGTAGGGCCAATTTTTATGACTATTTGCTCATCAACTTTCCTTGTGGGATTAATTAGAACTTCCTTGTCCCTCAACACATATACTTGCTTTGTTGATGCCTTACCCTTTTGTTGGACCTAATTAGCAAGTTTAATCGAAACTAGCTTAATTGGTCCTGCCTTGCTGGAGCTTGATTGGTCGTAGCTCAATCGGCTCTAAGGGACACATTGTTGCTCATTGTGAGCTACACCAGCACACATCCTCCATCGGTGAGGATTTTGACGTATTAATGGGTAAGGAATCAACACTCCATCTTTGCATGTGTGCTGCAATTTTTGTTTGCAGCTAGCTTGACCGATTTGGGAAATCGGTCTTGCTGATTTTTTCTGTCCACCTACATTAAAATCAGTTTGGCCAACTTTTAAAGTCGGCCTAATCGATCCACTTTGAACAATAGTGTTAGTGGCTGATTTTTGCTTGTCCACAGGAGTCTAAGCTTGCCCCTCAAGCCCAGAAGATTTGATAGTGATCTTGAGACTCTCCCGATTGCCATTGAACTTTTCTAGCACCACCTCGCCATCTAAGACTTTATTTCCCTTCTTATGTTCTCTGGGCTCACCGATTATCACATTCTTTCCAATAGTGGCATCGGCTAGCTCCGGTCGTATCAAGATGGCTGGATTATTTATCTCCAAAATTCTAGCCATGGAAAGTGTCTTATTGCAAGGCAAAGGATGCATCTCCGCCATGCGTAGCCTGCATGTCCAATTTTGCCTCTTTTGATTTCCAAAACCTATTAATAAATTTTTGTGAATCGGTTTGGGAGGCATCATGTGAAGCCTCAGGCATTGGAACCATGCACAATGACTTTGGAGAGTTAGATAACACTGTAATATAAGACAATGAAGCATGTGACGTTGCTATCCCATCATCAGTTTGAGAAGTACAAACTAAATTGGGTGTGTATGTAGTAGTAGGAAGAATAGTGCTAACCCCTCCTGAATTGGTCTTATCGGTTTCAGGCACCAAAGAGACCAATTCGGGTTGCTTCCTAAAAATAATCTTGCCATTTTGATCAATATAACAGTAAGACAGCCTCTTACCAGGAGGTATAGTGTTAGCCCCTCCTAAATGGGCCCTATCGGTTTCAGGCGCCGAAGAGGCCAATTTGGATTGACTCTTTAAAATCACCCCGCCATGTTGATCAAAATAATACGGCCTCTCACCAGGAAGTTTAGTGCTAACCCCTCCAGAATTGGCCGTATTGGTTTCAGGTGCCGAAGAGGCAAATTTGGACAGATTATCAGAAACAAACATGCTATGTTGACCAAGATAGTAGTGAAACGGCCTCTTATATTGAGGTTGACTAAAAGTCAGGGCCGATTCGCTATTATATGCAGCATGAGGTAAAGTAACAATAGGAGCACCTAACATCCTTTCCTCTAATTCATCAAATTTAGACATAATCTTATTCATATCATGAAAAAGAAGAGAATCTTCGGTAGACCCATGTACTTTTACCTCAGCTATGATTGTAGACTTGACGATGCTCTCCTGAGGTGGTAGAACCGTCCGAAATAACACGCTTCCGAAGGCGCTTGTCTTCCACTAGACACTAAGCACCCCGAAAGCAAGCTACATCGAACGGTTCCGTTGAGCACACCCCAAGGGAGAACTCGAATAATCCACGTTTTTCCTCCAGGATCTAATAATGAGTACGAGTTTACATTACTTAGTCTATTTCATACAACAAGAGTTCTCAGAAATACATTATTACAATACCAAGTTCGGAGTGCAGAATTTAAACAGCGGAATTACAATAAACATCTAACGGTAAGATACAAGGATCCGTCTGTGCCCACCAAAAGAATCCTCCACACAACAGTCATTCCTCAAGCTGCACCTGCAACAGGGGTAAATAAACCCTGAGTACACAATGTACTCGCGAGACTTACCCGACTAGTGGGAATAATTTCCCGACTCCAAAGGATATGATAAGCTTTATGGTTTGCTGGATTTACTTTTTGTGAAAAGCCTTACTAGTAGTGAATCCTTATGGATGTTCTTATTACCAGTCATGATTAGTTCATTTATCTAGCCATTCTATGTAAGCACATGTTCTACTTTCAAGCAAGAGTTGAGCAATCAGATCCATTTCACCATCTTTCAAGTTTCAGTTCTTACTATGGTGCTAGATCGTAGAGAAGTCGTACCATATTTCACGATGATTCGCGAATCAATATAGCCCAGTTGGGTACCCTAAAACACATGCCCCGCTTGTACCCATGGCACAAGCAGAACCGACCCACCACTCTCCTGTCAAGGGGTCTAGGTCCCCGTCCAAACTTAAACTCCAAGCCCCCACACCTAAGTCCCAGACTCAGTGTGATGCTTAGACCTCCACCATCCCCACCTCCAATCAGTCGGTCCAGAAAGAGCCGAAAGCCACGACAAGAGAGCAATGAGCCTTCCCTGCTCCCATAAATAAGTATGTGCTTAGGATAATAAGTTTGTGACCTGACTAGAATCCAATGCAACGGCCGGTCCTTAACCGACACGGATAGGAAAAATAGTGTAACCAAGCTATGCCCCGTTGGCCGCGGGACACAACCTATTATACCCACCAATACCCATACCATATCCCTACCCGGTCTTCATTTTCCTTTCACCATTTTATCTTGAGAGTGATAATAATAATTACCTATTGTGAGTAACGGCAGGTTACTCACGCTACCAAAAAACCTAAGCATAACAGCTACTCGACCTAAACTAGTAGGACTTATAGGTAGGTATATCTATGCATGTAGTTTTAATAATAAGCCTGTAACGTAAATGCACATCACATATATATATTCAGTGATTATTCAAAATAAGGGTTATGCACCGGGGCTTGCCTTGGGCAGGCGCGGTGTTAGCTCAGTCAGTCAGTGGTGGCTCCGGGACCTCCTCCTGCACGAGGATCTCCTCCATATACTCCTCGATCACCTCCTCGAACTAGTGATCTCCGATGGTCACGATCTCCACCAACTCGTTCTCTACATGCATGCTGCAACACTTAGCATTTTAACAACAACAGCTCCTAAATTAAGAATACACATGGTAAACTACTAAGCTAGCTCTAATGACTAAGATACTAAGCTTACTATCATCTTCATCAAATAAAGTGTTGGGTTCAACTAACAAACGCCTAGCTTTACAAATGAAGGATATATCTTTATTTCTACTAATGATTTAATGTATATTTGAAACAAAGAGCATTTAACTACCCTTATGTTAAGTCTATTCTAAAGCTACAAAAATTACAGTGAGCACATAATAATACCATGAAGCTAATGTAAAAAATTCAAAGCTACAGCTATCACCATATTGCCACAAAAATTCCTACAATATTTAACCTAATAATATTAAGCACTCCCAATTGATTTAATAGTTCCTGGTATCAAAATATATATATATGAACTAAATACACCAACAGATAGAGTATAATTTTAGGAACTTAACAAAATTAGTTTCATAATTTTTGGATACCTACATGATTTTATATGATTTACCAAAGTTCAGCTCAGAATTAAAATGAAAAGCTATTTCTATTCTCCACGAAAAAGATAAACTCAATTCGGCCCAACGCGACCCACAGGCGAGGCGTGGCCCACGGCGAGGAAGCCCACGGGCGCTGGCACTCTTGCAAAAACACCCCTGAACTATGAGCAAAACAACTCGCAGTCCACGTTACTATTTCTACAGACAACGACTTTGCAACAAAACCCTAGGATCTTTCTCCTCTTTACAACGGCAAGGCCCTCGGCCACCCCTGCGCGCGCCGGCACGGCGAGCACGACAATGGACGGTCACGTCGGCCAACTAAGGCACGCAGCGGCCCTGCTAGCAGGCCGACCTACATCTATAGTCCTAGCGCCTACACTAGATGAAGTTACAGGAGCAGCGGAGCGTGCGGGAGCGGTGGCCACGGTGAGCGGCCGCGTGCGACGGTGGCACGGCCGTACCGGCCATCCTAGACCACCGCGTTGCTATTGGCTAGCGCGTGAGCAACCCCATCTTACCCCGGTCACGGCTGTGGTGATGGTTGAGGGAACGGTCAGCGGATAAGGACTGGCCGCGCGTGACCAGAGGGGTACGGCGGCGCTCCGAGATGGCGCAGCCGTGTCAGCAGCTACGGCAAGGCGGTAGAGGTGTAAGCGAGGCGCGCAGGGTGAAGTGGAGGTGGAGGCGAAGCTCGTGAGGCAGGTGGATTGGCGTGGAAGGAAATGGTGGAAACTGGCCATGACGTGGGCGACGACGGACCTTAACGGCACTGTGGTGGCAAAGCTCCAAAATTAGAGCTCGGCGTGATGCAAGTCAAGGTGGGGTGGGGTTGGCTAGAGAGGAGACATGAGGGTAGAGATGTGAGCATGAGAAATTGATGAGAGGTGCTCGCTCTCTGGCTTCATCGTGACACGACCCGACGGCGGCGGAAAACAAAGGGAGAGAGAGACGGGGCGCGGCAGTGGGTTCGGCTCATCCACTCCTTGGCAGGATGCGGTCGACCAGACTTAAGGCGGCGTCTACGCACCCGCTACACGACACTGTGGCCAAACCACGTGCGCGCGCGCGGAGGCAGGTTGGTGCACGGCAGGCACGGCTGCAGCGCCATTAAGGCGGGACGACGGCGCGGGGCAGCCCACGTGCGAACAAGGACAAGGCGAGCAGCAGTAGCACAACATCGTAGTGGCATCAGTAGCGGCAGCATCGTGACACAAGGCGGGTCGGCAGTGCGGACACGACGATGAGTTAATGGCATCGGCAGTGGCTCCCTCGCGGCACGTGCGGGGCAATCAGCAGCAGCGACGGCAGCTCCACGCGGTGGGGCCAGCGACAGCCGAGACCTGGTCAGGCCAGAGGTGGCCACGGCCAGCCGTGCGTGGTAGTGCACGCACGCACATGCACGACCAACGTGGCCACATGGCCAACCAGCCCAAAACCATGACACGCACGAATTTTAAAGCCTTCAACACGACCAAACGGTTGCTTAAGGACCTAAACCATCTTCACCATGCTCAAGATAGCACATGAGACTACCAACTCGAGCTATAACACTACACCACTCCTTAACCCAATCTCTCACAGTAAATTGCTAAATATAGCAGTGTCTAACTGTTGGCAGACTTGAAAATTTCTAAGTTTTTGAGCTGAATTTGTTTTCCATTTGCGATTTCTAAGCTAACGAAAATATTAGCTAGTAATATCATTTTTTGACTGCAAGTATTTCATTGTCATCTACAAAGTTTGTACTTTAAACTTTATTGAAGTATCACATACATGTTCTATATCATTTTTGCTTAATAAAAATTGGTTTTAAACCTTAAGTGATATAACATGTCTATCGAATCAACTTTCGTTTCACATTTCTGTTGATCGTTTTGAGTTACATAAATTGATCTACACACTCTATTAAATGCATTAACACATAAACATGATGCTTATGACATATTTTAGTAAATGATTTATGGTGTAACACCGAGGGTGTTACACCTGACCCATTGGACCGGTGAACTCGCCGTTGCAACCGTTGTTCCACATCTTGATAAAAGGGGGATCAAGACCAGATGATATCTGCCTGTTGGTCCAGATGCAACGGTAATGATAAACACAAGAAGGATAGATTGGAACCAACAAATAGGCTAGGTCAGAAAGATCGGCTATAGGAGATAGCCAAACCAATCGTTTCCCAGCGAGTCATGAAAAAGTGTGTTGACGCTTAATTAGGTCACACACTCGATAAGGAGCTAGATCGCTCGATGTAGACCCTAGCTGATTTTTGGATCAGTCAGTGCCTAGGGGATTTTCACACCTGGACCTTGTGCCTCTAGCGATGAGCATGATATGCAAGAGACATCGCCGGAGGAGCCTCGCTGGGAGCGCGATACAAAAGACACACCGGCGAGATCTCTTGAGACCCGAAACCCCACACGCCCGGAAGGGACCCTGTCGGGGCGTGCGGCGGCTATGGGCTACCTTAGCCAGCCTAACCGCTCTAGAGCATCGTCATCATCGATCCTCCAGCCATGCAGCACCGACGAAGAACGAGGAGAAGAGGTAGAGGGAAAGATAGGGTAAAAAGAGGTAGTAGATTGATTTGTTGTGTTTTTGTGTTGATTGGATAGATGGGAACTCAATTGACCGGCCATGATCCTCTCATATATATAGAGGGGGTGGTATTATCCTAGTAGGAAACCTCTCCAAGACTTATTTTTCAAGTTTCCCACGAGCTTGGAAAAGTTGGGAACGAGTTTGGACTCTCCCTGATTCGAACTGCGAAAATTAGAAGTTCTGACAGGGGGTCAGAAGTTCTAATTTTTGCACAAAGCTAGCACCTCCAAGCGAGCATCAAAAGTTATGGAAGGGGGTCAGAAGTTCTGATCTTCGCACAATAGACAATTTTGGTTGTTAACAGTGTCCAAACATCCGATGGGATAGCGACTAAAGTTTAGGAGGTGAATCCAAACACCCCCTTATCTGTTTATGGGTAGACCGAGAGAGCTACCAGAAAGGGCCCTAGTGCATCTGCATGCTCTAGCTTCCTCTTGCGCTTGTGCTATATGCCGGAATTCGTAGCTCACACGTGAAAGCTGCACTAAACAAGTGTTCTGACTCCGACTATGCTCACCTCTAAGCTTCTGATGTTGCACGGCTGAGGAAGCAATGGGGACATTTATTCACGTCATGTCTCTTGAAACCCTGTCTCCATCCATACTTGAGAGGAAGCGTGAAGACCGCTGTAGCTTCGTTCGAATTTTTTTGTTTTTTGGCCCTTTTTTGAAAGTTTTTCACAAATATGCCCCTAGAGGTATGCTTCCAAAATCTGGACGCCTAGCTCGGCGCCATCATTGGTGGCACCGAGCTTACAAGTCTCAGCGCCAAAGGGTTTGACACCTAGGTCGGGGCCATGTTTGCGGCGTGGACGCTGACCTGGCAGGCAGCACGGCGCCGAGGTTATTGGCGTCGAGCTTGGCGTCGTGGTTATTGGCACCGTTCTCGGCATCAACATCTATGGAGCCGAGGTGGTGTTTTAACCCAGCGCCTAACCTTCCTGCCCGAGCCTTCTTTCTCTTCTTTCTCCTCCTCTCGGGTTTTTTCTCTCCCCACTTTGCCCTACCTCACGAATTGGCATATTGGACCTTAGAAACTTTGATTTGATCTGTAGATCTTCGAGAGCAAGGTATCCTCGGTCCCTCCTAGTTTTGTTCACATCGATTCGATATATATTAGTCAGATTTTTCAACTTAAGAATTGTCATTAGTTATGGTTTCATGCAATTTTAATATTTATATTATACAACCTAGGATGCCAATGTGTGGAAAAGCTAGCAAACCAAGGTAATCTCAGTGCATGTTGTTATGTTATGGGTTCATTGTTGTGGATCAAATGAGAAACCCTAGGTGTAGGGTTTAATGTTAATTGCTTTCGGTTCTTAGAACCAAAATGGCTAAATTGTAGTTATGGCCGGATGACCAAAAATACCTTCGACCCATTGCCTCTGCCTAGTGGTGTTCTAGTGTCCATGTGCTTTTGCGGTGATCCTTGCAAGGTAGCCAAGTCTGATGAAGAGGACACGTATAGGCAGAGGTATTGGATGTGTTCTAATTTTACGTTTGAGCCTACACTTCGTCAGCGCCGCATTAACAAGATGGTGAGGAATTGATGTTGTGTAATAATTATTTTGTGTCATATGACATCTTGCATGATTTTTTTGTTTTATAACAATTGCATTTGTTGCAGACCCCTTCACCGCTCTATGATTTTGAGCAGTGGATCGACACTGAGATCGAGCCTGAAGATAAGGAATGGATGCAGAACTGTTGCGGTGGGAGGCAGAAGACAAGAAGATGATGGAGAAGAGACGTGGAGGGGAGGCTGCAGAAAAGGAGCACAAGGAAGAGGAGGAAAGGAGGCGTGTTGCTGCGTATAGGGAGGAGACGGAGAAGAAGCTTGAGCGTGCACGCCGAGCGAAAGCAATGATGGAGGAGAATCTCGATGCCCTGAGAAAGAGAAAGTGGTCTCGTTGCACTCAGTAGTCTCTATTACTTGCTAGTTCTATGGTTTATTCATGAACAATGTTGTCTACTGTTGAACTTTTTATTGTGTTGTCATGTAATGCACTTTAAGTCTGGACATGCTTAGGTTATGTATTGTGTTATTTAGTTTGTCAGCATGTACTTCTAGTATTATTGTGTTGTTTAATATGTTATAGTATTGTACTTTTTATTATGTAGTTGTTTTCATTATTTGTGGTCATAATATTCAGCTTAATATTACGGACGTACTGCAATGTGATCACGTGTTGCAAACAAAACCTAACGAAGTAGGGCATTATATAATTCAACACACACAACACATGAAATGGTATGTGAGAACATGTACCGAACTAGGGTACAGAGGTCCTAAACTAAACCTAACATGCCTTAGATAATTGAAGCGAACAACAAGCACACAAAATGGTATGTAAGAACATGTACCAAACAAGGGTACATAGTTTCTTCGACTAAATCTAACATGCCTTAGGTAATTAAACTAAACAACAAATACATGGATGTGACATGTGAATAAGATAGGGTCGTCTTAGTAGTGTGGCCACATAGCAAATTGTGTTGCACCTTCTCCATAGTAGCCTCTCATTGTTTGCTAGCCGTTGTATTATGCTGTAAATGCTCCTAAAAAGTCTACTCGGAATCATTTAAAAACCTACATCGTAGGACATTGGAGAGCCTAGATTCCATGACTGAAAAGTCTATTCGATTTCAGACTTCAATCACTATTTTGAATGACACTGAAAAGTCTATTCGACGGTGACATGATTGAAAAGCCTATTCAATTTCAGACTTCAATCATGTTCAGTTCTTTTGCATAAAATGGAAGGAAAGAAAAGAAAATCTCAACCAACGTGGTACATAATCATGTTCGGTTCTTTTGCATGAAAGAAAAGATAATCTCAACCAATGCGGTAGGACGAGAGGCATACATGCTTACTCATAAGAAAAACAAATTGATTACTTAATAAACCGAAAAATGATAGCGTTGATTAAAACGTACTTTAGGCAGAAAATTTTAGGAAATTTCTCCTATTTTTTATGCAATCCATACATAAATATGAGATGAATATTTAACCTCAATACAACATGTTCAAACATACAAATATATACCAGATTCATCTGAAACCATATACATAAGCATATCAATAGTCCACACAGTCCATAATTAAAGTCCATATTAGTTCATAGTCGATAATAATAATCCATACAGTCCACAATAGTTTATAATAAAAGTCCACAAAGTCTATAATAATATATAATAACATCTACCATAAAGCCTCACTGCCTCCTAGTCTTACCCTTACCCTTATGACCAAGAGCGTCGGTGCCTGGAGTGTAAGGGTCAGGTGGACGGCGTCACCTAGTGCCTAAAGGTTGTGTAGATTGAGTCAAGGGAGTGTCTTGGAGCTGAGACGGGCCAAGCTCCTCGTGTCTCTGGTCCACCTAGTCCTCGTCATCGTCCTCGTACGCAATGCCTATGGACCCTGTAGGTGCTTGGCTAGACGAATCTAAGCCTCCTCTGTTTGTGGAAGGAACGTGCATGTCTTACGTCGTGGCTGTCCTGCAACCACAACGAGCAGTTGCACGACGTAGCCGACGTGACAGTCTCTGTTGTATAAAATTATGTTAATCGAAAGAATTTAACGTATTAATAATATATTTAAAAGAATATTTTGAATCTTACGTCTAGAAAGCTACTTATGTCGTCGTCCTTGACTCTTGGACGAAAACGCTCAATGTCTTCAACCGAGCATTTGAGGGTATTGCCCTGCAATAAAGTTCTCAATAAGATTGTGGTGGTGTGTTGCCTCCTCCACAACCAAACATAAACATTAAGTAATGAACTAACCACAATTAGAAACTTTTTTTCTTCTAAAATTACAAACAAAACTTGTTTTTTTCTTATAAAATTCTAAACAAAGCTTGTTTTAATAAAGCTAGCTTCTAATTAAAACTCCTACATTAACTTCTCAATAGATAGCAACAAGTTTTGTTTTCTTTTATAGAAGAAAAATTCACTAAACAACTATTAGGACTAAACCCATCAGAATTTGTACCATCACCTACAGGTCATCACAATATCCATTTGGTCATGCATCAAACTCCATCTAGTCCTCTTCTGAAGGCATGATTATTTTGCATGATTAAATTAATTATAAGGATACTACGACTCGAACATGCCACTAACTAAAATAGAGACCTCAAACGCAGAATGTATTGGTATGCAACTTAACATTGAAAAATAAGGCAATTGACTTACCACTCTATCCAAGATTGGTCCTGTATCCACCTGCCTTCCTACACGAGTAGTTTGGTCGTAAGCCGTGTCTTCATCGCCGGATGACTCGATGTCGGCGTAGTCATCTTTCTGTCCATTGTAGCCTCAGCCTGCAACGTGTCGCACCTTGGTACCAAGCTTTGTAGCGCCTGTACTCACGTTTCATGTGCGGCTCGTTGTTCTCGTCCACGTTGTCGTGCAACAGCTCTCATTGTTCAATATAGTACTGGTGGTGCTTCTCCTAATAAAAAATATTCCTGTTCTTTTGACGATCCAACCTGTACGTCACGTAAGATGTTAGTTTCTTAGTGATGAAATTGATGCTATAAAACGATGACGCCTAAGCTATATGACGCGACTATTTGATGTAAGCTTCACGACAAATTAAAAGTGCACGTATGTCATCGTTACTTCACCTTATATAGGAATTAATGAAAATGGACCATCACGAGACAATTGAAATAGCAAAACACTTACTTGTGTAAGTCAACGCCAGCTGAGAATGGAGCCATTGGCCAAAGTTGTCTCACTCCAAATTGATGTGCAACTCTATCTGACAGGTGAAACTCGACAGCATAGAAATAGATTAGAGGACACCTCATCCTGTAGAAATCGTCGTCGCCGGGGTAGGCGAGGTGCAGCGGCCGCGGCGAGGCGGGCGGGGCGAGGTAGCCTGGGAGGCGGGGCGGCCGGCCGGCGCGTGGCGCCTAGGGATGGGAGAGCGGGACGTGGCCGTGCCGGCCTGCGCGGGACGAGGCGCCGAACCGGTCGGCGGGGCGGGGTGCATGGCCGGCCGGGAGCAGCGACGGTGGTCGGGGCGGGGGATGGCGAGGACGAGCGGCGCCGACAACGGGAGGTGTCGGGTGCAAGAGAGAGTCGGAGAGAAAGGAAGAGAGGAAAATGAAAGAAGGAAGAGAGGAAGAAAACGGACCCACCTGTAAGGCCAGCTCGACGCCAGGATCTTTGGCGCCAAGCTCGGCACCAAGCTCGGCACCAAGATCCACGGCACCAAGCTGGCTGTCATGTCACCCCCCGGCTCTACTTTGATGCCGACGTGGCCCCCGACCTATGCGCCAAAACCTTTGACGCCGAGACGTGTAATCTCAGCGCCATCAACGATGGCGCCGAGCTTAGTGTTCAAATTTTAAAAACATACCTCTAGGAACATATTTGTGAAAAACTTTAAAAAAAAGGCAAAAAAAAATAAAAAAAAATCGGCAGCTCCGTACTCCGTAGCATCGATCGTGTTTGGTTCATGCTTTTTGCCCCGTTGTTATCGGTTTACAGCGGAACTAGGATACAAGCCTTTGGAAGCATGATAGTGTCCGCGCCGCACGTCTCCCTCCGCAAAAGCTAACCAAACAAATCTAGCTTTCATTGGAAGTGCTTGGTTTGCAAAATGGTAATGGCAATGGAAATGAAAATGAACTACAGGGGAATTGATGGTGGGATCATTTACGGGATTTGTTTGAATGGACTACAGTATTTGAAAATGGACTACAGTATTGCAGGGGAAAAAGAGTTGAACCAAACATCAATTGTAACCAGTAGCAGTGCCAACACAGCACCTAAATTGTAACCAAACATCAATTGTAACCAGTAGCACCGCTCTTCCAAATGAACCATATGTTGTTGCTTCTTGGATTTGATTCATGCTATTGTACCATCAACATGGATACCTCTATGGTGCCGTTAGGATCCATGCTCTTTTTCGAAAGATCGGATCCATGCTTTTTGCCCCATCGTTATTTGGGCTTGTGGCACCCTTGTTCCCGGAGCTATTTATTAAGGCAGCATGGACATCCGGAATTAGATTGTAGGTTTTTTTTTATCTTAAATCAAGACTAATTGTATAGGAAATTCAACGAGCCTCCCGT
Source organism: Miscanthus lutarioriparius (assembly GCA_904845875.1). Classification (NCBI taxonomy): domain Eukaryota; kingdom Viridiplantae; phylum Streptophyta; class Magnoliopsida; order Poales; family Poaceae; genus Miscanthus; species Miscanthus lutarioriparius. The sequence continues at coordinate 17,116,867 of CAJGYO010000017.1, read as the reverse complement.
GTAGGGGTTCTACGGGACGCGTTTACATGCCATAAACACAAGCCATATTCGGACATAAGTATGAAACACAAGATTCCAGTGAAGAAATTTTAACCTTTTTCAAGCCTTGGAAATGTCAGGGTGTCACAGCTGTGGAGTCACGATCGAGCCATAGAAGGAGTCTCAAGCCTCATGCCCTCATAGCTATGGTGGGACCATGGAGATGGAGCAAATCCAGAGATATGTTACAACCTTCACTAGAGTCTAGATAACTCAAGTCAAGTGCATATACTTTTAAATTATTAAGCCCTGCTTTATTTTGGAAAACACCAAAAGGCATGAATGATAATTCAGGATGCAAACATCATCGAGGTAAGGAGAGGTTAGAGAGACCTTATTGAGTCATTTCAATGCACCATCACCTCATCGATGTTGTCAGGAAACCAAACCCTAGATTACAAGGAATCAAGGGCCAACAATAAAAAACTTAAATTGTGAAGGGGTCGGGTCTCTACTTATGCTACCGGCGAGGTCGCCGGTGGAGAGAAGGGAGATCGAGGCAGCGGCGGTGAGTAGACTAGCGGGCACTGTTGTGGGAAGCCCATGTTGCTAAAAATTTACATTAGCTGGGACAATCCTCCCAAATACTACCTTACTAGCACATAATAGTGGTAACTCCTAGTCTCCAACAACACCACAAATTAGAAGTCAAATAGGATATCTATTGATATCTGTTGGTGCCAAAAGATCTTGATTGATATCATTTGAAAAAAAAAAATCAAGATACACAATTTTAACGAGATATGAAGATACTGGCTATTTAATCTCCATTACATACATTAGATCACATAATAATCTCATGATGGTACAGCACCCCCTCCCCCTCCACATTGTCATCAAAATAACCTCCAATGACTACTTGCACCTATCGTTCTAAAGCATCACATGCGTGATCAGCTATGGTCTCTCAAATCAGTAAATCACACCATTATTTACAAAGATAATGTTATACAACCAAGTTATAGAGATATCAAAGTTAAAAATAATAATGAAGGATAAAACTGAAGTCACTTCAAATTTAGAACCGAAGCCCGGTTCATGAGCCAAAGCTAGCTGCCGTGATGTGTCGTGGTCAAGACCAGTCCATCTCTACTTCGGTCACCGACTAGTGGTCGCCGTCATCGCCACGGAGCGGACCGAGGCCAGACATTCGTTAGCCAAGTCTGTGAGGCACAGTAATCCGATCACGTAACACAATCCTCTTGGTGCTCAAAATCAACCAACGATACAGGAATACAGGATGCAAGTTCAATCGAAGAAAAAGGGCCCAAAGTTGAGACTTAAGTGTGCAGCAATACACAGCCACCAAACAAACAAACCCTCATGACAGTACCGAGCAATCATAAGATATGGACCGGCAAACGCAGGAGGAACGATTTGCTAACAAATTAGGCGACCATTTTGCTATGCCAAGAGACAGCCAGACAGGTCAAGATAGTACAACGCCTCAGACAGGTGGCGAGAGTATAATCACAATGTAGAACAGTGGTGAGTACACAGCACACAGTCGGACATGGTATACCTTGCACAAACCAAAACAGAAGCACGGAAAATTAACAATACCACGAAAACATCTGATACCTAGCTCCTTGACCAAAAGAGCCTTTTATCCTCTCAGAAACACCCCCACATCTAACACAGTCACGACTATATAGTTTATAGCTGTAATGGTAGAGGCAGTTTGCACCCAGGTATCCAGAGTGTTTCCATTGATTGAAGCCCTGCCTAGATGCTTCAAGCCTAATACAGAAATTAAGGACAAGTGGTCAGCAACATGAAACTTGGGTTCACATTTCTAACAGAAAATGTGCAAACAAAAGCAAATGAACCTTAGTATACATTGATAACAAGCTGCACTCAATGAATACATTATTTTTTCTTAAAAATTTGTTAAAACCAGGTTGGCCAGTTTTAGGCAAAATAAGTTGTGTGTGGATGTTTGCACCAATCCATTGAAGTAGGCTATATGACTATCTTACAGACTCAGGCACCTTAAAAGCTTAATCAATGTGCTTATATTCATTTGATTGATCAAACTGTAATGCAGTTCAAGTACCTTGTTGGCGATGTTGTTTGAAAGCCAATCAAGCCCCTCATACAAACCCTCACCAGAGGTAGCACATGTGCTCTGGATGTACCTGCAGTGAGTAAAGATGGACACATTAACGATTTGGGGGCCTGTTCGCTTGAACTACTTTTCAGCTGAGTCAGCCTATTTCAGCTTATTCTCTCTCACAGAACACGATTGAATCAGCCGAAACCAGCCGGCTTCAAATTCAATACTGTTGTCAAGGAGACCTAGTATACATCACTTGAATATTGCAAGCTGAGCAGAATATTTGGTGCTTAAGTTTAAATATTTGATTTTATGCAAGATTACTGTAATACATACTATTTATTTCTGTATCAATACACAATTCCTTTTTTTTGCGACTTATCAATACACAATTCCTTTGTCAATCAAATAGTGCAGAACAGCACACACTCAGAAAGATAGGACACATACCAGTGCCGCTGGCGCAGGGAGTGCAGGCCAAGCTTATCAGTGATTTCAGCAGCGTTCATGGCATTAGGCAGATCTTGTTTGTTTGCAAACACCAAAAGCACAGCATCACGGAGCTCGTCCTGCCAGCATAAGACAACAAAATGATGTTACTAGATATATGAAACCGTAAGAACTAAACTTTTTCAAAGAATGAAAAACATTTACATGAGTGTTTTAAACTTAAATTAAAACAAATGAAAGTGGTACAGGATCCCATTCCTCAGTGCAAGGTAATTTTAGGAAAAAAAATTATTTTAAGGCTAAAATATTTGAAACTAATAAACAATTAGACTGATCTTGGCCAAAAAAAGAATGCAACCATATGCCATCGATAATTACTACACCAATCATAGCTCATTCAACTGCAACTAGTAATACACTTCGATATTACCTCGTTCAGCATCCGGTGGAGCTCATCTCTGGCCTCAACAACACGCTCTCTGTCGTTGCTGTCTACAACAAAAATGAGGCCCTGGGTGTTCTGGAAGTAGTGCCTCCACAGGGGCCGGATCTGTAAAAGAGCACGGAAATCATCAGACCACAAGAACATGCAGGCTAAAAGTAACATAGCACAAAGCTGCAAATGTTTATGAAGGACAGGTAGGTTCCAAATAAGAAGTTGGAAGTTGAAGTACTTTTTTTTCATGCAAATTTAAATGTATCCCACATATTATCAAGACAAGGCATTAGATTGCAGCGATATATCTGCATTATACAAGTGATAAATATCATATTATCATACAGCACAGGAAAACACCAAACAGCATGGTATAAAAAACGGCATAAACAAAACAAAACAAAAAAAGGTTTTTGGCAAATTCTTACCTTGTCCTGACCACCGACATCCCAAACAGTGAAACTAATGTTCTTGTACTCGACAGTTTCAACGTTAAATCCTGCATTTTCAAGGATAACAAATTTAATTGAAGAAACATAAATGATACTCAGATCACAAAGGCAAATTCTTACAACAGGAAATAATAAAAAATTGAGAAAAGGGTGTTTTTGCCCCTGTCCAAAAGTTCAATGGTGATTTTACCCCTATTTTTTCAACTTTGTGAATTTACCCTTGTTATTTTGAAACGAAGGAGCCGTTTACCCCTGGTTTGGATGCCCGGTATTTAGAGACTGATTAAACGATTAAAAATAAATAAAACACATAAATCAGATACAAAATGACTGAAATGCCCTTATCACAGTTATCCCATCCCCACCGAGTCCACGACTCCACCCATGCCTATTGGCTTTCTAGCTTTCGGGAAGGGCAGGGCGCGCGACATCGGGGGGAGAGGCACGGCCGGCGGGCGCGGCTGGGCGAACTCGCGGTGCGGCTGGTTTGGCACCGCGGCCAGGTGGGCTCGCTGCGCGTGGAGGGAAGCAGGCGCGCGGCTGAGCGGACACCTCGGCATCGGCAGCGGGCGCGCAGCCGGGCGTGGCAGGCGAGCGGTCGGGCGGCCGCGTGCAAGGAGGCGTCGCGGTCTCACCACCCGACCGAGCAGCAAGAATAGGAGCGGCAGTGACAACGAGAGCAAGGTGTTCACCTGAATGGCATTGGCAAGTAGCGCAGGCTGCAGGCAAGGTGTTCGCCGGAATGCAACAATGGACTTGACTTGATGATTTCGTTTGTCATTTTGCTCCTAACATTTTTGGTATTATCCCAACATGTGAATTGTGAATATTTTTTCAATATTAAATCTGAATTGACCAAATATAATAACCATTTTTTTTCAAAATACAATGTACGTGTCTTATTCCAAATTACGGGTAAAATCACAAATAGCCCTAAAAAACCAGGGGCAAAATCACATGGGCATATTTGCCCTTTGGTACAAAAGTTAACACCGTTACGGGAGGATGACAGAATAGGGGCTAAGTGGTGCTTCGTTTTGAAAAAGCAAGGGAAAATTCACAAAGTTAAAAAAACAGGGGCAAAATCGCATTATCGATAAAAATAGGGGTATGAATGCAAGAGCCCCTAAAAAATTTACTTGAGTATAAAGCTGAACTAAAAGCATAATATTACGCCTGAACAAAACAAACAACAATACGAAATATAGAATATGTTCAAAAACTCATGTGCAATTCAGAAAGCCAAAAATGGGTCATTGGTATGACTATAATAAAGCTTTTAAAACAGATATAGGTAATTTTAGTTCCGAAAACAGTTTCCATTTATTTAATGGCTTAATTAGGATAACAAAATGATAGCATGCCAAATAAGTCTATCCTATTAAGACCATCTTAAAGATGTCCAAAATGTGCATCACAAGATAAAATGTTGAAAATGTTATCTAATGGAAGACTTACTACCTCAGGTTGAACTCAGGAGGTCAACCATTAAAAAAGGTACAGCACATAACAATAGTCTGATGACTGACTAGTTCAATTAGCATCAGTCTGGCAAAGCTTATGTCCCTTGTAGAAGTTAGCTTACAGGACTCAATTTTCAGAAAGCCAATGAGATGAAGCATGTCGCCATTGTGTCAAGTTGGATACAAATTCTAAAATAATATTAATTTGTATAGAAATTCAAATACATACCAACTGTGAATTATCCCTAGATCCAATTTCCTACTAGAGCCCAAGGTAATCAGTTATCGTGCAACTTAGTAAGATGGAAGAATCATTACACCTGCATAGTACAAAATCCTAGGTCTAAACTGGAGCTAGAAATCGCAACTTAGTAAGATGGAAAAATCATTACACCTGCATAGTACAAAATCCTAGGCCTAATCTGGAGCTAGAAATCAAAGACTGCAAGCATTCAAAATGACCGACAGTTATAACAATATAAACATTGTGTAACAGCAGTCAGCAGTAGCAATGATACCGGATGTTGATGAGGGGCGTACCAATGGTGGGGATGGTGGTGACGATCTCGCCGAGCTTGAGCTTGTAGAGGATGGTGGTCTTACCAGCTGCATCGAGACCGACCATGAGGATCCTCATCTCCTTCTTGGCGAAGAGGCGACTGAACAGCTTCGTGAACGTGAGCCCCATCTCTGCCCCTCCGCTGAGATGGAAACGAAAGCAAAGGGTTCAGCCCATGGATCCACTCAGAGTATGCAGATGATTTAACATAATAACACCAGAAACAAAGCCACCGCAACTAGATCCACGGAACCCGATGCCACAAGCACGCAGATCCGAGGCAACGGCGCACGCGAACCGCGGGAACGGATCAGATTCCAGGGGCTGCTAGCGAGGAAAAACTCCCCGAGATTCCCGAGCACCCGCGTGGTAACGAAGCTGAATCGAGCGGAGCCGGTCAAACACGCCCAGATTCCTCGAATAAATTCCCGCAAAATCGATGAAGCGTATCAGTGAAACTAAGGAATTGAGCTCCCCAGATCCGCTGGACCTAGCAGACAATCCGATCGCCGAAAGCGCGCAGAAACGCCGCGGGCCCAATCGTATGTGATCGGATTGAGGCGGATTCACATCGACCAAGAGCTCAGCAGGATTGAAGAGTTCTAACGAGGAATTTATAGAGGGAATGGTGGTTACCGAGATCGCGAGGCCGCGCCCTGGTGATCGCCAGGTGATCCCTTGTCTTCCCTGCGGGTGCGGGCTCGGATCGCAGGGGAAGAGAAATGGGGGAGGCGGAGAGAGAGGCCGAGGCGTCGCGCACGGAGAGTGGGATATATAGGAGAAGGGGCATGGGTCACGGGCAGGTGGGCCCAACGTGTTTTTGGAGCGCAGCCTGGGGCCTGCTGGTGAGTGGGGCCAGCAACGTAAGGCAGTGCGGATAGCGTTTGTGTGGTAAATGCTTTTGTTCCCCTCTACAGATTTGGAATTGCATATGCACCCTCGTCTTAGGTTGTGCTTCGAGATGAAGGAAAGGCCTGAAGCAAAGGTACAATTGTTGGGTTCGTATAATTCACGTGTGTTGAAGTAAAAATTAGTTATTTTTTATTTTAATTCATCTCAATGCATATAAGTGCAACTAAATAAGACCTCAAGATCTTGGTGTTAATTATCGTTCAAATTGCATCAAGCCATTTCTATCTTTTTGACAGCTTTGATTGCTGAAAGTGCTATTAAACCATGTAAACTTGTAGTGTAAATTACATATGAAATCGTCATCATCATTTCCCCAATGTGGGGAATTCACCTACTTATCATTATCATTATTGTTGTAGAGAATAGATAAGATGACCCATAAAAAAAGATATAAGAGCCAGATATAAAATGTTGTTAGGCCAATTCTAGTGGAACTTCTATCGCAATTAACGAGGTTCACACTAGCAAAAGTGATGACCTAATATATAAATTACAAGGATGCAGGGAAGATGAGCAGCGTGCACCATTTTCAGCATATTGGAAGTAGATTAAAACTCTATTTAGAGAGTTTTGTTTCATGTCCACATGTTGGAAATACTAATATTAAAATATGTAGATATTGGAAATTATAATATAAAATAAAACAACGAAGGGTGGATCTTATTTTATTGAGAGAGAACCATTTTTGACAAATCAAACTATAACAAGAGTTTGGTTTTGATCAAACTTAAAAACAAGAAATCTTCGACCATCCAACAATCAAAGTTGTTCATATTTGGCCATCTAAGTTGTTTTCATGGTGGTTTTGGACATGTGGTAGCAGGCACACATATCATATCGTCTCCTCTTGCCCCTCATCTACACAGCGTTGTCGCTGAAAGGTCCTAAATGGCTAGAGGGGGTGAATAGGCTATAAAAATTCTCTACAAGTTCACTAGAGCAAATAGTTAATTCACTAAGTGTACTAACATTTGTCATTAGAGATGTACATGAGCTAGGTTAGTACACATCAAGTGGTGGAGCTAGATGATGATCATGGTGATAGTGATGGCTATAACACCCTCGGTGTTACGTCCTAAACCAATTACTAAATCTGTCATGAGCATCGTATTTATGTAATAATGCATGCGATAGAAGGTGTTGACAAATTTCTTGTAGCCTAAAATAATCAATAAAAATGTTAAATCAATGTTGATGCAATAGCTCATGTATATCAAGTAGAGTTTAAAACCAATTTTTATTAAGCAAAAATACTATAGAATATGTGTGTGATACTTAAATAAAGTTGGAAGTGCAAACTTTGTAGATGATAATGAAATACTTACTGTTAAAAAGTAATATTGCTTAATAATATTTTCAATAGCTTAGAAATGCAATTTGAAATAGAGTTCAACAAAAAAAACTTAGAAAATTTCAAGCTTGTGTACAGTTGGACATTGCTAAGTTTAGCAATTTATTTAGAGAGATTGGGTTACAGGGTGATGTGGTGTTTTAGCTCGGCTGAGCAGCCTCATGTATCAGTTTGATCGTGGTGAAGTCGATTTCGGTTTAGAGGCAATGGTTTAGTGGTAATCGCTGCTTTTAAAATCCATGCACAGCACGTTCTCGGCCTAGCCCTCTGGGCTGAGCGCGGTCACCAGGCCGCGGTGTTGGTGCCATGCTTGGCCGGCCTGGTCGCCCTTACTCGACCGCGAGGAGCCGCCATTGCTGTGGCTTGCCCGGCAGAGCGGCGCTGCCCTACCCCGCGCGCTGCGGCGCCGCGCCGTCGCCGCCGCCGCTGCTGTCGCATCACGTCACGCTCGCGCCTACCCACTGCATCACCACGCTGCGCGCCTATCGCTGCGCTGCGCCACTGGCATGCCTTGACGCTTCGCGCATGAGGCCATGTCGCCGTTGCCTTGCCAATTATGGCACTGCGGGCCACGTCGGCAGCGAGCGCATGGCCGTCGACTAAAGCTTAGTCGTGGGCCACCCTGGTCGGGCCAATCGCGTCCCACCAAGCACGCACATATCGAGCCTCTGACCAAGTCCCCACCACCTCCTGTCCGCTCGCTTCTCCCCTATCCGCCTCTCTGCTGCCGCCGCTGCTGTGCCGTGCTAGAGCGCCTAGACGCGAGAGGACGTCTTCCATTAATTTGCTGCGCCCACCACTCCAACCTCACGTCCCCTCTCCAGTCGTCCCCACCCCGCCTTGATTATGGCCAGGCTGAGCTCCAATTTTGGAGCTTTGCTCCCGCCACCGCGCCATTAAGGCCCAGCTCGCCTCACCGTGGCTAGCTCCAACCTCGCCATCACGCGTCGAATTGACCGCACCACTAGCCCCTCCTAGAACCCATCTTTGTCGTGCACACCCAAGTCGTAGCCCTATAGCCGCCTCCACACCATTGACACGGCCGTATCGCTGTGGTTCGCCGTCGAGCTCGCCGTGCGCACGCGGCCAGACATGCTCGAGGCGTCTCCGGCAAGGCCACCGCCACAGGTAGGATCATGGTGCGTCATTGATGCTTACCTATCACTTCTATTATCTATTGCACGCTGTGGCTTACCAGAACACGGTTGCCACCGCTGCAGGTTGCCCGCTGTCGGGGAGAGCCGCTCTGTTTCACCTCCGTTCGTGCAACCACCGCCCATCGTCGCGCGTCGGCCCATAGGTGAGCATCGGTCTTATAGCTAGGTCTGCAAAGGTCCCGGTTGGCCGGCGTAACGGGGCCATACCGGTCCACGCCGCGCCGGTGAGCGTGGGAGTCACGGGAACCTCCCCGATGCGAAGATGGCTTCTTTCGGGTTCTTTCATGCATAAGTGTTGACTGAGTAAATAGGACGAATAGAGTCTGCGAGAATAGTAGGAAGCTCGGGGACGTTTTCGCTATAACACCAGTGCGCGCGGGCTCCCCGCCGTGGGCCGCCTCTGCGCGTGGGCCGCGCCCCGTGTGGGCTGCGTTGGGCCAGTTTGGTTTTGTATTTTTATTTAAGAATTAGAAATGGTTTTGTATTTTTATTTAAGAACCAGGTTTGTGTAATTAATCTAAAATCATGTATATGTCCAAAAATTATGAAATAAATTTTGTTAGGTTCCTAAAATTATGATCTATCTGCTACTATATTTTGTTCACATAGTTTTGTAATATTTCCAGGAGTTATATAATTAATTTGAGAAGCTTAATATTATAAGATATAAACTTGAATGAATTTTTGTGATAAATTAGTGATAATGTTGTCTCTGAAACTTTTACAGTAAGTCACTAACATTATTAGGTGCTCACTATAATTTTTTAGCTCCATAACAATTAGTTTGCTAAGGTGGCTAAATGAGTCCTAGTTCAAAAATATATATTTAATTAATTAAATGCCAAAGCACCTTGGAATTTTAAAACTAGAACATTTTTCCGGAGACAAAGTCTTCTTGACGACGTGGATACATAGACTAGTACGTTAGTCATTTAAGCTAGCTCTTTAGCTTGTGGAGCGTAATCATATTTTTAAGAGTTGCGGTTATCGTGGATTAATTGCGTCTATGCGTTGCATCCACGTATATCATAATAGGAACAACGATGGATCAGGGAGTCGACTGAAGTAGTGGAAAAGATGGTGCCATGATGATCATGTCACCATGATGGAATGCTAACTTTTGGTTATATCTTACCTAGATAAGCTTGAAAGGTCCTAATGGCTAGAGGCGGGTGAATAGCCTATTAAAAATTTCTACAACAACACTTAGCAAACCGGTTAGACAATTATAAGGCGAAACAAGTGTTGTGCTAGCCTACTAAAATTGCAAGCCACCTACCATAACCCTAGTTTATATAGTTTCTATCCACACAATAGCTATGTCACTATACTAAGTTAGTGCGCTCTCAAATGCTAACTAAAGAGCCATACTAACCAAACTAACAAGCTCTCACAACTAGCTATACTAAAGAGCTTGACAACGAGTTTACGGTATTATAAAGAGAGAGAGCAAGATGGTTATACCGCCTTGTCGATGAGTGAACCAATCAATCACATGGATGAATACCAATGAAGACCAATCACCTCAAAATTAAATGATGACATAATGATTTTTACCGAGGTTCACTTGCTTACCAGCAAGCTAGTCCTTGTTGTGGCAATTCACTCACTTGGAGGTTCACGCGTTAATTGGCATCACACGCCAAACTCTCAATAGGGTGCCGCACAACCAACACAAGATGAGGATCACACAAGCCACGAGCAATTTACTAGAGTATATTTTGGCTCTCCGCCGAGGAAATGTCAAGAACCCCTCATAATCACCACGATCGGAGCCGGAGATAATCACCAACCTCCGCTCAACGATCCTCGCTGCTCTAAGCCGTCTAGATGGCGGCAACCACCAAGAGTAACAAGCGAATCTCGTAGCCAAACACGAACACCAAGTGTCTCTAGATGCAAACACTCAAGCAATACACTTGGATTCACTCCCAATCTCACAAAGATGTTGAATATATGATGGAGATGAGTGAGAGGGCTTTGCCTAAGCTCACAAGGTTGCTATGTCAATGCAAATGGCCAAGAGAGTGAGCTAGAGCCGGCCATGGGGCTTAAATAGAAGGCCCCACGAAATAGAGCCGTTGTACCCTTTCACTGGGCACAACTCGGGGTGACCGGACGCTCCGGTCAGATCGACCGGACGCACCCTGCCAACGTCCGATCAACGGATAGTTGTCACATCATCTCTCTCTTCAAATACTGAGCGCTCGATCCCAACGATCAAGTGATGACCGGACACACTGCTCGAAGTGACCGAACGCACCAACACCAGCATCCGGTCATTTCCAGTAAGGTACCAGAAGCGACCGGACTCACCCAGCGTCCGATCACACACTATCTCCTCTGTGTGCTGCCACGTTAGCAGGACCGGATGCATCGAGCCAGCGTCCGGTCACAAAAGTGACCCAGCGTCTGGTCGAAGACCGACGCCAGCGTCTTCACTGCTTTCACTGACCGGACGCTCTGGTCTAGTTGAGACCAGCGTCCGGTGCACTCTGTGAAACCCTGTCTTTTCTGTACAGGGCACCGGTGGCACCATCGGACTGTCCGTACTCTACGAGCGGACACTCTGCCAGTGAAGTCTCTTACGCTTGCTCAAATGTGCCAACCACCAAGTATATCACCTTGTGCATATGGGTTAGCATATTTTCATAAACATTTTCAAGGGTGTTAGCACTCCACTAGATCCTAGATGCATATGCAATGAGTTAGAGCATCTAGTGGCACTTTGATAACCGCATTTCGATACGAGTTTCACTCCTCTTAATAGTATGGCTATCAAACCTAAATGTGATCACACTCGCTAAGTGTCTTGATCACCGAAACGAAAAGGCTCCTACCATTTATACCTTTGCCTTGAGCCTTTTATTTTTCTTTCTTCTTTTCTAAGTCCAAGCACTTGATCATTACCATGGAATTACCATCATCATGTCATGATCTTTATTTGCTTCACCACTTAGAATGTGCTACCTATCTCATAATCACTTTGATAAACTAGATTGGCACTTAGAGTTTTATCAATTCACCAAAATCAAACTAGAGCTTTCAAAGCCCCGGTGCATAACCTCTATTATTCTACACTTTATCTTATGCTTGTGCATTAAGTTTTAAGGAGTTGAATGAAAACCACTTGCATATATATATATCCTTATCCTATGAGTCCTACTAGTATGTCAGGATCGTGTGGATTGCTATACTATAGGATCCGGTAGAAGTCGAGTGATTATCTGTCACTCACGAGAGATAGGAAATATATTATTGTTACTGTCACATGGAATATATATGAATGATAATTGGAGACCGGGCGGAATGATACTTTGGATCTGGACTTAGTTAGGCATTGGAGCGAGGCTCGGATTGCACTTGTTCCGCCTGTGTCGATTGAGAACCGTCTATTGCTGTGGATGGTAGTCAGGTCATAGACTTATTATCCTAAGCACATACTTGTTTATGGGAGCGGAAAGACTCGTTGCTCTCTTGTCGTGGGTTCTGGTTCTTTCCGGACCAACTGATTGGAGGCGGGGATGGTGGAGGTCTAAGCACCACACTGAGTCCGAGACTCAGGAGTGAAGGCTTGGAGTCCAAGTTTGGTCGGAGACCTGGACTCCTTGACAGGAGAGTGGTGGGTTGGTTTTGCTTGTGCCTAGGGTATAAGAGGGGCGTATGTTTTAGGGTACCCAACTAGGATACATTGATTCGTGAATCGCTATGTGATACAGTATCGACTTGGCTATGTTCTAGCACAGTAGTAAGAACTAGAATATGAAAGATGGTAAAATGGTTCTGATTGCTTATCACCTGCTTGAATGTAGCATAGGTGCTTACATAGAATGGTTAGTTAATGAACTAATGATGACTGCTAATGAAGTTGAATATAAGGACGCACGTTTAGTAGTGCTTCTGCAGATGCAATAACCCATAAGCCAGATAGCCTTGCATATCCTTGGAGTCTTTTATTTTTCTCCTATCGGGTAAGTCTTGCTGAGTATATTCGAGTACTCAGGGTTTTATTCCCCTATTGCAGGTGATCGGAGGATGCTTAGAGCTGACTGTTATGTGTGGAAACCTCCTGGTGGGCTAAGAGAGGATTCCTTTCACGCTACGACCGTAGTGTTTATTTATAACCCTTATGAAAGGTTTTTATAAGAAAAGATGTAAAATATGCTAGCATCTCTTGTATAAAATGTCCACTATGTCAATGCTCCATCATGTCATTAAAGTAATCCTGCTTCCTCTATAACTCTGATAACATTGTTATATTCCACTGTTATAACAAATTTAGGTATTATTCTGGTACTATAATAAAGTGATGTAAGAAATGACTTAAGAATGTTGTAAGCTTTATTCTCTCATTTATGATCCTAATGGAAAAATGTGAATTTTCGAGTTCTCCCTTGGGGTGTGCTCGACGGAACTACGTAGTTTAGTGTCCTCTCTTGAGTACTTAGTGTCTAATGGAAGACAATTACTCCTGGAAGACATTGGATTAGGCGGTTCTGCCACAATGGCCTAAGTGAAGATCAAGTGCTCCCTATTTAGAAAAGAAGAAAGAGAAAAACATAATGGGCTTAAGACAAATGTATATTTGATAGGGACATTTTATTTTGCCACTTAAGACACCAAGTGGGTGTGAGTAGGTTTAGAATAAATAGCCATACTATAAAGAGGGCAAATCTTTTAGTTGCAACGGTTATCTAGCGCCACTAAGTGTGAGTCTTATTTGCATATGCATTGCGCTTAGTGACATGGTGAGGTGCAAGAGAAAAGCCTTTCAAAATGATTGAGAAATACTAACTCACACACTTGACTTGTTGGAACACTTGGTGAAGTTGAGCACATTTGAAAATGCCTTAAAAATGAAGTTTGGTGGGTTGTTTCTATGTTCCTCGGAATTTCCAAGCTTGTCTCGGAATGTCTGAGAGGGTCGAAATATCCAAAGAAATTTTCGACCAGCCTTCTCTATTTGGTTTGTGATTTTTGACTTGATATTCCGAACGTACTTGGATATTCTGAACTTGGACGAACGCGCCTGGATATTCTGAACTTGGACGAACGTGCTTGGGTATTTCGAACCTTGATGAACGTGCTTGGATATTCAGGACCTGGACGAACTCGCTTGTATATTTCGAAGCTGGACGAATGCGCCTGGATATTCTGAACCTGAACGAACATGCTTGGATATTCCGAACCTAGACGAACGCGCTTGGATATTCTAAGACGGGAGCGTATGCTAACTAGGGTTTTGACCGTTGGCTGAGGGACGCTCCAATATCCAAGCCGTCGCCACGAATATCCAAGCTGTTGGATATTCCAAGGCAGGTGTTGAAACACCCCAACGGTTAGTTGCGGGTGGGGAGGGTTTTTAACCCCTTCTTCCACCTCTCTCTCCCTCACCTTTGCCCATTCTTGAGATCCAAAAGTGAATAACAAGCTCTCTCCCTCTCCTCTCTCACTCCCAAGATTTTGTGCTCCATTCAAGTGATAGATCGAGCCCTAAGTGTTGATCTTGAGAGCTTCAAGAGCATCTCCTCCCTCTTCTCTCCTTCTCCAAGCTTTGTGCTCATCCATGAGAGGATTTGGGGGGAACCATAGTATGTGTATTTGATGTTGCATATTTGGTGGTACTAGGTGGTGATTGTGATTGTAGATTTCTTATTACTCTTGGTGATTGCCATCACCTAGACGGTTGGTGATTTGTTGATTGGTGAGGGGATTTGGTGATTGTGTCGCGCCCCAATCAAGATGCTTGTGAGGGGTTCTTGTGCCTTCTCCATGGAAGATCACGAAAGGCAACTCTAGTGGATTGTACATAGCTTGTGGATCCACATCTTGTGTTGGTTGTGCGACACCGGTTGTGGGTTAGGCGTGTGATGCCTATTAGCGCGTGAACCTCCAAATGGATGAATCAGTACAATGGGGACGTAGCTTGCCGACAAGCAAGTGAACCACGAAAGAAAAATTATTGTGTCATCTTGTCTTCAAGGGTTTCATTGATATATTGACTGATTGTCACTTGCCACGTCGGTTTATCTTCACTACCCTTCTCTTGCATTACATTTTTGTATTTATCTCGTGTAGAGCTTGTGGTAGCTTAGCTAGTTGAGTAGCTTAGTTTAATTAGTTTCTAGTTAGTTCAACTAATGTAGTGAGTAGAGGCCTAGCCATTGAGTGCTTAGAGATTATAGTTTACTGGACTTGTGGATAGGTAGCTTGCAACCCTTGTAGTGCTAGCATAAAACTTGTTTTGTCATTTAGTGGACTAATCATTTATATTAGTGTTGTTGTAGAAAATTTTTTATAGGCTATTCATCCCCCTCTAGACATTTAGGACCTTTCAACAGTCCCAATGTTAGAAACCAGTTTCTAATCACCCATCCTCTAGATATTTAGGACCTTTCAACAGTCCCAATGCTAGAAACCAGTTTCTAAGCTTATTAATTTGTATAGACACTCCATGTTGAAACTATGTTCGCAATAAATAGTTTTTACACAATAATTTTTTAGTCCAATTACATATCTTCTCTCTTCGATAGTCCCAATGCTAGAAACCAGTTTCTAAGCTTATTAATTTGTATAGACACTCCATGTTGAAACTATGTTCGCAATAAATAGTTTTTACACAATAATTTTTTAGTCCAATTACATATCTTCTCTCTTCGATACCTACCAATCATATATTTTTATATCTTGGTTCTCATATACACATGATTTCTTCTTTAAGAAACCATTTTCTCATCTCTCTTCATTAATTGCAGTGCGAAGTCATATTTTTGTTTGGTTGGCACCCTAGTTAATAAAGATAGAAACCATCTGATTTCTTAATTGGACACGATTACTAACTCAAGTCATTAAATTAAATATCTATAAAAATATAAAATAAATTTTGTCATTAAAAGTCTTGAAAACAACGATGAGATATATTAGGGTCTTGTTTGGATCACCGTCAAATTTCAAGTTTTTTCACTCTCTCTCCATCACATCAATTTTTAGTCATTTACATGGAGCATTAAATATAGATAAAAAAAACTAATTGTACAGTTTAGTTAGAAATCACGAGATGAATCTTTTAAGCTTAGTTGATCCACGATTGGACAATATTTACTAAATAAAACGAAAGTGCTTTTATTCATCGGGTTAAATTTTTTACCAATCTAAACCTGGCCTAGTGAGACCGACCTTAAAATAACACAGTCTACTCAAACCTCGGACCGGCCCTACACGCAACCTGCCTTTTCTTCTTCCATCGCCAGTTCGCCACCACAGCGTGCGTTCTCTCTCTCTCTCTCTCGTGGCGACGCCTGGGCGGCCGTCGCTGCCGCCTGCGCCAGGTGCTCAGGTCTTCTGCGGCCCCTTCGCCGGCGACGAGCACCACCAGGTACGCTCTCCCCTTCGGTCTTCCCTTCCTGTTGTGCGAAACCGTGCACCCAAACCCTAACTTACTATTTGTATTCGGATCTGACCTAATTACAAGTGTATATGCCTGTATTATGGCTACTAACTTAGATTAATTTGCAAAAATTATAGGGTGTACACCCATGCCCTTTACTGAGTCCGCCCCTGCTCATCCCCCATGCTAAGGCTGCCACTGAGTGCCTGTTCGTGATTCAGAGGCAATGTCATCACAGACTGGAGGTGGCAGAGGCAGTGACGCCGGCTCGGTGCAACGCGGGCAGATGCAGAGTTTGGCAAGAGAAGGGTCTTTATACAACCTTACCCTCGATGAGGTGCAGAGCCATTTGGGAGAGCCATTGCTTAGCATGAATTTTGATGAGCTCCTGAAGAGTGTGTTTCCTGATGGTGTAGATCCAGATGGTGCTGTTACAGGCAAGTCTGATCCGACGTCGAGCCTGCAGCGACAGGGGAGCATCATGATGCCTCCGCAGCTGAGCAAGAAGACTGTTGACGAGGTGTGGAGGGGCATCCAGGGTGGACCAGAGACCAGTGTTGCGGTGGATGGTCGGCAGAGGCGAGAGAGGCAGCCAACGCTTGGGGAGATGACACTTGAGGACTTCCTGGTCAAAGCTGGGGTTGTTACAGAAGGACTTATGAAGGATTCGGCTGATTTGCCAAGCAATATGGATACAGTTGGCAGCAGTGTTGTTGTGGCTGGTGCTTCTAGTTTGAACCCTGGAGTACAGTGGTTGCAGCAGTACCAACAGCAAGCTTTGGGGTCCCAGCAACTGAGTTTGGCGGGTTCATACATGGCTAGTCAGTTGCGCCCTCAGCCATTGTCTATTGCTACAGGTGCTATTTTGGATTCGATTTACTCTGATGGCCAGATTACTTCGCCATCATTTGGTGCACTTGCGGACTCTCAGACACCTGGGCGCAAGCGCGGTGCCTTTGGGGAGGTAGTGGATAAGGTGGTTGAAAGAAGGCAGAAGAGGATGATAAAGAATAGGGAATCAGCTGCACGATCAAGAGCGAGAAAGCAGGTCTAATTCTGTTGCCCTGTTTATTTTTAGTTTCTATATTGAATATTGTTGCTTGTTATAATGTTCTAATTGCAACATGAAGGCTTCCTGAAATGTTGAGTGGTACAGATTTTGGTGTTTATTCTGTACTATTTAGCAAGGATATGGAAGCAGCTAGAGCATTGGAATTTTTTTCCCTTCCTCTTTGTGTAGCCATTGTTTTCATGACCATGTGCATTGTGCTTGGCAGGCTTACACTAATGAACTTGAAAACAAGGTGTCCCGTCTAGAAGAGGAGAATGAGAGGCTAAAGAAACAGCAGGTACTTTACCTCATGTTGTCATGAACTCGTAATACTGTTTCTTGTCATGAACTCATAATACTGTTTCTTTTTTTCTTGTTCGTTTCTTTTGTGGAGGATATTCAACAAAAGCATTCCACTATATCTTGATGTTGAACTGCCAATTCCTGCAAAGCCGTTATTCCTCAGATAGTTAAGCAATTGGTTGATGCTAGCTACTTATTCGTTTCTCAGTTCCCTATTCACTTCCTACTATGGCTAATTCACTTCCTACTATGGCTCAATAGTTATGTACTTATGTCATGTCCTGCTACCTGGTAACAGATAAGTGCTATATATGTACTTATATTTCCAATAACTGCAATCAATCTAGAGTTCCCTACAATTATGATGCTTTGAGATTCTTCTCTCTATCACCACCATCAAACCACCTCCTACAGTTAAATCTACTGTTTTCTTCCAGACCTGGAAGAACCATCTTGAATTTAGTCAGCCAGCCTTTTATTGCCGTTTTGGTCCTGAATTTACCACCATCCTGGAAGGACCGCGCTTGCTGTGTTCAGATTGTTTGGTCTTGAATTGGAAACAACAATCAGAGAGGGATGTAGAGTGGGGAAAGGGAGTTATTTCCCCCCTTCTCGAGGTTTGTAAGGGGAACAACTCCATGGATTCAGAGAACCTACCGGGTATTGGAAAATATCTGTGTTTTGCTTCGTAAGTTGCTAGTTCAGTGCCATTATATTTGCTTTGACTGAAATACTGAGCTGTCGCTGAGCATCGGATACATGGGTTTATCATGAGAAACTTTGTACCAGTCGTGTTTATACTATCCAGCTGATTTCAGCATTGTGAGATCGAGATTTGTTATTTCATAATGATATGACCTTACAGCCCATTTCTTCTTTAGCCCACTGCAATGAGATTGCGATGCTCCTTTTCTGTTGTGGTGATGCATAGAATTTTGGCAGCATAAAGTAATTGAGCTACATGCTGCTCTTTTTCTTGACAAGTGGGTAAACAATAGCACGGTGCTGATATGCAATGCCTCTAATAAACATTATGTCGCGTTATGTTCATGCTGACGTCCTTGCTAACATTGCCTTTCTGTTGGGGTCCTTTACTTCACGTTGTTTTCAGGAGTTGGATGAGATACTGAGCTCTGCTCCTCCCCCAGAACCCAAGTATCAACTCAGGAGAACGGGTTCAACTGCCTTTTGAGTTTCGACGGTGGCAATGCTCATAGTGATTTTTGTACATTATACAAGGGTTCTACTATAGTTTGCTTCCTTTTGGGTTTGGGTTAGAAACATTTGATAGATTGTGAGGGTATAGCTTTTCCCGCCCGGTAGGTCTATGTAGGTCGGTAGCAGCAACCTGTAGCATGTCCCGGCGGATCATTTCCTTTGGCGTTTGTCAGTATATGTACATTTTCTACTAGACACTCTGAGAGCTTCCTTATACGAGAAGGTATTCAGGTATCTGTTGCGCAAGTGTATCCTGCTGTTCTATTTCAACGGTGCAGGCCATTGAGTTTGGCTTAATGAACAACTGCAGTCATTTTAAGCATACATTTGGCATGCGACGCCTCTGTTCATTCACATTTCACAGGATCCATGCACGTTTTTTCTCCGCCTTTTGGCTTGGTCCGTATGGTCGTATGATGATCGACGGGTATGGGGTTAGTGATACCGTGCCTTGCGGACCACATGGCATTTGGGCACCACACACGTGGCTACGACGGGATGGCAGCGGAAGCATCGCTCCGTCGCTTGCAGCTTGTGGGCGTGCGGTGCGGGGTGCGGCGTTGTGTTAGGAAACGGTGTCTCTCAACAGACACCCCTTCGGTGATCTCATCAACGACGTCATGAACAGACATATATTCATGAAGTGATCTTATCTATTAATTACAAAATTATCCATTAATTACAAGATTAGTGGAGCATGTCTTTTAGTAACAGTCGTGTCTCTTCGTGACACCCCTTTACTTGTATAAATATATTTCAGAGATCAATGAAATAAACAGTTCTCCCAAACCCCTTCACTTGTATAAATATATTTCAGAGATCAATGAAATAAACAGTTCTCTCAAATCTTGTTCATTTACATTCATATTTTAACACGTTATCAACACTTTTACTCTACGAAAGGAGAATAACAGAGGTCTGTACCACCAGCGGGAAGACGCGGAGGCAGTTCTAGCCAAGAACACGTTCTTCACTGGAGAACAAGAAGCGAGAACAAGAAGCGTTCTTCACTGGAGAATGGAAGTGCAAAGTTCGACCATGAAACGCTTGACAATAGCACTCACGGATTATCATGATTTGCTTCTTCCGTGGCTTCATCGACCAACAGAACCAAAAGGAAATTGATGGTTTCTGTCCCGATTGCATCAAAGCACTGTAAGATGCAATTTAATTTTCATCAATTTATGATATTCTTACCTCGATAGGAAGTTGCAATCAATCTGTTGTTTGGCACACTCCGTCCCCTTGCCACCAACTGGTGCCCTGCCTGCGCGCCATGCTTGCGGTAGCAGTTGCGTATGCACCTTGCCGTTAACATCGCAGTTGTGCCAAATTGGCTGCGTCTCGAGCGAAGTTTTCGCTGGAGATAGCGCTATCGCTGACGACCCGGCAGGCGGCGGCGATATCCACATGCCACTACGCCAGACCGGCGATAGGTCCGGCGCATGCCAAGCAAGGGCCACGGCGGTGGCCGTATGCTAGGCTAGCAGCGATTGCACGACGCCTGGCCGACAGCGGGCCCATGCGGCCAACCAGCCGCAGTGCCCAGGCCCACGCGACGCTGCTACTGACCGGCCATGATGGTTCTACGCGCCTGCCACCCTATTGTCGATGGCGGCCGGTCGCAATCCGGGCCCCTTCGTGGCAGTGGCCGACTCCTTGCAGCCAGCGGTGGCGGTTGCCAAGTCCGCGGCGCCTGGCTGGCTGCATCGTCTGGCGGCTGGATCCAATGGCAACCCCCCTGCGAAACGGCAGCGACTGCCGCCCCCGCATGCCTGAGGCCGGCGGCCTTGGTCTTGGCCCCGTGCGCTGTGCCTCGCTGCGACCGGCTGCGGCCGGCCTCCCTTGGCGGCTGACGGCCCTCCGCGCCGGCGGCCGGCACCCCGAAATCGGCGGCGGGGGCACCCTTGAGCCTGGACGGCAGTGACACCCTCACGGGCACGGCCGAGAGGCCGAGAGGCGTGTTTCCCATAGGAAACCACCCCGTGAAACCACCCGTGGATAGGATAAGATTGTGTAGTTTTTGCACCAAAACACTTATCTTTCCTGTGAATTATATGATAATCCAAATGGATTGTTAATATATTTCAGTTTTATATATGTTAGCCCTCAGGTTTTAACATAATTGCACTGTACAATATTTACCTCATGTAAGTACTCATTTTAAATGTTTAAAATGAATTATGATGCACAATATTTACCTCCTGTAAATAAGTATTTTTGAGACCCATATGTCATCAAGAATTGCATCATGACATGTATTGCTGCAGATGAATTTACTACTATAAATTCGCTTTCCAGATCCTATGTTTTCTGGATTTTTAGTACTGTTCAAAGCGTTTGTCCAAATTAGCAAACCCAATAAACATGTGCTATTAACATTGCATGTTCAAAGTGTTTGTCCAAATTGGCAAACCTAATAAACATGTAGTATAATCATTACATTGTTCAAAGTGTTTGTCCAAAATGCCAAACCCAATAAACATGTAATATTATTATCACGACCTTTGTATTGCAATTACTTTGTTATTTGCAATTTTCATTTTATGTTAATCCCATTTATGCTTTATTTAAAGCTTATAGCGCTTACATTTTTAATGCAAAATCCATTAAGTGTATTACCTCATTATTTGTATAACACAAATGTTCCACATTGTATGTTGGCCATACATAAGGTAGCGCCATAGTTGCTACTGTGGGATCTACACTAAATTCTTAGTGACTATCCTCAATGTGCGTACCCAACATCACAAATTGAAACATACGGTCTACATCTTTTCACAAGATGACTACCATTAATCACCATTCCTATTGGCCATACACAAGGTAGCACCATAGTTGCTACTGCGGGATCTACACTAAGTCCACAACTTAGTGACTATCCTCAACGTGCGTACCCAATTCGTTTGTGGATTAACTAAGGTCTACATCAATCTTTTGATGATTACCTTAAAATGTGTTTATACAAATTGCATACACCACTTGGCATCTACTGTTCAACAGAGTATGTCCATATTATTAGAGGTCTACATCTTTATGATGACTACCTCTAATGTGTTAGCATAAATGAGGTTTACATTATTAGTGAGATAGATCTTGTCTTCTATTTATTTTGCATTAATTAATACAGCATCACCATAGCAATTTTAAATTTACCCTTAGCGTAAATTCATAAAATCTATGGTTTAAATCTTGTTAGAATAATAACCAGCAAAGAGTTTGATCTCTTGCTCTTAATGGTCACCATTATCTAACATGGTCAATGGACGTAATGTTAAACTTGATGTTCTATGGATTCATGACAATATTTGATGCTCCTCGTAAGAGAGCATCACCACTTATGATCAATTTAAATACGGAGTTTTATTTAAATAAAGCACTATATACATCCAGGTCACACTTATGTGTATCTCAATGGGTGAAAATCGAAGTACTATATGGCTAGCTTTCAATGAGTGATACGAACAACACAAGGCAGTCATTCTGCCCAATGTCAACTATGATTGGCCACAACTTTATCTCTAGGATCTTTAGTTCACTTGAGAATATAATTATGTTGTTCCAAAATATCCCCCAACATTGTGTTTTCGCAAAAGCACATTACTTACCAAATGTATTCTAGATTAATTCCTACATTACTTCATGTCTAAGTGTATGATAAACTCTTATCGAGGAATCATCATTAGCATTATAGTAATGCTCTATCATCTGAAGTACATTGAATTTTCAGAATCATAACAAGTTCGATGCCATGTAATAATGCCATCCATAGAACTTTAATGGTAAGATTTTAACGCAAAAAGAAGTAGCAGCTCCGTGCATTCTTTAGGGTCAATGCATTTCCCAAATATGACAGAACCATATTTTGTCTCAATTGTGTATGTTACAGCCACACAACTTGGAAATGTCATGCCTTGAAACATTTATTTGATCGGTATTACAAATTCATTGGACATAAATATCCGGCTCAACAATAAAGATATAAAGCACGCTTCTATCTTCAACCTGACACCACCAGGAAGGCCAGTTGTTCACTACAAGTTTCATGAAAAAACCAAGTAGCAACTAAACACTTAATTAATAAGTGGGTCTTATGAGCATGGAGAGCACGATCATTGAATTTACTTCACTTGATCAATTTTGGAGACCAAATTTGTCTTCCATTTACAAAGATACCTAGTATCTTCGTCCTATTTTGGTGTTGTAATATAAAATGTTATCATCAATTTTAATTGAATATCACAATAATGTGCCATCACATTTGATATTCCATTAATTAACTTGTATGTAATCTATATATTTGCAAAGAATGTCATTATATTCTTCATGCTATATATAGACCTATACGGGAGTCAATCCAAATGCAAAGAGAAATTTTACCTAGTGGATAGTTGCACCACAAACTCTATATATAGGGAAGCAAAATGTTCCTAAACTCTTACATAGAGACAAGAAAATATTTTGTTAATCGCTTGACGCGATGTCATGATAGTGGGCTTTGGTCGTGCTACTATTATACTCCCTATTGGTACTCAAATAATAATCATAAATCCATTCTTGTATTCTGATTCCAAAATGTACCCAATTATAATTATAGAGATATCCGTCAATGTGGTTTTCATATGGAAACCCCAAGATAACAACTAAGAGGAGTATTTTTCTCTTAACAACGGATATGGCAATACTTAAACAAAATATCCTCAGTTCGATTTGACTACACATACATAACCTGTATCCAATGTTGCGTACAAATAATTCTCTCTCTTGATGTCAACAAGACTTGGCACATTTGCCTTGGTTATTCAACTATAGAGATAATTTGAGAATTATTGTCAATTCTATTGGTCATAGCATCAATATGAGCCACTACATTTCTTGAAGAAATTTAAGAACATACATGTGACTCCATTTACAATTTTATGGACCATAAAGATACTATGTAATGCACATTTATGCATCCATAATATAGTTTCAGGTGTGTCTCTTAGTCATGAGAACCATCACTATACCAAACTCATTGCTCAAAATCTTTAATTTAGAGCAAATTATCCTGGACGCGGGATCAAATCCATTTTATATGGATCTGTTTGGTTTTTGGGTACTATATATCAAGTACCTTATGTCCATACCAATAATGGTTTTATTGAGACTCTTATTGAGAATCAAATTGCATGACATATTAAAATAGAATTGTAATTTACCAGAACTTAGTTGTTTTCATGCGGTGTCGACCGAATATCATCGGTAGTCCTCCGAGGAGTATCCCACAAAGGTAGATTGATCGGTAGAGGAGCACGTGATCAAGAACAAGAAGGCAACAGAGACACACGAGTTATACAGGTTCAGGTTGTTAGTATGACGTAATACCTTACTCCTGTGGTCTGTTGATTTGTATTAGCTATCGTATGATATGTTGTGGTTTTAGAGGGGGTCCCTGCCCGCCTTATATAGTCTAGGGGTAGGGTTACAAGTCGGTTAGATCTGAGAGATAACCGGAAAGTAATAACAGAATACAAGAATCATGGGATCATACGTATTCTAACAGATCTCGTAGTATCTTTAGGATATCCTCTCTATATCTTGCGGGAGGCGCTGAGCAGAATCGTGTCCCGCAAGGCTTCATCTTGTGGGCTGGGCCGCCCCTGGGGGCGCAACCCATGTGGTCCTCCATGGGTATCCGGGCTCGTACCCCCCCACAGCTAGTCCTCGAGCGCCTTGTACCCATTGTGCAACACCGCCCTGAGCGTGTTCGAGCAAGTGCAAACCAAAGCCGAGCAGTCCAACTCATGGTCCTACCACCGTGATGAGTTGCCGAGCAGTTGTGAGCAGTTGCCGAGCAGCGTGCAATCATCGCCGAGCAGCGTGACCCGCAGCCGAGCAGCATATCCCAAGTACAGCTTGCCATAAGGGTGTAAGGAGCTCTAGTCCAGAATCGAAAATTTCTTCGCAGTGGACCAAGTGTGCCCACTTAGAGTCCGACCACAAGGAAAGGAGATAACCTTCTTTAGCTTCAAGAGGCACGGAGTCTTCTAGAAAAAACAAGCACATTCACCACGAGGTGAAGTGTGCCCACTTAGTCCCCGAGCCTGACAGTAGATGACGTAGTCATATGGTGCCAGGGTCCAAAGCTGAAAAATAATAGAAAACCAGCCGAGCAGGCAGCTAGTCCCCGGGTGTAGCCCCAAAATGAGATAAAGCACATTCACCACAAGGTAAAGTGTGCCCACTTAGTCCCCGAGCCTGATAGTAGATGACGTAGTCATGTGGTGTCAGGGTCAGAAACAGAGAAATAATGAATGACTAGCCGAGCAGGCAGCCAGTCCCCAAGCTGCAAGCGAAAATATCGGAGAAATCAAACCGTGGAGAAAAAATTAGAGTAACGGTTGTACAGTAATGGTTACTGAGCCTCGATAAATGGCGGAGAAGTCGGCGATTATTCGGTGAGTAGCAACTGACTGCAGCAATAAATGGACGACATGGGTTGCGGTTGCGCAGAAGCCCAGGTAACGGCCCATACGCCGTGTCGGAGAATTCGAGAGCGGCGCACATCGCGGGAATGGTTTCCCAAAAACCCTTGAATGCGGAAAGGTGGGGAAAGTGCTTTATAATAGTGCCACCGCATATCCCGTTCCCACCTTTTCCACTCCAACTTCCTCCTCATCTCTCACATCTCCGAATCCGCAACCACATTTTCCTCCGCCGCCAAACCCTAACCAGATCTAGGAGATGGCGCCGAAGAAAGGAGCTGCGAAATCGAAGAAGGCTAGTCCCAAGAAGGTGGGCGCCGTGGCCCGGCGCGACGAGGAGTGGGTACCATCACGAACGAGAGAGGCGGAGCTAAACAGATTGGTGGAAGCCGGTGTTCTCCTTGACCGTGCTATCGCCGGATGGCGGCCAGCCCTCGGTGAGTCCTTCCGACACCTCATACCGATGAAGCAGTGGTATTCGAGGATTATTTCTGGTGCGGATTAGGATTTCCTATTCATCCATTTCTAAGGGATCTCTTGGAACTTTGGGTAGTTAGTCTGTGCAACCTCCACCCCAATACCATTTTGCACATCTCAATCTTCATCCATTTCTGTGAGGCATACCTTGGAATCCTACCCCACTTCAATCTCTTCCATCACCTATTCTGGCTGAAGAAGAGAGGCGGCGCTGGTTCCAAGGTGGTCGGCGGGGTGTACCTTTAGCTGCGCGATGGGATGGCGAGCGAATACCTTACTGTGCCATTGAACACATCACTGAAGGGGTGGAACACCAGGTGGTTCTACATGAAACAAACTACCCAGCAGTCGCTGTGACGCCGACCACATCCCAGAAAGCTAGAGGAGTTGGTCGGAGATGCCGAGCAATGATGATATGGAGCAAGTAAAGGAACTCCTCGGCTTAATAAAGGGCGTGAGGACCAATGGCGGATTGGTACCGGCGAGTTTCATAGTGCGCCGCATTTAGCCCTATAAGGAGAGGGCGCACCTAGGCTTTGAATTCAAAGGAGAGACTGACGGTACCCGAGAGAGGCCAGAGATACTGTCCAGGAATATTGTTGAAGAGCGGACTGCTGAGCTGTTCGCTCCGCTTGCCTCATTCCGCTTGTCGGGGTACACAAAACCCTTTAACTGCAAGAATCTGCCTCCTCAGGTGAATATCCCAACTGTATGTTTTCGAGAAGTTTTTTCTTTTGTCACTGTCGAGCAGTAGACTGATCCACTCATGTGAAGATCCATTCACAGGATAGGGCGATATATTTCTCGAGCGTGCCGAGAGGCGATTGGCCACCGGCAGTATATGCACGACCACCAGCTCAACCTGAAGAAAGCTCCATTGGCGTCTCTTCAGAATCTGGAGGTATGGATGTTGGTTGGACGGAGAGTCCTCCCCCGGTATTAGAGAAAATCCAAGGGAAGAGGCTGGCGGAAGATGAGCCGGCCCAGAAGAAGAGGAAAACAGCGGCTGCTGCTCCCCGCAAACCAGGCGACATCTCGCTTGGCGATGATCAGACCAATCGAACACGAAGGACCACGGTGTTCGATTGGTCTGACGACAACAAAGTTCTGACGGCTCCTCCACCAAGCACGAAGGAGCCTCCGCATAGCACGCGCACAGGGGACCAATCAGAGGGAGGCGAAGAAGTCCGTTTACCACCGACGAGGACAGTCCCCGAGCAGCGGGCGGAAGGAGTTTCTACGCAGCAGACGACGGCAGTCCCTGCGGGGCGCGCTACGGAAGTCCCCGAGCAAAAAGCAGAGGCAAACCCGGAGCAGTAGGCAGAAAGGAGGTCGACCGAGGAGGAGCCGAGAATTCCTCCGCAAAGCACGAGAGTCGACCCCGCGGCTGTGCCTAAAGGCTCGGGCAGGCATCGCCGGTTCAAGAAATTGAACTGTCAGACCAAACCATAAGTGGCCTTGTGTTGAAGTTACTTTGCTGTAGTTTCTTTACTTCTGTGGTAACTGACGAACTGATTTGACGCAGTGCAAGGCGAGCGATGATTCTAGCCCCGCCCGCTCAGACTGAGCAGCAGCCGGAAGCTAGCCCCGGGGTAGGGGAGATGCCAGTGGACCCCATCCTGGAGTCCCCGAGTGCTCGGCAGCACGCAAGGGAGCCAATCGCTGCCCCTGGTGGACTTGGCGGCAGCGATCGGTTGTCGACGACGGCGAACGAGTCGGCGACAGCACCCTCGGCAACGGCAGAATCTGGAGCGGAAAATCCTGCGGTGCTGAGGGAGCCAACGGCACTCCCCGATGCTTCAGAGGGCATGGTCGGAGCCGCTATCCGGACACCAAGCCCCCAGGTGGTGCCTCCGGCTACAACAGAAGAGAACGAGGTGGAGGACATCATACGTGACGAACCTCGACCCCAATCAGTCCTGAACCTCCAAAAGCGCGGCGACAACATAGTAATTGTCGAAGAGGAGGACACCACCAAGGAATTCAGGAGACTAGAGACAGCCCTTACCGGGGTGACAAAACATATCAAGGTTAGTACTGCATCTGGAAAGGTCCTGGTTGATGTTTGGAATTGGATAACGATACTGTCATTGTGCATTTGTAGGAGATAACTCGGGTTGCTGAGCAGCGGCGCCAGCTAATAAAACGAATGGAGCCCTTTGCTGAGGAGAACGAAAAACTCAAAGAGCCAATGAACCTCTCGGAAAGAAATATCCAGAGGGCCCGACGCGAACGAGACCTTGCAGAGTCCAACGCGCGGGGCCTGGAATACCAGAAGGGGGTCCTGACCGAAAAGCTGGCTGCTGCATCCGAGCAGGTGCGGAGCTAGTCCAAACAACTAGCCGTTGTCTCTAGCCAACTGAAGAATGCCTCCGAGCAGCTGGAGAAGGAATCTGAACAGCTTAACAGTGTATCCAAGCAGAAAGCAGGTTCGGTATATCGGCAAATGTACTTTTGTATTGCTGAATAGGCATATTTTCGGTGATAACTGTTGCGCTTGTAGAGCAAGACGCTGAGCTTAGCCAACTGCGCCAGGCCCTCGATCAACTTCACCAAGAGAAGGCAAAGGAAACAGAGCGGGCAGACAAACTGGTTGAGGAGCTGAAAGGTGAATTCCTCCTGGTCGGAATTACTGTTGCAGTAGATTCCTTGTATGATGGAACATTGTAACGCTTATAGGCTATCGTCAGAAAGCCAAGGCATAGTTTGACGTGCTGGTGTAGGAGGCCAAGATCCAAAAGGAGAACTTCAATGCTGTAGTCACCGCAATTAAGCCGGTGCTTGACTGCGTTGACCTAGAAATGGCCACTCAGCCCGATGGCAGGCGGCAGCGTTCAGACACCGTCACCAGAGGTGTAAGGCAGCATGGGAGAACTTCATGATTTTCAACCACGACGCCATTGTGTCCGTCGCTACTCATGTCCTCGCAGTTGTTCGGTCCCATTACCCAACCATCGACCTTCAGTCGATAAGGGGTGGGTTCGTCGAAGGACTGAGCGATGCGGAGACCCAATAGTTGGAGGATGAGGTGGAGGACGCAGCGAAGATGTTGGCCGACGATATAGATCTGTTCGGTGAGATGGATGGTGATGACGGAGCTTAGTAATCTGCTCATAGATTATCATCTATAAAATCTTGACAGTGTAGTTAGAACGCGCGAAAGCGCAAGAAACAATTATGTATTGAATAAATGTTACAAGGTGCATGTATATGCAATTTGCTTGTATTTGGGCAAAAAAAATCTTCGTAGTTTTAATCCTGACGTGATTATGCGTAATTCAAGTAGCATCCAAGCAGTTGGTTCACTACTGACCCCTATGGCCTCGGCTAGCCCATAGTCCATAACGTCGAGCGCAGAGCCCGTGCACGTGTAGGAGGAATAGGCGTGACCTAGGAACCGCAGTCGACCACCCATGATGCAGAGCGCGGAGCCCGTGGCACGTGTAGGGAGAGATCGGAGACTGGGTCTTCTCCATAGAAAACAACGTGGAACGTGTGCTGCTCGGCAGTTGTTGAAATAACTTGGGGATATAGGTAGTATAAGCGGTGACCGAGCAATTAGTTTTGTGCTGAGCTCTCGGCCTTGGATAGCCCATAGTCCATAACGTCGAGCACGGAGCCCGTGCACGTGTAGGAGAAACAGGCGTGACTAAGGAACCACGGCCGACCACCCATAACGCAGAGCGTGGAGCCCGTGGCACGTGTAGGGAGAGATCGGAGCCTAGGTCTTCTCCGAAGAGAATAGAAAAGAAAGTAGACTGCTCACTGATCGGTGAAATATCTTGGAGATTTAGAGTAAAGTGTTCGGCGGTTTGGAGAAAACGTGTGGCGAGATACGTTGGCGATTTGGAGGAAACGTGTTTGGTGATTTGGAGAAAACTTATTCGGCGATTTTCGGGGAAAAAATGTGTCGGCGATTTGGAGAAATCGTTAGGCGATTTTGGAGAAAACCGTTCGGCGACAACTTTGGAGATTTGGAGAAACTTATTCGGCGAAATCGTGGTCGGTGATTTTCGTATTGGAGATCGGTATGGAGTATTGTAGTGCTCGGTGACCGTATGTGGAGATTAAAACATAATGGAGAGAAATGGAGGATGGTTATGGAGACCAAAACTTTATTCATCACAAAGTAGAGAGTACATATCTGGAGCGTTTCAAGGATAGAAACGTATAAGGTGCTCGATGTGCCATGAATTGGGAACATCGATCCCATCTAAGTCACATAGGCGATAAGACCCTGGTCAGGTGGCCTTTTTGATGACGTAAGGCCCTTCCCAAGAGGAGGAGAGCTTGTGCAACCCTTCGGTCTTTTGTTTTCTGCGGAGAACGAGGTCGCCGACGGTGAATGAACGACCTTTTATGTTGCAGTTATAGTATCTCCGCAAGCCTTCTAGATATTTGGCTGTGAGGACGCAGGTGATCAGGCGTTCTTCCTTGGCCCAGTCAACATCCTCTGTCCGAACAGCTGCGGCTTGCTCTTCATCATAATTTTCCACCCTAGGTGCTCGGAAGGTGACATCCGCTGGTAGTATGGCCTCTGAGCCGTAGACCAAAAAATATGGAGATACACCGGTGCTACGACTAGCTTGAGTGCGCAGTCCCCAGACCACAACTGGTAGCTCCTTGAGCCATCTGCCCAGATGCTTTTCTTCTTTCTGATATACCCTCTTTTTTAGGGCATCAAGAATCACGCCGTTCGCCCACTCAACTTGGCCACTGGCTCTCGAATGGGCAATGGAGACGTATTTAACGGAGATGCACCAATCTTCACAGAAATCCCAAAAGTGATGGCCAGTAAACGTGGTTCCGAGGTCGGTGATGATGCTGTTCGGAAGACCAAATCTGTGGATAATATCTTCGAAGAGCTCGACTACTTTCTTTGCGGTAGCTGAGATGAGCAGTTTGTACTCGATCCACTTGGAGATTTTGTCGATGGCGACATAGACATACCGGAAACCACCTGGTGCTGGCTTGAAAGGCCCGATCATATCCAGTCCCTAGCATGCGAAAGGCTAGGAAGCTGGGATGGTCTGCAGTTCTTGCGCCGGTACATGTATTTGTTTGGTAAAAAACTGGCATCCCTCACAACGTCGGACGAGGTCTTCTGCATCGGAGATGGCCATGGGCCAATAAAAACCAGC
The DNA here is from genome assembly GCA_904845875.1 of Miscanthus lutarioriparius. Classification (NCBI taxonomy): domain Eukaryota; kingdom Viridiplantae; phylum Streptophyta; class Magnoliopsida; order Poales; family Poaceae; genus Miscanthus; species Miscanthus lutarioriparius. Next base: position 17,085,948 of record CAJGYO010000017.1, on the reverse strand, counting down.
TCGGAAAGCTTTGTCGATCAGGTTTCTCGAGGCCGCGTGATTGCCACAGGAACCAGAGTGAATTTCGTGAAGCAACTTCACTCCTTCATCTTGGGTGATGCATTTCTGCAATATCCCATCCTTGGCACTCTTCCTCATCAAGTTACCATCTACCAGCACGTAATGCTTGCTTCGGCGGATTAGGCGTTCGGTGTCGGTCTTGTCGACGGGTACTTCAGCGTTGGTGAGGTACTTGATGAACTGCTCCCTCCAATCGGTGACCGGCGAAGGCACCGCAAGTACCAACTGCTCGGCAGGGGGAACCTCCTCAACTTCCTTTTCTTCTGTAATGGATGCGCCAAGAGATCTTGAACGAAGACCCTCGGCAGAACCACGATGCGAGAAGAACCTATTTTTGAGAGCTGGTTGGCTAGCTGATTTTGATCTCGTACCACGTGGTGTTATTCGATACCGTAGAACTTCCCTTCAAGCTTTCTGATTTCGGCGTAGTATGCGTCCATCTTCTCACTGGAACAGGACCAGTCTTTGTTGAGTTGGTTGATAACTAGCACAGAGTCCCCGTACACCATGAGACGTTTGACGCCGAGCTCGATTGCTATACAAAAACCGTGGAGACATGCTTCATATTTCGCGGTGTGATGAACGACGTCTTGATCTGGTCTTCTTTCTTGAGGGAGATCTGATGATAGCCGGAGTAACAGTCAAGGAAGGAGAGCAGTTCGTAGCTGATGTTGGAGTCTACAACCTCGTCTATCCGAGGCAGGCCAAAGGGGTATTTAGGGCAGTGTTTGTTAAGATCAGTATAATCAATACACATTCTCCATTCTTTATTCTTTTTCGAATGAGAACAGGGTTTGCTAACCAATCTAGATGATACACTTCTTTTATAAATCCGGCCGCTAAGAGTCGTTTTATTTCTACCCTAATAGCCTCCTTCTTGTCTGGCGCGAATCGGCGGAGTTTCTGCTTGATCGGTTTGGCGGTCGGTGAGACATTCAAGGAGTGCTCGAACTTCTTCTACGGTACCCCCAGCATGTCTGCAGGTTTCCAAGCAAACACGTTGGCGTTGGCACGTAGGAAGGAGACGAGCGTGCTTTCCTATTTGGGGTCAAGGTGAGCCCCGATCTTCACAGTCTTGGAGGGTCGTCGAGGCCGAGGCCAACCTCCTTGACTTCCTTGGACTTGGCGAAGGTGCGAGGAAGCTCCAGCTCTGGGATCTCCATGTCATCGGCGGGCACCATCTTGGCTTCGGCGACCACGCTAGCCATCTAGATGGAGAGGTCGGTGGCTTTAGCGAGAGCGAGACTCTCTGTCTCGTAGGCGTAGGCAACGGAGAGGTTGGCCCGCAGAGCCAGGACTCCTATAGGTGAAGGCATCTTCATCACCAGATATGCGTAGTGCGGTACGGCCATGAACTTGGCCAAAGCCGGCTGACCAAGTATGGCGTGGTAGGTGGTGTCAAAGTCGGCGACGTAGAAGTTGATATGCTCGATCGCGGTAGTTGCTTGCCGTGCTGAACTGTACTGGTAGGGTAATCCCTCCAAGTGGTCTGGATGCCCTGCCAGGTACAACGCCCCAGAAGGAGTGCGAGGGCGTGAGATCTGTTATCCCGAGGCCCAACTCCCTTAGGGCCCCGGCGAAGAGTAGATTCAAAGCGCTCCCACCATCGACGAGGACTTTTCTGAAGAGCACCTTCTGGACAGTCGCGTCGAGGACGAGGGGAAAACGCCCTATGTAGGGTATGTCCGCCCATTGGTCGGCCCTGTTGAAGGTGATAGGGACTTCGGACCATGGGCGATAGCTAGGGTTGGTGGTGGTTTCATCTGAGGCGACGGTGAGCACTCGTTGGGCGGTGAGCTTTCATTCTCTTCTGCTCTCGGTGGAGGCGAGGCCTCCAAAGATGGTGGCGACCACCTTGTCATCGTCTTGGAAAGCATTGTTATTGCCCCCAGGTGGTCAGCGGCCTCCGTTCCCGCCATTGGCGTCATCGTCTAGCTTTTTTGTCCTGGAACTCCTTAGCCAAGCCAAGGCAGTCTTTCATCTTATGTTTGGCATTCTTGTGGAGGGGGCATGGGCCGTCGAGGATCTTCTTGTACTGCTCGTCGTAATTGCGTTTGACGTGAGGCTCATTGATGGCAGCGACGAAGTGGTCTGGCCGGCGGCGGCGATTCTGACCGGGCTTGGATCCTTCTGGCCGGTCACGGCCGCTGTTGCGGTGGGAACTGCGGTCGTCGTAGCGGTGGTTGTTGTGGCGTCGGTTGTCGGGGCGGTCATCGTAGCGGTGAGGCGGTCGATTTGTGCTCGTATCTTCGTTGAAACGCACCTCAGCTTCCTCGGCGTCGGCGTACTGGTTGGCGGTCGTGATCATCTCGCCGATGCCTGTAGGTGGCTTGCGGTTGAACTTGGAACGGAGCTCGCGGTGATGAAGTCCTTGAACGAAGGCGGTGATGACCTTAGCTTCTATGATGTTGGGAATAGAATTCCTCATCTCGGAAAAGCATCTGATGTAGCTGCGGAGAAGCTCGGATGGCTTTTGGGTGATGCGGTTGAGATCATGCTTGGTGCCCGGCCACATACACGTAGCCATGTAGTTGTCGGTGAAGACTTTCTTCAGCTCTTCCCAAGATCCGATGGAGTCCGGGGCAAGGCTTGTGAACCAGCTCATGGCGGTCGACGTGAGCATGACTAGGAGATAATTTGCCATGACGTTGGTGTCACCTCCGGCGGTGCGGATAGCAGTGGCGTAAGCCTGCAGCCACTGAGTTGGGTTCATCCTTCCTTCATAGGGCTCGACCCTAGTGATTTTAAAGCCACGTGGCCACTGGAGTGTTCGGAGCGCCCGGTGAATGCTGGAGGACCTTCCGGATTGTCAGTGCCGTTATCAGCCGCGTTGTCGGCGGCGATCGGCTCCAGAGCTAAATTCGGGTTATCGTACTCTTGCTCGTACTCCTGATGGCGGCATACCTCTTCTTCATGGCGACCGAAGCGACGTTGCTCGATACGCCATCGTGCATCCCGTAAGTTGCTGAGGTGCACTCGAGCATCCTGTTCGACCTCCTAGTCGTGCTGGCGATGGTGCTCGACGCGATGGCCCCGGCTCCCCCTAGAGAGGTAGTGACTGGTTGGCGAAATGGCTTTGACTAGGGCGGCGATTGGATCTAGGCACAACTGATCGGCGAATCGTGCTCGTGGAGCACGAAGGCCTTTGATCCTCTCGGATCTCATTGACTTGACAGTGTGCCGCTTTAAGCAAAGCGGTGACCTTGGTGAGCTCGGGCGTCTGCGGGAGGCGGGCGAGCTCATTGGCGGCTACCGCCAGATTGGCGCTTGGGGTCTTGAAGACGCCGTGGCCGTCAATGCGGAGAAACTCTTCGTCAAGGTTGCGATGGAGCGGCCTTCCTTGCGAGTCGAATTGGTTGTCACGAGCAGCCTCGGTCATCACCAGGGCACGCTCGTTTTCACGGCATTGCGTGCGGTTGATGTTCCAGTTTTCACGAGCGGCGCATTCCTCGTCGGTTTCACCGTTCCGAGGAGGGCTGTCGATGCTGACGTTGAAGATCGCGCCACCCCAGAAAGGCGGGAGAGGGGGTTGCTCGGTGAAGGTTTTGGCGAGGGTCTCCGTAGAGCCCTAGGATTCAGAGTCCTTATTTTCCTCCAAGATGGTTTAGAGGGATGCTCCGGGGCATCGACTGGCGTGCAGCATGTTGACCGTCGACGGGAGTCGGTCGGCGACCTGGTCGGCGAGGGGATGGATATCTCCCACCTGGTCGGCGAATTTGCCCCTCAGGGCGTCTTGGTACGTAGCGGTGGCATTGGCGAGCCCGAAGGGTAGGGCCGTAACCCCCGGAGTTTGTCGAGCCACTTCCGGTAGATCCGGATCGGAGGGTGGTCGGCGTTGAACGAAAGTGTCCAGAGCCGACTCGGCGACGGAGAGGCAATCGGCGATTTTCAAATCGACCCGATCGATGGATTCAATCAGATCATCATTGTTGATGTGCCTCCTCTGGTAGCGAGGAAGTGGGCGGCGAGTCGTTGGTGAAGGCGACCTCGGAAGTGATTCCAAGATCAGATCTACAGTTGTGGGTGCGGGAGTGGTCGGTGCAGATCGGATCTGCTCCGGCTCGAGGAGCTCTCTGACTCCGTCATAGTTGATGACCCACGAGATGGATCCGACCGTGAAGATCTGGCCAGGCTGCGGGAGGGACGAAGAGACTGCGGAAAAAGCCATCTTGTTCGACAATAAAATAGCACACACACCTCTACCTGGCGCACCAACTGTTGATAGAATATCGTCGGCAGTCCTCCGAGGGATATCCCACGAAGGTAGATTAATCGGCAGAGGAGCGCGTGATCAAGAACAAGAAGGCAACAGAGACACACGAGTTATATAGGTTCAGGCCATAGTATAACGTAATACCTTACTGTTGTGGTCTGTTGGTTTGTATTAGCTATCGTATGATATGCCGTGGTTTTAGAGGGGGTCCCTGCCCGCCTTATATAGTCTAGGGGTAGGGTTACAAGTCGGTTAGATCTGAGAGATAATCGGAAAGTAATAACAGAATACAAGAATCATGGGATCATACGTATCCTAACAGATCTCGTAGTATCTTCAGGATATCCTCCCTATATCTTGCGGGAGGCGCCGAGCAGAATCGTGTCCCGCAAGGCTTCATCTTGTGGGCTGGGCCGCCCCTTGGGGCACAGCCCATGTGGTCCTCCATGGGTATCCGGGGTCGTACCCCCCACATGCGGCCTTACACACCGCATCGTTAATTCAACAAGCTGCACTTATACAACTCCCTCCATTACAGTATGTACGTGAAAGTTTGGCCGCAGCCAAACATTTCCCATCTACGCATCGAGTATGTTTTTACGTACCCATATCACCACCCCAACATACCAATGGGCATTAGGGATCCCAAGAGGTAACTCGGCAAGGGATTTATAAATTGTCCGTATGTTAATCACATTTGAGGATAATTTCAGGCATTAGGGGGAGATTTATACCGCATTAAGAATGCCAGGAATCAAAAGAGCAATCCTCACGTCCACGTACCAAAAAATTCTAAACCTAATCGTTTAGAATGTCTTATATTTGCATCATATTGCAAAGAATCTGCCAGAAATATTTACTGATAATATGGGTGTCACAAAATCCTCTTATCCAACTTATAATGCACCCGAAAGAATGGAGGTACCAATTAAAACCATTCAACTCCCACTTCCAAAGAAGAGGGGGAGAAGTATGGCCGCTCCTAAGGATAATGCTCCAAGTAAGCGTCCGAGGATACCGAGGACAATATCCTCCAAATCAGTAAATCCAAGCCAACCTCAAGTTGATAGACACCCGAAATGGATGAGCATCCAAAACCCGAATCAAAATCCAGCCGGATCAACGGTGCACCCAAATTCTGATCCTGGGACATTGGAACACCCTGACTCCATATGGGAAATGACTCGGAGTCCAAAAGGGTTAACATTTTCACATGCTATATTGATTTCAAGAACCGAATCAATCATTTAAAGACTACAAATTGTCGTGGCATATACTCCTCAAAGATTGCTTTTTTTTACCTTACTGGATCCAGACCAAAAGTCCTAGGCAGAGTGTCTTCACACTCAAATTTAGTCAAACTAAAATGTGACAATTAAGGAGATTGCTCTTGTTCAATGATGAGAAGTATTACCACAGTAATATCTTCCCTCATAGAGTTTCTTTTCAGAAACAAGGTGGTGAACAATGAGGGCTTATAGCATATGGTTTCACGCAGAGACCCAGCATAGCATACCTCATGGTATGTGTGAAAATGAAGTTTTCTAAATTCAATAATTGGCATATCAAATGAATTTGATAGATTCGGACGTATAAGTCCCAATGGACTTCATATTCTGAATCCAAATACAAATCGCAACATACATTGTGTATAATTAAGCATGATTGTGTATATTGGTTATTTTGATATCATCATGATACAGAAATAATCATACAGTCATTTGAGATACAAATTCCATCATGTGGATTCGAGATGGAGGATTTGGGTAAGACCAAATATTATCTAGGCTTACAACTTGAGCACCGTCCTTCAGGGATTTTAGTGCATCAATCAGTCTATATGCAGAAAATATTGAAGAAAAGATATTGGGACCAAGGTTCCATATCTTAGTGTCATTGGAGCACTTATGTATCTTGCAAATTGCACCAGGCCTGATATCGCATTTGCAGTGAATATACTAGTTAGACATAGTGCAAATCCAATTCACCGTCATTAGACGGGAGCGAAGCATATCCTCAGATATTTTAGTAGCACAAAGGATCTTGGTTTATTCTTGAAGAGAAATCATGATCCCAATATGATTGGATACACGGATGCTGGTTACTTATCTGGTCCCCATCCCAAACTGGATTTGTATTCTTACATGGAGGTACAGCTATTTGATGAAGTCTTTTAAACAGACTCTGACGGCGACCTCTACTAATCATTCTGAAATTATTGCTCTATACGAGGCATCACATGAATGTGTATGACTTCGCAGAATGATTAACCACATACAACAGGCATGTGATATTGGTTCGATTAAATCACCTACAATTATCTATGAAGATAATTTTGCTTATTTTACATAGATGCAAACATGTTACATAAAGAGTAATGTCGCTAAGGACATTGCTCCTAAGTTGTTTTATCCCCATAAGTTACAACAAAGCGGAGAAATAAATATCTTACAAATCAAGTCATGATAATCTCGCTGACCTATTTACTAAGTCCTTACCAACTTCTGTGTTTCAAAAAAAATGGTACATGGAATTGGTATGCGGCGACTTCAAGATTTACCAGAATCAGGGGGAGACATCTCCTAAATATTGACCTATACCAGCATCATATTATATTATTTTCTTTCACAAGTTTTACTTACAAGTTTCTTATTAAAGTTTTTAGTGAGGTAATATTAACCTAAGCATGTGTCATATTTTCTATTTTCCTCACCGGAGTTTTTGTGGGAAATATCAAAGACACATATTGCCCTCATAACTCATCCGTGGTTTTTCCCTGAAAAGGTTTTTCATGTGAGTTATTCAAGAGGCAATACCAATAATATGCCGTCATATTTTCTCCTAATTTTCTCACTGGGTTTTTACAGGAGTTTTAGCGACATATCACTTTATATTGGTCCTCATTTTTCCTGAAAAGGTTTTTGGGGAGTTATCTTTATGTCGTATCTCCAATATTTTTTTCCATTAGGATTTTTAACGGGATACCAAGGACATAGTGGTTTATTTAAATCACAGATAAATATGCTATTTTCTCCTTATTTTCCAATAAGGTTTAAAGGAGTTTTTATGGCATATCATATATTTCTCAGATTTTTGCCATAGGGTTTTTCGAGGAATTTCAGCTTACAGCTACATTGATCTCAATGAAGATTCGATCAAGGGGGAGTGTTACGAAACGGTGTCTCTCAACAGACACCTCTTCGGTGATCTCATCAACGACGCCATGAACAGACATCTATTCACGAAGTGATCTCATCCATCAATTACAAGATTAGTGGATATGATTAGACAGTTAGTTTTACTCCAAAGAACATATCCTTTGAAAATAGTCGTGTCCCTTCGTGACACCCCTTCACTTATATAAATATATTTCAGAGATACGAAAGAAATAGTTCTTTCGAATCTTGTTCATTTCCATTCACGCTTTAACCGTCTGCACTGAGCTGCTCTCGCGCGGTCCTGTCCCTATCGTACGCAGGCCACGGCGCCTGGACGGCCACCACTGGCGTTCAGCGGGCGCGTGCCGCTTCGTTCGCCGCGGCCCGCATTGCATTGCCCAGCGGCATGGCATTGGCGTGCACGTTGCTAAGACGTCGTGATGGCCATCGACGCTCTAAAGCCAAAAGCGTCCATGAGACCATGACGGGGTCATGGGCTGATGGGCATCTCACAACGTGACGCAGAGCCGGCGAGATCTTCCGGAGCTAGCGCGCCGCTGGATGCACAAGGAAGGAGCTAAGCAATGATTGATTGCGTCGAGGCGGCGCGACGTGGTTGCTCCATCCAGTCGCGAGCCCGGCCGGCGCTCGCTCTTCGCGCCCCATTTCGTGGCGCTTTCCTCTGTCCAATACATCATCCAAGAACAACCAGGACTCGAGGAGGCATGCCTTCGTCGTCAAGCTACAAGCTTGGTCGTGTGCCAGCGTGGCGACATGATGGCATTGGTGCGTCAGAATCAGTCACGGTGCCAACGTCCGCTGTCATTGACTGTTGTCTGCAGGAAACTCGCTCTGAAAAGAAGCGTTCAGGCAGCAGAGCAGCCGGGTCAGGGCGGGCCGCGATCTTTGGTCCAACGGTGCTTCCCATGCTCCCCATGTGACGCGCACGACGCTGGCTCTCAAGCTCCACGACGAGCAGCGCACGCTGGTTAGGTTTCGACGGAGATCGTACGAGTCCAGCTCGAAGCAACCCAACCCATCACAATTCACACGCCACAGTGCCGCGATCCTGGCCATCACTGGGTTCCTTTCCTTCCGAGCCTACTCCACTGCAAACCTTCCTCTCCATAATTCACAATCGCCTGGCGCATCGCAGTAGTGGGCTAGTGGTTCGATCGCCTGGCCGCAAGCAAGCGTCCCAGCCATGAGATCCGTCGCCGCCTGCACTCCGCTCATCTGTGCTCTGCTGCTGCTAGTCCTGCATTGCCTGGTCCGCGCGCCAAGCTTGGCACCTGTAGATCGCGATGGTGCAGCGTCGGGAGAGAGGCTCCGGTTCCAGCCGCGGAAGCTGCTGCGGGTCGCGGACGCAATGGCAGCGGCGGGCACACAGCCGCTGAACGCTGCTGCTGCTGCTGCTGCCACGGCGGCAGGGGAGAGCTGCGGCGTCGGCGTCGGCGTCGGCGCAAGCCTGAAGAAACAGACGCCGAGCAGGTCGAATCCGAGGCAGAATTAGAAGGAGGATTAGGGGAGCATTTCTCAGATAGACAGATAGATGTAATTCTTCTTCAGTGTCCACCTGTCTTTTCTTGTCCCTCACAATGTTAGAGTTGGGGTTGTAACCGTGACGGCTTACAAAGAAGAGCTGATCGATGATCACCTGATCCTTGTTCTGCTTTCTTCATTCTTTTTGCACCCAGCATTGACAAATCTTGGCATTCATATATATCGTGGGACTCCATTTCTCCTCTTGCTTTTCATCAGGCTATGGCATTGAGCACCCGCTACTTGTCATCATGCGCCTATCTCATGAGTCATGAATGTTCATGAACTCCATGTCGGCAAGGGCATGTGAGAAATAAATGTCGGCTATCGCAAGATCGGCGACACTGCAACAGTCAGCGCGCAATAACATTTTCACCTGTGACCTGGGGAACGAGACGTGTGAAAACGTCGTAAGAAAAATGAAAACAGGCATATGAGTAGCATCTCTCCCGAGAGGGGAAACAGGATCCCAGTTCAAAAGGAGAAAGAACCATGGTTCTCTCTGCTATGTCCTACTCACTTCCACTGTGCATAAAGGCCCTCCTGCACCTGCATCTGCCGTTTCAGCAGTGGTTCGGGTCTGCTGGACCTGCTTCGAATCCAGCCTTGCGTTTCAGCATGCAGTTTACTCCATAGTCCATACTGCAGACTGAATCGATCTCTAAAGGCGTAAATCATGAACATCACGGGAAAGAAAACATCACAGTTCGCAGAGTATGGTTAGCTGAAGCAAACAAATGGTTGAAGAGCGACCAAAACACACAATCTTGAGCTGCTTTGGGCGCAGGGTTCTTCAGTTCAGCTAAAAGTTGCTACATAACATACTCCACAGATGTTAACAGATCATCCCATCCATCCCAGCAAAATGAAGAATACAAATATATCAGAGGCGCAGACTAAAAACGACGATACATGAGCCTGGATTTAGAACCCACTAACTGTGAAACAGATTAGGAACCATGCAGCATTCACAACACTAATGTATGTCTAACTCCTCTAAAAAGTTACCCGAATAAGGCAATCAGAATCAGAATGGATATCACGCCCAACGCTTTCCTCCGATACGCCTTGCAAGTTGTATGTCCTTTTGCACTGCAGCAGGAAGGAAAACATTTTAGGATAATACATTTCCTTGAGTTATCAGATTTCTTAGCCAATTTTAGTGTTTTATGCAAAGCTGAATTAAATTCTTCACCATTACCGAATTTTTGTCCACTCTCTAAGTCATAGTCATAACTGTTATAATATTTACTATTTCTTGATGCCTTTGGTGATAATCAAACCATATAATGGCCTATTAAAAGTTAATAATTGCACTTTGCACTATTTGAACATTACTATTTCCACTTGTAAGCAATTTGCCACTTTAAATAACATCTAGATTTATCATATCCAACTGAAGCAGAATCACTAAAGAATTGTGTAACCAAAATGCATCACATTTCCATTAGGTGTAATAGTACAGAGGGAAAAAGGAGTTCATTCAGTGATAACTTACTGACAGTGACACGCCTGGCATGGATGGCACATAGATTCGCCACTTCAAACAGTTCTATCAAATGGAATTCTGCTGCCTGTAGACAGGGAGGAAAAACAATACAAGAATTTAAATGATGCACATACAAAAATATGGAAACCTAAAACTCTTAATTAACCAGAACAATTAGGAAAAATAATTTATCTATATGAAATGCAGTCTCAAGGTATCGAATAAATGTAAACTCAAGTTATCTAATCATGCTATGCAGGCGACAAAGTTTTCTGCATTTCGATCATAACAGTCCAATCGAGGCACCAATAGCAAGGAAGCTAGCTCAGGTAATACAAATGGAATCTACACTAAGGTGCTGTTTGGTGCCCATAGGGAGTGGTAACGCAAATGGAAAGAGTTGCAACCGCTACCAGTTACACTAGTAACGAAAAACGCGCTTCGTTTGGTTGCCGCACACGACGAGTGAGCGGAGGGAAAATGCGACCAGCGAGCAGCGTAAAAGGATAAGACAGATGGACGGTAACGATGTTTCACGCGCCCGTATCCCATCCCACCGTGAACGCTTCCGCTGCCGCAGAAACAAACATGGAATAACGGCAACCGATCGCGGCACAAACGGTTACAGTGTTGAAAACACCGAAACAAATAGTACCTAAAACAGCACGTAAATTCCCTTTTGACTACACCACTAGGAAAGGCCGCAATCTGAAATCCTGATTAGTAAGTAGTACCAGACCGATTAACAGAAAAAGACTTCATGATAACAGTTATGTCTATAGAAGATGATCTTAACTGATACACAAGACATGTTTCATAACTGACCTCTTGCAGCGCAAGGAGGGCTTCAGGGGTATAGCGTCCTATCCTCCAGTCTGTTATGAATCCAGTTAACTCCTTAACCTGCATTTTTCCTCAGAAGAATAACTTTCCATCAGACAGACTGCAGAACAAACCCATTCTATGGAGTGGACAACAATTGGTACACGTTGCACCCACCACGCGTACGAAGGGCGCAAAGGGGATGAGCGGCTCAGTGGACTTCTGGTACTTCCTGATCTCCCGCAGTGCTACAGTCCCTGGCCGCCAGCGATGCTTCTTCTCCACACGCGCCCGTGTAACTGCTTCTCCAAGAAAACATACTATAGTGAATGACATCTATAATACGAAGAGTAAGCAAGGTAGTAACTACAAAATCGCGACGCCCATATGGAACTGGCACATTCGCCCTCATCTTGCAACAAAAGAAGATGCACATTGCGCCAAGAAATTGAATAGTTCTACCAACCGAACCCGTAACGCGAATAGCAACACTGAGAAATGCATGAAATTTTTACAAGGCAATGTTTGCAGTAAAAGGATGGGAAAGCACCAAACCAAACGGTGCGGCGAAATAATGCACCATGTCCGCCCAGCTTCTCGGCTTCTCTAGGGAATACCCCCAACTACACTCACTTCTCACCCCCAGAGCCAAAAGAGAAGAAAGAAGAAATATCACAGATAAACCTAGAAATCCACTTAATTTCGCGCCGGAAATTCCCAAACCCAGCAACGACAAAGAGATCCTCACCGCGAGCCGCCGCTCCTCCCCCGGTCCCAGCATTCCTCTCCTGCATTCCATCAAACATATTGCAAGCAAGTAAGACCAGCCCAACGAAAGGCAAAACCGCAAAAGGAGGGCTAAAACCAATTCCCGCACGCACACACTCACCGGGGTCGCCGAGGTACTCGCCCCACCTGCAAAAGAAGGAGCACGGAACGCGCTTAGCACCAGGGGCGGCGGAGAGCAGCGGCAGCGTCTGCTCGCGAGGCGGAGAGGGAGCGCGGGGCGCGGGGCTTACCTGCGCGCTCGAACTGGAGCTTCTTCTTGGGCTTCTGCGTCGGCTTCCTCACGGCCTGGTGCTTGGTTCGAGCCATCGCGGTGGGCGCCCCGCACTGCTCTCGCGGGCCGCGGCCGACGGTTTCGATTCAGAACTCTCGGGCGGCCGGGCGGGTCGACGGTGGGTTTCTCTCTACAGGAAGGGGGGACGAACGAAATGGCGAAACGAAAAGATGTGCGGCGTTTTTATAGTTAGCACCCCGTAGTCACAAGCATTCACGATTCGCGGTGACCGCTAACCGGTGTGCGCGTGCGAGTGGGCCATCGGGGCAACGGCTACCTGGGCGTGCCGAACGTTGGGAGTAGTGGACCCGGATGGCAGTGAGAGATGCTTGGTTTTTGCCTCTTGGCTGATTCATGGGCAGTTTAAGTAGGTTGAGGATCAGTCCGATTTGGCGAGCAAGGCAGAACCAAAGGCCCGATTCTTTGTATGGACCCTGTTGCACAATAAGATTTTAACAATGGATAATCCTCGGAGGAATAAGGGTGTTGCTATTCTAAGGTGTCTAAAAAAATGATTTGGTTAGGCGACGAACAGTGAAAGCGCTAGTTTGGTTTTGGTTAATTGATGAAACCCTAAGTGCTAACCTAGTTTATCAAAGTGATCATGAGATATGTAGCACTACTCCAAGTGACGAAGAAATGACGAAGATCATGACGATGGTAATGGCATGGTGATGATCAAATGCTTAAACTTAGAAAAGAAGAAAGAGAAAAACAAAAGGCTCAAGGCAAAGGTATAAACTGTAGGAGCCATTTTGTTTTAGTGATCGAGACACTTAGCGAGTGTGATCACATTTAGGATAGATAACCGTATTATTAAGAGGAGTGAAACTCGTATCGAAATGCGGTTGTCAAAGTGCCACTAGATGTTCTAACTCATTGCATATGCATTTAGGATCTAGTGGATCACTAACACCCTTGAAAATATTTGTGAAAATATGCTAACACATGTGCACAAGGTGATACATTTGGTGGCTAGCACATTTGAGCAAGGGTGAAGGAGATAGAGAAGAAAGGAACTCAGTCTCACTGTTTTCACTGTGACCGGACGCTGGTCTTGGGTGGACCGGCGCGTCCGGTCAGGCGTGGCAGAGAAGACACCAGTGTCGGTGATGCACCGGACGCTGGGTCTAAATTGACCGGACGCTAAATGTCTGGGTCCGGTCGAACTGACGAGTCAGCACTGTGTCTAGGATATTACACTGGACGCTATTCTGTGTCCGGTCGAGGAGGACCGGACGCGTCCGGTCGAAGAAAACCCGGTTTAGGACCTTACTGTAAACGACCGGACGCTGGGGTTGAGCGTCCGGTCAGTTTTGCCGGAGCGTCCGGTCAGAATATAGCCGTTGTGATCTGGCGGCTCAGTTTGAAATCAGAATGACACGTGACTTACATCTGTGGACCGGACGCTGGTCCAGGGTCCGGTTAGAATGATCGGTGCGTCCGATCAGCACGCGTTTTGCCCAGTGAAGGGGTATAACGGCTCTATTTCGTAGGGGCTTCTATTTAAACCCCATGGCCGACTCAAGCTCACCATCTAGCACATTTTCATGAACCTAGCATACTTGTGAGCTTAGCAAAAGTCCTCCCACTCATCTCCATCATTGATCCATCATCATTGTGAGATTGGAAGAGAATCCAAGTGCATTGCTTGAGGGATTGCATCTAGAGGCACTTGGCATTCGTGTTGCGCTGTGGATTTCGCTTGTTTCTCTTGGTGGTTTAGACGGCTTGGAGCAGCGGTGGAGGATTGGCACGAGTTGGTGATTGTTCGTGGCTATCTCTGGTGATTGTAAGGGGAGTTGTACCTTCCCCGGTGGAGTGCCGAAAGGTAACTCTAGTAAATTGCTCGTGTGAAAGGTCCTTGTTGGTTTTGGTAATTGAGTGACAACCTAGGTGGACTAATTGTGTTTATATGAGATACACAGGTGATTAGTCCATAGGTACATGTGTATGAGCAACATATGCCATGGAGGTGAAAATGGCTTGGAGATGTTGCAAAGCTCACACATGTGATGATGAAGGAGCTTATTGCACATGAGACATGACATTGAGTCATGTGATCAAGGTGGAGAAGATCAAGACAAGACTTGGCTTGATGGACCGGTTGCAAGCGTGAAGGGCAAGTCAAAGGCTTTGGAGTGATGGACCGCGTGGCGGTGAAGCTTGAGCAAGACTTGGCGCCGATGGACGATAGCAACAGTAAAGAGCAAGTAGAGTCAAGATCAATGAACCAATATGATCATGTAATGATATGAAGTGGATCATATCATTGTTGATCGTGTTGGTGCATGTGTTACATCGACATTGAAGGAGATGGAATGGAATGCGCAAGGCAAAGGTATAACCTAGGGCATTTCATTTCACCGGTCATAGGTGTGTAGAGAAGTTTATGACCGTGTTTAGGATAGATGGCCGTACTATCAAGAGGGGCAAACCTGTTTGCATATCGGTCATCTAGTGCCACTCGAGTGATCTAACTTTGCATTGTCGCTAGGATCGAGTGGCGTGGCAAGTTGAGTGGCTAACATCCTTTGGGAAATGATTGTGAAAATGCTAACACACATACATATGGTGGTGTACACTTGGTGGTGTTGGCACATTTACAAAGAAGGTGGTGTTTGCAGGGGTGAGATGGGTTTGGGTCCCTCTCTCCCTCCCGCCTCACAAGCTCGGCGGGATTCGGCGCTTTCGGGAAAATAGAATGCCTATTTTCTATTGTGTCGGATGCAAGTTCTTGTGGTTAGCACATTGGAGCAAGGGTGATGAAGTTAGAAGTGAGAACGAGTTGGTCGCGAAGATGCTGGCGTCGGTCAACCGACCGGATATTTGGATCTGAATGCACCGGACGCCGGCAGGCGTGCGTCCGGTCAAGGCCGACGACGACGATGACGCATAAAATTTGGAGAGTGACCGGACGCCGGTGTGCTGCGTCCGATCGCGTTCGACCGGACGCGTCCGGTCATGCTCGAGAGCTTATTGAAACGACCGGATTGGGGGTTGTCTGCGTCCGGTCGGTTCTATCTTGGAGCGTCCGATCGTCGGATGACCGTTGAGATCCGATTGAACAGCGTTTGAAGGAGGGACACGTGGCGTGCATCGCGACGACGGACGCTGAGGTCCGGCGTCGGTCGATCGATCGAACCGAGCGTCCGGTCGTCCGACCGTTGCTTGATGAAGGGGTAGCGGCTAGTTTAGCCCTTGGGGCTATAAATAGAAGTGGCCCTCGGCCATGGCTAGTCTTGAGCACCTCAAGGGACTTAGTGTCCATGCTTGTGAGTGCTTGGGAGCCCTCCATCACACACATACTTGATAGCGATCATCCGATTGTGTGAGTGAGCGATTCTAGTGCGATTGCATCGTGAGGTTGCATCGAGTGGCACTAGGTGATCGAGTTGCGAGCCGGTGGTGCTTGTTACTCTTGGAGGTTGCCACCTCCTAGGACGGCTTAGTGGTGGTCTCCGTCCGAAGCGCCAAGAAGCTTGTGCGGGCGCTCCGGAGAAGTGCTTGTGAGGGGCATGGTGCTGCGCCCTGGAGCCGCCATGAAGAGCAACTCTAGTAAAGCGTGTCATTGAGCTACCCTCACTCAAGGGGTAGGTTCTTGCGGGCGCCCGACGTGCGGGCTTAGCGGGTGATGCTAATTAGCCGAACCACCAAGTGAGCGGTCGACTAGCGGGGACTAGCGTGTTGGCAAACACGTGAACCTCGGGAGAAAAATCATCGTGTCAACCTTGTTCTTCCCGTTGGTTTGCATCCCCATTACACAAGCTTGCAATTACTTATATATATATCTTAAGCTTGTGTAGTTGCTCTTGTAATTAGATAGCTTGTGTAGCTAGCTAATTACCTTCTTGCTTGTGTAGCATAGAAGTAGCTTCCTTGCGTGGCTAATTTGGTTTTAGTAACCTTGTTAGTCACATTGCTTAGTTTGTGTAGCTAAGTATTTGCGCTCTCTAATTAGGCGTTGGTTGCCTTGTTATTGAGCATTGCTAGTGAGCTTAGTTAGCTTTGTGCTTTTGCTTACTAGCATGTGTAGGAGCTCCCTTGTTACTTAAAGTACTAGTGGCATAGGTTTGTGTGACCTTGCTCCTAGAATTGTTTAGGAGAGCTCTAGCTAGCCCGGCACCTTAGTCGCTTTATTAGTATCTTTGCAAGGTGCTAGTGAACATATATAGAGGGGTGTAGTCTTGGCTAGACCGATTGTTTTAATTCCGCATTTATATCGGTTAGCCGACGCGATTAATTTTAGAAAAGACTATTCACCCCCCCTCTAGTCCGCCATCTCGACCCTTCATCGTGTCATTGAGTTACCTCACTTGTGGGTCGGTTCTTGCAGTGTCCTATCGTGTGGACGAGGTTTGTGAAACTCCTCTTAGCCGCTGAACCACCAAGTGTTGGTCGACACAACGGGGACGTAGCGTGTTGGCAAGCACGTGAACCTCGGGAGAAAATCGAGTGTCTCTTGTCTTTGGCATTCTCCCGGTAATTGGATATATATTCATCTTGTGATTGGTTCATCTCCTACACGGCGGTATAATCACCCTACTCACTTATTTACTTTCTTGCAAACTAGTTGATACAAGCTCTTTAGTGTAATTAGAATTGAGAGCTTGCTTTATTATTTACATTCATCTAGTTGAGCTCTTTAGAGTAGCAAGATTGAGAGCTCTTAGTGAGTAGTTACATAGCAAGTTTGTGTGCCTAAGTAATCATTGCAACTAGAATTATTGGATAGGTGGCTTGCAACCCATGTAGAGCTAGAGCAAGTTTGCATTACGCCATTTGTCATACTAATCAAATTGCTCTAGTTGATTTGTAGTTTTCAAATAGGCTATTCACCCCCCTCTAGCCATATTAGGACCTTTCAAACGGTGACAGTAGATTTCGAACCCAATGGTGCAGCTGCCTTCTTCTTTCTCCAGCTTCTCCGGCTCTCGCCCTAGCCGTCGGCCACCACCCCTACCGTGGCTGAGCCCTAGCACGCCCGCGGTAGCCGCCTTCCTACCCCGCGCCCACTCCTTGACGGAGCTCACCCGCCCCCGACCTAGCCCAACCGCTTCCACCGCCGCTAGGGCTCCTAAACTGCCCTCCACCATCCCCACCGCCTGGCCTGCCTGCCTCCCCCGATCGGCCTCTTCTAAGGCCGCCAGAGTTGGGGAAGAAGGGTGTGGCTGGAACCCTAGCCGCCGCGCCAGAGCTAGGGAGAAAGAGGACCTACCTCGTGCGGATCTGCCATGACCGCCGCTGGATCCGCACACCGGAGTTGGGGAGGTCGTCAGATCTGCTTGCCGGAGTGGGTGGGGGAGGCTTCAGCATGCTGGTGTGCGAGGAGGAGCTCGCCAAGCGCCAGGAGGATCTCGCCGGGGGGGGGACGGAGGGAGAGCAAGCGCATGCGCTAGAAGAGGGCGTCGCCTGAACGCGTCGTTCGTCTTAGGCGTTTGAGATGTAGGAAACGTGGAGGAATAAACGGCATGATAACTTTTTTTTGCCAGGGGACAGAGGGGTTTGAAATTTTGATTGCAAGCCTTTTGTTTTCTTTTAATGAAAAAAGGAGAACACGTGCCGAACTGTGAACTCATATTATTTTTGTCCACGGATAATTTTATTTTTAGATAAGCGAGTACCATGAGACAGTCTTGGATCAAAGAAATTTTATGACACATACCATTTCAAACCTGATAAATACTAGCACGGGTGGGTGGGCGTGCTGGCACCACTCCAGTAGAGGCTGGAGCAGCAAAAAAATCACTAGAGCAAAGTGGCTGAACAGTGTCTAACACAATAGGCAGGCAAACAGTGGATGAACAGTGTTGCGAAGCACGATGAACATCGTTTGCTACAGTAGCCAGAGCTCGGAGGAGGCAGAGGTTTATTCGTGGTTGAGGGATTATTACATGATTCATTGATCTAAGGTACTTGCATGGCCCGTTATAAGGTAACAAAAATATGATTGGCACAATGGAGAGTGTAGAGTCACAGATTAAGAGTCGTGCTGAACTATAACAGATACAAAATCGTACACAAATACACAATCTCATATCTCTATATAAACAACAGAAGCAAATAGCCCTTGCATGCATCCTACGTTGAACCACAAATACTAATCATGTTAGGCACCACGACCTAGGCCACCAATAGGTGCAACAATTTTATCCCTTTTTTTTTTGCCACAAGCAAAGTTGCAGAGCTATAATACGTGGGAGGTGCTTCTGAGAAATCGTATCCCCTGTGTGCCGTGCAATCTTCCAGCACTCCAACATATTTCATCAGCCTGCCTACCTGCATGAGTGTAACGTCCCACCTCTTCAAGGCTGGACACGCTTACATCTGACAGCTTAACTAGGATATAGACTACCCCCACAGACCAACACTTGTCTTTTCTGCGCACTTTGTCCTCACTCGTGCGCACCCGGGAAGAACTTTCCGATCGGTCACCCATCGCTCTAGACCAAGCACGCTTAACCTTGGAGTTCTTAAGAGATGAGCTTCCAGAAAAGAAGTTGCAACTTGTTGGTACGAGTATCCTATTAATCCAATTAAGCCCTGAGCCGGGGTGTTACATCCTCACCCCCTTAAGAGATCGACGTCCTCGTCGATCAATCCCAAGCCAGGAACGTCCCCTCTTAGCCACGTCCATGTGTCCAGTGCCAGCGCATGTGCCATGCTGTGTGATCACGCCGGATCCACACCAGCCATGCGCACCATGCCTACGCAACTACGACACACGCGTCCGTGAAACCGCGAGAGTCGGCTCTGATACCATTCTGTAACGTCCCACCTCTCCGAGGTTAGGCCCGCTTACATCTGACAGCTTAACTAGGATATAGAATGCCCTCACAGACTAACACTTGTCTTTTCTGCGTACTTTGTCCTCACTCGTGCGCACCCGGGAAGAACTTTCCGGTCGGCCACCCATCGCTCCAGGCCAAGCACGCTTAACCTTAGAGTTCTTAAGAGATGAGCTTCCAGAAAAGAAGTTGCAACTTATTGATATGAGTATCCTATTAATCCTATTAAGCCCTGAGCCGGGGTGTTAAATGAGAAGAGGGGATAGAATAAAAAACAGAAGGGATAAGGGCATATTAGCTAAAAAAACACCAACCCAAAGAAAAATTCGAATAAAAATAGAAATAATAAGCATATTATCCAGAGAACACCGACCCAAAGAAAAATTATTTCTAGTGTACCGAGGTACTCAAGGTCTAGTGTCAGAATTGTCTGAGAGAAGATTTTATTCTGAACAAAGGGATTACAGTTCCCTGATTCCCATTATAGTAACGCAGTAATATCATGAAGAATGTGGAATAAGTACATCAACAGAAGACGTATACAATGGGTACTAATAAACAAGTTGATCAGGCAGCACATCAAAGCTAGGTTGATCAGGCAGCACATCAAATCTAGTTTGATCAGTCAGCACATTGAAGGAGTCTTTCAAGCAAAAAAAATATATATATCCAGGTTCATGCGATGAACTCTTTCGTGTTCGTAGTAAGTTCTCATGCAATAAATTTTTATCTGTTGTCCATAGGCTTGTCCTCTAGTGTCTGTCATGGGTTATACAGAACACGTGATGATTTTGTAAACTATGGTATTTCCTTGGGAAATAAGGTGTGAAGTTTCATAGGATATGCAGGTATTAAAGGTGTGTTAGCTGTAACACATTATATCCTATTTTCAGATATGGAATTAGGTTGGCATGTATACCTTTGTACCAAATATAAACACAATTCATGGCAACATCAAGGATCACAGTTCAAACTATTGGCAAAAACACACAGAAGTCGATAAGTAAAAATGTCATTAAATATTTATATAATCATGGAGTAAGGTATGGATCAATCAGAGACCAACAAAAAACATGATCAACGCATCTGGAAAAATTCAATGTTCAATTTTGCATATGCATCAAGATGCAAACACATGTCTACCAATCAATGGAAGAGAAAATGAAAGGAGATGCAGATCCTGAAGAAGTATCTTCCAAGAAAATGTAATATGCACAAAATGGAGTGTCCATAATGATTAAAGCAAGACATCGTGTACCCTGAACGCTAATAAGTTTGATAGGCCAGTTAAAGGAAGTGGGTTTATCTCTTGGACAAAAATAGGCGTACCCAGTGCAAAGAGCTCCCGCTCTGTGCGGGGTCTGGGGAAGGGTGTCAGTGGCAAGCCTTACCCTCGCCTGTGCAATGCGAGGAGACCGCGACTCGAACCCGGGACCTTCCGGTCACAGGCGGTAAGACTCTACCGCTTGCACCAGGCCCGCCCTTCATCTCTTGGACAAAAATGCCTTCTGTAAAATTGCATATATGTAAGGTGTGTTTATCATATTATGCTCCTAACAATGGAAGCCAAATATAGGAAAAAGAGTAGAATCAACACTGATAAAATCGTAGAAATATAAGGTACAGGTTTGTAACTTTATACACACATGAACATGCATAGGTTGAAGAGTCACACATTAATTACAGTACCTTTATGTATTCCTAAATAGGCCATCCAATCCAATGAGTCACAAATTATGGGTGAATGCTATTCACTAACAATAGTACAGTAGGTAGGGAAAAGGAAATATTAGGCCACAAAATGGAAATAAAGATGCATATAGGGATAGCTAACCTTAAAACAACAAGTTCCTGTATACGATCTAATAATAAACAAAATGAGATTCACAGCCCAAATCCAGTAGGCACCAACCTGTGACATCTAAATTTGGCTACTGCATAGGCAAAATCTTACAAAAATCAAACTAAAGAAAAAAGGATCATACTTGCGTCTTGGTCATGGCACATTTAAAGATAAGGCTTTAGCTCTATCTCCTTGTCTCCTGCTTGCACGGCGATATAATCTAAGCTAGTTTGTCTAAATTCATTCATGATTCGACATGCTTGAATTAGTAAATGTTGACATGCAAGTTCTGCATACAAACATGGAACAATAATATGACAGTAGTATATCACATTGATCCTTAATTATGAGGAATTCAGACCTGCCAAGCTACAGAAATTGTAGGGGGCTCAAATCATCCTGAATCATGACTATTTTTTTTCTAGGACTAATTATGATCATTCTACTGAGATGGAACTAAAGTCCGAAACAAAAGAAAATATAATGAATTGACGAATCTGAGTAGGCATCTCCAGTAACTGCAACAAACTGAACAACTCCAGCAAGCGGTAGTAGCGACCATGCGAACTGCATCAGGCGCGAAACAGAGCATAGTTACAGGTGGACAATGGCATAGTTCCATGCCCTATAATGGTTGCAGGCAATCCAAATACAATGATTAAAGAAATAATTTCCTGATCAAGGTGCACAGAAGGCCATTTCTGACAGTAGCGAAAGCATTGTTTGAGGAAACCATTTCAGCTGAATTGCACCACATCAGTAAATTGAATGGAAACAGAACAACACGTAATTAGCAATTTAGCATAAGCATGCAAGAATAGATAATTAGTATAAGCACGGAACAATATCTAATTGGCAAATGTTGCAACAAATTTGGGAACAAAAATCTAAGAGCAATAATCTAGATATATCTACCAAGCCATAGTTGACAATCACCATATCTCACAAACATATGTACTCATACAGAGGCTTGAAGATACATGTTTGACTGGAAAAAGGGAAAAGGCTAACTCGTAGCATGAAGATACATGCTTGATGTAGTGAAGTATGTATCCCACAGACAGGCATGCATTGTGTTATATCAACCAAAGTATGTACGGAGGCAAGCACACATGGCATGAATTCTAAATAAAGGAATACACGCTTCAAAATAAAAGGTAGGATGACAGGAACTTACCAAGGCGCTGTCACCTACAACATTTTTCTCGTCGCAACAGGAATTTAGCCTGGACCTGAAACAAAACACCACAACATTTTCCGCTTCAATGCACAGGTAAGCAGTATTGTGCATAATAAAGCAACACATAGGAACAATGGACAACCACCACGACAGACCAAATATAGCACAGGCTAGCTTGGGTGGCCGCAACCACGGAAACAGACAACCAGATCGAACAACGTAACCTGAGTTGAAGGTAGGTCCAGATCAAACAACTCGAGTTGAAGGCAAGTCCAGATCGAACAACTTGAGTTAAAGGCAGGTCCGGATCGGAGACCAGATAAAGATGGAGGAGGGGACACGAACCTCAGGCGGTGAGGTAGTCGAGGACGGCGGCGAGGTAGACCACCCCATGGTTACCGGCAGAGATGGGGATAAGGGAGGCCTGTAGCCGATGCTTCTACCCCAGGCCTGCCCGCACCCCAAGCGTCGTCGCCGCCCCTGCTTCTCCGTCCAGATGCGGCCGCACAGGCGCCGGCGGGGCTGGTTGCGACATCCGCACACGCTGCGGTTGGTGGAGAGGAAGAAGGCGAGGACGTGATCTGATGGACGCGCGTAGCTGCCGGCCAGGGCAATGCGGCCAGGGAAGAGGCAAAGGCGAGGAAGTAGAAGCGGACGCGGTTATCAGCCTGTTCGCTAGACAGGGCCAGACCAGCCAGTCAATAGCGTTTTTTTTAAAAAAAAAAAAAACATCAACCAGTTCAAATCAACACCAGTACTTACCAGTGAACAGGCCGTCACCAAAACATATTTACGGTAACAGTAGCTGAAGAGCTGGTAAACCTCCAATCAGAAAGAAGTCAGAGCATAGCCCACATTTTACCTATAAGGCTGTGTTTAGTTCCTAAATTTTTTTCCAAAAAGTGTTACAGTAGTCATCACATCGAATCTTACGATACGTGCATAGAGCATTAAATGTAGACGAAAAAAAACTAATTGCACAGTTTAGTTGGAAATCACGAGACGAACGTTTTGAGCTTAATTAGTCTATGATTAAACACTAATTATCAAATAAAAACAAAAATACAGTAGCCAAATTCCCAATTTCGCGAACTGAACACAGCATAAGATTAGGAGGTCCTAAAAGTGCTAACAAAATCTCATAGAGCACGAGACAAATCGCGTCAAGGTCTCTCTAATTTCAATGACATCTGCCAAGTCATTTGAGTCATCGATCAAATACAAATAACCATCAGATGATATAGTAGGAAGGGTCAACCCGTCTTTTCTCCACGTTTGTCCATCTTTAGTAATAAAACATGATTTGTGATGGTTCCATGGTATTATTTGTCTAAACGGTCATTTAGCCTATTTAAATATTGATTAAACGTTATACAATGGTATACCGTGTAGATGATATATTCGGGCATTTATCCTGTTTAAACGGTCATTTTACCTATTTTTAGTGGCCGTTTAGCTTGAACAATGGCAAGTGATCGATTGTTTACCATTTAGTATTTAGGATAACAATGTTCTGAATTCGATACATCATTTTGTTTCAAAGATTTTGCAGTGGGACATGATTAAGGTGGGCCAAAAGTGTAGCTATTCCTATTGTGGGTTTTGGTAAATTAATGACAATATAAACCAAACCACACACAGGATGAACCCCATGAGACGATATTTAGATAAAAATTCATATTTTGTGATTCTTTTCCTTTCAATCTGAAGAACTGAAATGGCAACCAAAGCACGAGTGAATGGAAGCCGATTAAAATTCTTCGTTGAGAAGAACTTAGCCTATATCACGATTATAACCCAACATGCCTCTCTTCTAATTGCCAAGATCATACACATCAACTAGTGATATATCAACCCTAGGAATAACTAGGAATTTCTCAAAACAGCACATATGCAAAGGATGACAAATCAAGCAACTCACTAAGCTCGCTAACGGGAGCTTCTAATTACACATGAGAAATAGTTGAAAACAATTTTCATGGATGCAAACCAACAACACCGAGAGCACATGCAAGAAACAATAGTACTGTTGCAACAAAACACACGAATACTATTGCTAGCTTATGTCACTAATCAAGTCTCTACTCAAAACATATATGATACAATACTAATTGTTTTTTGACAACATTGTTATCCTAAATGCTCCAACTGCTCGCTTTGCTAGCACAGCTAGTCGAATTGGCTTGCCCAAAAAAGCGAGAGAAATCCTTGCTCTCATGAGCAACGAGGCAACCGACGGGAGAGAACCAAACACTATTCACTATTTCAACTTTTTGCCTGTTTAGGGGGTGTTTGAATCCGATGACTAAAATTTAGAAGTTGTGCCGTGAGGATGTTGCATGGGGTGTTCGGATACTAATAAAAAAACAAATTACATAATCCGTCAGTACTCCACGAAACGATTTTTTAAGCCTAATTAATCCGGCATTAGCACATGTTTACTGTAGCACAACATTATCAAATCATGGACTAATTAGGCTTAAAAGATTCGTCTCGCAAATTAGTCGCAAACTATGCAATTAGTTTCGTAATTAGTCTATATTTAATACTCCATTCATATGTCCAAACATTCGATGGGACAGCGACTAAAATTTAGGAGAGGCAACCAAACACCACCTTAGACGAGGCAAGGTGAATTAGGATTTAAACTATTTGGGTTTATTAACAACTGTCCATCTATTCTAAATTATAAGATGTTTTGACTTTTTTAAATACATAATGTTTATTTTATACTTAAATATACACTATATCTAGATACATAGTAAAATCAATCTATTTAAAGCAACTCCACTGGATCTCCTTCCCCTTTCCCTTAAAATATAGTACAGAAGATCGACAAAACTAAATCATAAAGTATAGAGGGACATTGGCTCCAGTAGATTGAGTAAACGCAATCCCCTTAATATATATGACCCACGTGTCAATGAAGGAAAACTCTTTCTCCCTTCCAGCTTCTCTCGTCGTTCTTCCTCTATTCTCAACGCCGGACGCTCGGAGTGGCATGGGGCTCGTACGCGAGGCGCACGGGGAGGCAGCCTGCACAGCACGGCGGCAGGCAGCTTGCCCATGCGACGATGGCTGCGCGGCGGCATGCGTGCCTGCTCGACCGGCAAGGGGTGGCGCGACGCGTGGATTCCTCCCTTCTCGCTCCTCTTGATGATAGCATGGGGAGGAATGGAGCATAGCGTGACGACGGCGGTGGCATGCGTGCCCGCCCGCCTAGACGCTAAGTCACCTGTGTGGAGCCCACTGAATCTCCTGGACGCCGAGCCCGTCGGCGCGGGTGGCATGGACACGGAGCTCGAAGTCGTCGACACGGACGCAGAGCCAAGCTCGCCAGCGCGGACGTGGGAGCTCACTGGCGCGGAGGCCGCGAACGCGGAGCCCGAGCTCACCGGTGTAGTGGGAGCATGGGGCCTTTGGTAGTGAAAGGGGAGGTGGAGAAAGGGGATTGAGAAAAATAGCTGCTTCTTCGCTCTTTGTTTGAGGGAGATTTTTGAGAGCTTGAGAAAAAAAGTTAGGGAAAGAGGATTGAAAGGAAATCTTTGTTTGGCCTCGGTCTCCTTTATTGCTTGTTATAGGGAAAGGGGATTAATTGTAGTCAATCTGGTACGGTAATTTGGAACATATGGAAGTAATAGCTAGTTTTTTATTAGCTCCCAACTAAAATTAGTTGGCTAACTAGTAGTTAGCGAACTATTACCTATGAGATGTTTGGATCAAACTAGCTAATAGGTGGGTGAAGTGTTGTTTTACCAAAATACCACTATTTTCTACTATTTTTTATCAAAACATGTTTTGATTTATATCTAAGTGCACGATAAATGCTATGTATCTAGAAAAGCTAAAACATCTTATAATTTTGAATAGAGGGATGCTAATACTTATCGGTTGGTGGGAGGACATTTCAGTCAATTTACCACTAATTAGCTAGGTTAATAAGATAGCTGTTAGCTGGGTACACAACCGACGGTCTGTTTTGGATCTAAGAACATCTCTAAGAGTTTCCCTAAATCTATTCCTAACCCTTGATTTTTAGCAAGATGAAAAAAACCCCTCTCAACAACTCATAATCTATCCTCCTGATCTTTTAGAACTTGAGAAAAGTCACCATGTTGCGCGTAAAGTTACGCGCTTCCGAGTCCCGCGTCTTTTCTCTCCCCGCCCGTGTTTGTCGGGCAATCTAAAGGTGGAAGGGCGTGGAAAGAATAAAGAGTAGGAAATGGTTCCTGATGCAAATATACAAGAGAAAGAATATATAAAAGTGGTTAGAATAATTCAGAAATAGTATATGATTCATGATATAAAATTATCTTCTATATT
This sequence comes from Miscanthus lutarioriparius, assembly GCA_904845875.1. Lineage (NCBI taxonomy): Eukaryota > Viridiplantae > Streptophyta > Magnoliopsida > Poales > Poaceae > Miscanthus > Miscanthus lutarioriparius. The sequence continues at coordinate 17,059,470 of CAJGYO010000017.1, read as the reverse complement.
TTAGGGGTGGATTATTAGAAACTCTTGGAGATGGCCTTCTTTATTGTTTTCGATATATTTTTAGGTGTCATAAAACTTTATGTTTTTGGAAAGAAAATATAGGGTATTTTTGGAGATGCTCTAACTAATTAAGTTTTTAGCAGCTAATTTTTAGTTGGTTGGTTGGATCAAAACATACCCGTAATGTTGCTAGTGAGTCATTGCCAACATATTGGGTGCAATATAGCAGTAATTAACTTCAATTGAAAGCACGCTAATAATAGTGATGCAATATGGAATTATAGGCTTCCTTATGCATATCTTGTCGGTAAAGATAGCATTTACGCTAGTGTGTCAACTGCCACCTGGCTTCAAGCCTCCATGTCAATTTAAAAAGAGTAAAATACACCGGACATCTATTAATTTTTGTTAAGGTGTTATCTAGGTCATCAACTTTGAAACTATATTTTTTAGTTCATAAACTTTTAAAATAATTTACTACATATGTATGGCATTTATTTAACCTTAAATCCAATGTACATTTGTAGAAAACGCCTTGCCTTTGTTTATCTTCTGACGAAGTGAGTTTCCGAGGGGAGACGAGAGAGATCCATGCAGGTCTCGGCGGCGGCACTGCTGCTCCTGCCGTGGCTGCTGCAGCTGCTGCATGCGGTAGCCGCGGGCAACGGCAGCTGCGCGCGGAGCTGTGGGGGCTTGACGGTGCAGTACCCGTTCGGCTTCTCCTCTGGCTGCGAGATACCGCTAGGGTGCGACGACCAGGCGAACGGCACCGCGTGGGTGGCGGCGCGCGCGAGCTCGGCCTGCTGGTGCACAACGTCACGGCGCGCGCCATCGTCCTCTCCCTGCCCCAGGAGTGCTCCCGCGGACTCCGCGCATTCCGGTGCGAGTGCCCCGAGGGGTACGACGGCGACGGCTTCGCCGACGGCACCGGTTGCGGGAGAGGTCTGTGACGTCATTTGATTAATGCTTATTATTTTCTCGGCTCCGAGTATCGTTGGTTGAATTGGTCAGTCAAATTGTGCGAGCTAGCGAATTTGTTAGAGAATGGTTGACTCCGCTCTTGCATCCAGCTCGCGCCACCAGAATGGCTTGGACCATGGGCTCCGCTATCAACTGGCCGTAATCATATCGATGTCTGAGCAAACCACGTACCAATACATTCGTAACCTCTTCAGATTACTTGGCTAACAAGTAGCTAAAAAATAGTCCTAATCTATTCAAATATGTAAATTAGTAGGTGGACTAAACTTTAGTCTACCCGAACTAACAGCTAGTCCTTCAGTTGGCAAATAATCCACCTAAATATTTTTAGGTCATGACAACCGAACACGTCGATCCTGCGTAGCGAGGTCCGGCAGCATCAGCAGCCAGGGTCGCAGCCCAGCCAGCGAGTGCGCGACGTAGCCGAACGTCGAGAACCCCGTGGTCACCAACCTGTCGCAGTAGCTGAGCAGGAAGATCTCGGCCAGGGCGCGCTCGTTGTGCTCCCGCGCCTCTGAGTGCTGGTCCTGGTCGTGGCTCCGCTGGTACACCGTGACAACCTCGCCGGTCGCCGTCGCGTTGGTGTAGTACACGCTGTGCAGCTTGTCGTAGTACTCCGGCTTTCACCTTGGCCGCCGTGCCGTTGGACGACCGGGCACGAGGTACTTGCAGACGCCGTTCTTGGTGCCGTTGCGGCGCCAGGACCTGAGCCGCGCGGCCGTAGCCCTGTACGCCTCAGCGCCGCGTCAAAAGATAAAGAAATGTATGGGATTTTCTGTAAATGTACTTTAGATTTAAGGTTAAATAAATGGCATGGACCTGCAGTGAACCATTTTAAAAGTTCATGGACCAAAAAATACAGTTTCAAAATTGATGGACCTAGATAACACCCTAACGAAAGTTAATGGACCTCCGGTGCATTTTACTCGTTTAAAAACCACCTAACGAAGGACACCAAGCACACTGCATCACCACAACAGGCCTTGGCTACACTCGTTGCTCGTCTCCCTCCTGATAAGATCACATTGTCAACCGCCCGCCATGGAAGTCACAGGCACGAGGAGAACCTTGTCGATCGCTGCATTCGCCCTCATGGCGATGGCTATGGCGTCGTCCCTGGAGCCGGTGGCGGCAAACCAGGACGGCGACGCGCTGGCGGCGCTGCGCAAAGGCCTTGAGGACCCCGATGGCAACCTCAAGAGCTGGGACCCAAGCTTGGTGAACCCGTGCACGTGGTTTTATGTCAGGTGCGACGGCGACAACCGCGTCACCCGTCTGTGAGTGGTCTATGCTATGCTAGGCAGGCACTAGCCGCTTCTTTCTTGCCTACACTGCTTGATTGCCCTCTTCGATTTGGATCTTGCCTGCATATACAGACAGACAGTTGTGGTCCAATCGTCCATTGATCGATGATGTGAGACGTACTCGAAGTCTCAGATAGAGGAAAATCTTTCGAAATACATCATGATTAGAACTGTATTCTTTTTGTGCTACTATGTAAAAACATTTTGCAAAATCTATCATTCCTATACTTGTTTGCTCTAAACTGCATCTTCATTATATTCGACAGGGATCTTGGGAACCTGAACTTGTCGGGTACTCTGGCGCCCGAGCTGGGACAACTGGAGAAGCTGTTCAGCTTGGACCTGTCCAGCAACAGCATTTCAGGAGCTATACCCGCAGCGCTCGGGAACGCCAAGTCCTTGACATTCCTGTAAGTTGTCCGGGAATAGTAGTTAGCGTATTTCTCGGTGACGCGATTGTTCTGTTCTGTTCTGCGAGTAACACACACAACACACTGCGTGCGTGAATGTTCTTCTTCAACACTGTCGTCGGCAGGCATTTGGATCACAATCGCCTAACGGGGCCGATCCCAAGGGAGCTTGCTGGGCTGCCCAATCTTGGAATTGCGTGAGTACTATCTACTACATCAGTTGAACCTGAGCTGTTGTTCTCAGTGTATCCATTGTTTCAGTCTTGCGCACTACTGTATGTTATACTCAGTTGAACCATGCTTCAACATTCTTCTTCTTTTCTGCTGCTGCTGCTGCTGCTGCTGCTGCTGCAGAGATTTCTCCAACAATGACCTTTGCGGCACGATCCCGACAGACGGAGCATTCCAGAAAATTCCCGCTAGCAGGTATGCCGAGCTTCCTCCATGAGTTCATGATGTTCAGAAACTGCAAGAATGCTCCAACGCTCAGCTCTCTCTTTGTGTGTTGCGCAGCTTCGCCAACAACCCGCGGCTGCATCAGGGGGGCGAGTATGAACCCAACTGCTAGATGGCTGGTTGTCACTGTCTGAATAATGATCGAACATTAGGTAGAGCAAGTGGTCTGATGCAGATCGTGTCACTGTGTCAGGGCAAAAGGCCTTGCTCCATGCCCAACGGCCCTTTATATGGGCCTAGATTGTACTCGGTATACATGACATTGATCGCTACTGCTACTCCAAGTATGCTATTTCGATAAGCTAATGTCAGCAATGGTGATTGGAAGACAGACCATACTAAACGGTTAGCATGGGAGCTTCAGAGCTTTTAAGCGAAAACACCGAAAGAACAGACACACACACACACATACACACACACACACACAGATATATATATATATATCTTCTCCATTACTGATAGAGAAACCACCAGCCAACAGCCATGCACACCCTCAGCTTGCTTCAAACGCAGATCGTTAAAGCATCCAGATTCGTGCCAAAACATTACACATGCTAAGCACATCCCTTAACTAGTTCTACAACCAAGTAAGCTTGGTATTGGTGGATACATGGAGAGGTAGTACTTGCCTCACCCTGCCTACTTAAACATTCAGGAATAATAGATTTACATATACTAGAAGTCTACTAGAACCAGAGAACAGTTCCACCTCCCTAAAACCAGAGACGCCACGAAACAACTAGCGATAGACAACGACCTTAACACGAGTAGGATAGGACATATCAGGCCTCGTTTATTTCAAAAAGCTTTCTAAAAAATGCTACAGTAGCCATCACATCGAATCTTATGATACGTGCGTGAAATATTAAATGTAAACAAAAAAAACTAATTGCACAGTTTGGTGGGAAATCGCGAGACGAACGTTTTAAGCCTAATTAGTCCATGATTGAACACTAATTACCAAATAAAACGAAAGTGCTACAGTAGCCAAATTCCAAAATTTCACGGAACTCAGAAACCAACAGGAGAGGCTACTCCTATTGCACGGCTCCCCCCTCAGACACGCTTCACCGGGCTTTCCTTCAGCTTCCTCAGCTCCTCATTGATTTTTTTAATTTTAACACTTTTTCAAAACTAATTTTAAATCTAACACTCTCGATTTTTTTAAACTAACATTTTTTGTCGTGCCTATTGCCCTGGCGCGGCCAAATGCCTGTGCCGCGCCATGCATGGTGGCGTGGCAGAGGGCTGACGTGGCGGTGACCAGAAGCGCTGGCCGCTGACGTGGCAGGGCTTTGCCGCGCCACCGATCTTGGAGCGGCAGTGCCGCGCCCTGATCCATGGCGCGACAGAGTCGGGTATAACCTCCACCGCGGCCCGCGTGCCCGAGCAGTCGCCGTTCCCCGAGCAACGCAGCCTGGCCGCGGCGCCCGCCTTCGCCCACGCCTGCCCGCCGCCGTGCACGCCGTCTGCCGCGGCCGCGTCCGCCCACGCCAGCCAGCCCGCCCGCGCTAGCAAGCCAGCCGCGTTCGCCCGCCCGCGCCAGCCAGGCAGCCAGGCCGCCGGGTGCGGCCACCGCGCCCGCACGCCGGCGCGCCTCTCCCTCCGGCCAGAACCTCCGGTCACGCACGACGGCTGCCCTGCGCCCGCGCCTACCGGCCCGGTCTTGCGCGCTGCAACGAGGTACTCCACTAATATAATTAGCACAGTTAATAAAGTTGGTAAAATTATTACAGTATAGTTAGTAAAGTTAGTTAGTTTAGTTAGTATACGTAATATAATAAGTTAGTATAGGTAGTAAAGTTAGTTAGTTTAGTTAGTACAGTTATTGACTCTAGTTGTATATTGGATTTAGTCTAATTAGTTGTTGTAGTATGCCTTGTATAGATGTTAATATTTGATTAGTTAGTATAGTTATAATTAGAAAATATATTAATGTTAGTATGGACATTATGTACGATGATTTCGATGACTTAATGAAGTTTCTTAAAATGCTTTTATAGATGAATTGTTGTGTTAGAGTTTTGTATGAAGGAAGTGTTAGGAGAGAGGATGGTATGTTTGAGGATATGGAAGAAGAATTGGAATGGTTTGATGAACCTCCTATCTTCAACGACCTTTGTGTCCGTTTGAATATAAAGTTTGGCGGTGATTTCACACTAAAGGGGAGGTTTGATACTGGAAAGACTAGGGCACACTATGTCCTGATGCCCTTGCGCGACCCTGCTCACTGGTCCCGCTACACTAAGGTTCTCCAAGGTTCCAATGTGTCCATGGCTGAGGTGGTGGTGAAAAATGGGTACAGGATGCATGGTGTTCAGGACGGCCCATTCATTAATGGTTTTGGAGGCAATAAAAAAGAATTAGGGGTCGAAGGGGAAGCAACTCAGGATAACATGGATTTGGACGGTCGGTTGACGCAGGAGCAGTTTCATTCAACTGAGTAGGTTGTATAAGCAATGACTTCGATGTGAATGAGTTCGAATGGGAAGAGCAGGAGCAGGAGGAGGACATGATCGGTGATGTAGTTAGCAGTGATTCAGACGATTCTGAAGATGACCAAGGAGGTATAGATGCTATGGCAACAACGGCTGATGCCATGCTAGTACCGGTACATACTATGACATTACCAGTACCAACTGAGGTTTTGCAAGGTGTCCATGCTCAGGGTAGACTAGTCACAGATTTGGCTGCATATGATATCCCCTATGATTCATGGGCCAGAATTAGCGAAGCGCAGCAGTATGTTCCACCATCACCTTACACAGCGACTGAGCTTGAGCAACTAAGATCCAAGAACGTACCTTTCAGGGGCATTCCGAACTATAGGGATGTCAGCATGACGGATATGACAGTTTGTGATACCGGTCTCCAGCTGTGTAGGAATTCATTGTATAATCATGAGAAAGAAACCCTTAGGAAGGGGGTGATATTCAACACAATGTCAGAGATGAAATTCTTCCTTCAGGACTATGCTGTGTACCACCATAGACCGTACACCATCACTCATTCGGAGCAGGAGTTGAGGTACCACTTGATATACAAAAACGGTTGTCTGTGGAGGTTAAATGCACGAAGGAGACAGAGTGATGGCAAGTGGAGGATAACTAAAGTTGTTGAACCCCACACTTGCCTAGACAATAGGGGGAAGGAAAATCATCAGCAGCTCACTGTACGTTACCTTGCCCGTCATATATTGGGGCTCGTTGATGACAATAACGACATCTCAATGTCTTCTTTACAACAGTCCATATCTGGATTTGTTAGGTATGATGTGACGTACGGAAAGGCTTGGCGTGCTAAGCAAATTGCTCTGGCAATTCGATGGGATACTTGGGAGGAAGCGTACAATAGGGTGCCCTGTGTAACACCCCGGTGTTATGCCAGCATTTAGGCACTGTAAATCATGCATAACATGCATCATAAAGCATCCTAATCATACATGCCTAATCATGTAAATAACAACTGAAACACTACTTCGAAACATACGAAACATGTTGTGTAACCTGAATGTTGAATACACCTGTTTAAGAGTTGTTTTGCCCTGATTTTGCTTGCTAGGTTAGTAGAACTTGTTTGGTTATGATTGTAAATCATCTAGAATTATTTAGCATAATTTTTAGAGCAAAGTTTGTATTCCAACTTTTGACAAAATATGCTTTTGAAATTATTATGGGAAAAGGGAAAAAAAATCCTCTCTATTTAGCTTTTGCCTCCCAATTCAAAATCTATGCAAAATTTTTAGTTGGTCCCTAAAGCAAAGTTGTTGAGTACTAAATTCTAAGCAACTTTTATTTTTGGGCCATTTTCAAAAGAAGTCATTTCCTTGCTCAACATAATATTTGAAAGCTGGCATTTAAAAAGTTCTTGAAAATAAAAATGGAAAAGGGCTTTTCTCAGTCGCGGGCCGCCGCCTTGTTTCCGGCCCACGACCGAAGCCGGCCCAGCCAGCCTCCCGCCGCGCCGCGCGCCTCGCCTTGGCCTAGCCCAGCCCAGCGCCGCACCTGGCCTGCCTCCACGCTCGCCTGCCCGCTGACGCGCCGCGCCACGTCCCGACCGCGGCAGAGCTCGCCCGCCAAGTGGCGGCCATGCGCCGTCGACGCCGCCGCGCGTCGTAGCCGGCCTACGCCCGCGCCCATGCGCCCGCCTACTTCTGCTGGAGCCGGTGCGCTCGCTGGCTCACTCCCATGCTGCCTCTCCTCTCCGCAAGCACCGAGCGCCCTCACTCTCCCTCTCGTCGCGCCACCACACCCGCCGGCAAAATCCGCCGCGTCTCCTCCACCTCAGCCCGCGATCGTGCGCCCGCAGCTCCGCCTCACTCTCCGGCACGTCGTGCTCGCGCCTGTGCCGCCTGCTGAGCCCAGGTAGCGCCGTCTCGAGCCCCGCCACCGTCGGCCATGGCGCCGCCGTGCTCGACCGCCATGGAAGGCACCTTCCTCCTCTTCTCCACCCTGCCTAGCTACCTTCCCGCCTTCGCTAGTTTCTCGCGCACCGCGTGCTCCCGCTAGCTAACCCTGTCACGGCCGGAAATGGCCGCCGGCCTCGTGGCCGAGCCGCGCCGCCGCGACGTCGCAGCACCGGCGTGGCATTTGCCTCGGTCGAGCCAGGCCGAGAGGCCATGGGCCGACGTCCTGCCGGGCCGCCTCACCCTTCCCTTCGCTCGGGCCGCGCAGGCCAAATGTGGCCGTGGGCTAGCTGATTCCAGCGGGCTGACCCAGTAGCAATAGGATGATTTGTTTTCAATTATTCTTTATTATTTGAAAATATAAATGGTTTGAAAAATGTTTGGATACTCAAAGTTGCTCCAAATCTGTTGAAATAAATTTGTATAGGTTGCTTATCATCAAATCTACTTGGGAAAATTATTGCATGTCATTTTTGAGATACTTTTCTGTAGAACTTTATTTAATCATGTATATTGCTGATAACTTGAAAAATGTGTAGAAAAATCTATAGGCTTCAGAAAAATATGATTCTAAGTTTGTTAATCTTCTTATGTAATGTACTTCCTAGGAAAAATATGTTTCATGCATGTGCTGTGGGAAAATCTTGAGGTGTAGTTCAAGTACCTTTAATGGCTGATTTTTGTTATTTTAGCTAGAGAGCAAACTTTGTATAAAACATGCATGTGATAATTTTTGTACAGTCATTGTATGCTATGAAGAACCTAGGAAAAATACTAACTCTGCTGTTTGACACTTTTCACAGTTCAAAGTATTTTTATGTTCATAATCATGCCATAGCTTGTTATTTTTGTGTAGGCTAATCCACTCATTCAAATACCATGAAAATCTGATAGTAGACTACTTAGGGTAGTACTATGCTGTAGTAATTTTCTAAGATTTTTCTAAGCAATAAAAATAGATGTTGCTATTCAAACCTATTATTAATTAGGGTTTAAGCAAGTGTTGCTTTAAGTGTGATTAAGAAATTAGTGAAGCTTTGGTGTATCTTTGAAGCATTCAATAAGATGTGTTGACTTAACATATTAGTAGTAGAAGAGAATGCAGTAGATGATGTGTGCTCGTAGTATATGTTCTTGGATGATGTTGACTACCATGCATTTAAACATATCCATTGTATTCATCTCATTCGATGCACCGATTGCATAAGCACTTATGCACATTGCATCATCTGAGATCGCATAAGCGAGAACCCAGTCGTCATACCCGAGGAGCCCGAGGAGCGGCTCGAGTGCGTTGCGCAGAAGTGCCCGAAGCCGACGAGGAGGACGTTGAGGAACCACAGAGTGCCCCGATCACCGCCCGAAGCTCCTTCGAGAGAGGCAAGCCCCGAGCATTTTCTCCCGGTTTGCAATTATTAATTAAATGCTTTACTTTAATTGATGCATTACGTTCAGGAGTTGTTTGCAACCGTTGCTGCTTTATCCTTGTTTACCGTTGTTATACTATATCCTTGTTACCCTGGTACCCACAGTTGAGTCAATGCTTAGCTGGCTTAGACCGATAGAAGTCAAGTGATTTCCTGTCACCTGCGAGCTATAGGTGGTTACCTAGATCTGCTTGGATGACTATGAAGTCATGGTATAACTAAGTGTTAAATGAAGTTGAGACCGGATGGAGACTTGTAGAGTTTTGAAGCTGTAGTGCTTTAAAATCTCGTGGTCGATTAAGGACCGACCGTTGTTGGGCCTCGAGTCATGTTGAACGATGCCTTACATTTAGTGGCCGGATAAAGTACCTTCGACCATGAAAAGTGGGAGATTATTCGGGCCAAGTAGATTGCCCTTGGCACAAGACCTTGCGGGAAAGGTGTGTGGTAGGACACGGGGCGAGATGATAAGACCAAAGTGCGATCGGTCGGCCCCCGGGTACATGTGGTTCTGGCAAACTCGAGATACGGATAGTTGACTCGATGATCAATATCTCACTTTAGCAGGTGAGTGAGGTTTGGGTAAGGAATAAATCACCAGCTGGTTAGGAATCGATTCGAATCGCCATCGCTCCTGGATAGTGAGCACTTGACTTGAGTGACTTCATCGTAGTAATGTTGATGGAACACTTGGAAAGTTATAATGAATATGACAAGATGGAAGTTTTAATGATCGTTGGTTATCATTATTGGCTTAATCACATGTTTGCTCTAGTGTAGGTGCAAATTTAGTTCGACGAGTTATAATTAATTAACTTGGCAATAATGTCTTTAGAAAGGTTCTTGAAATGCTAAAATGCTTTCTTTGCAAATGAGTCACTACCCTACTATAAAGCCTTCATAATCCTTGGTGTCACTTATTTTCGGTTATGTCGGGTAAGTCTAGTGAGTACCTTCTCGTACTCGTGGTTTTATTCCCACTTGTTGCGAGATGGGCGGATGTATTACTGACTCATTGTATCAAGCTGTCTTTATCCCACGATGGGTGATGCTTAGGACCATGGGCATGGTCATTCCTTACGTCTCGTCTAATGCTTTTGTTAGAGATGATCATTATTTGGCACTATATTTGAACTCCGTGTGTGAGTGTGTGTGGTTTGAATAAATGGCTTCCGCTACTTTTATTCGAACTTGTTTTGTAATAACTATGTTTAAACTCGATGTATCCGAGATGCAAACTTTTATGTAATATGTGATGGTGATTTGCTAAACTTATTACGATCTTGGCTGGAATGGAAGTTGGTTTGAAATCCTTCGTGATTTCACGGACTCTTGGGTTATACGGGCTTAAGTTTGCTAAATAAATGCGCTCTGGCGGATGATTTTCTTACTTAATTTCGTATAATTGGTCGGATTACATTACGGTGGCATCGAGCATGGTTTAGCATGTTATTGTTCACAAGTGTATTTAAAATAAAAAGGCATTTGAAAAACATGATTTTCAAACTATAAAGTGTGCCAGTGGTCATATCCTTTATGCCCAGTTAAGGACTCTAGGTGGCTTAATTAAGTACTGACTTGGGGCTTTTGCATCATATTTCTCTTTCTTCGCTCATACGGCGTGCTATTGTATGAGTGCCACTTGTTTGAGTGGTAATGTATGGATCAATTGCCTCTACGCCTCGGTAAGTGTGAGTTGTGAGAGCATGATCGGATACACCGCTGATCTAGGGTGAATGCTTATATGATGCTGGAGTAATTACATGTTCTATGCATGTTTTACAAAGGTATCTCATGTGTGGGTCTTCCGTCTGTTGAGGCGATGCCGTCAATAGGACGATGGTTCGGGTAGTTACTACCGTTGTACACGTATCTGGGGATTTGTGTAGAGCGTGTAGATAAATTTTACTGCTTTTATGCATTCATTGGGAATTGGGCTGAAATGAATCTTCTGCAGGTACATAACAACACTATCGTGTAGAACGTATTAGCTACGTATTTGAGAGATCGTTTGTATGCCACCAAATTCGTCGCTAGACTTATTTATTTCATAAGTTTGTGAGAACGTACGACACGTACATACATCATATTACTTGTGCATTTCATTCATGTCATGCATTCCTCCCCTTATAAATTGATTATCTCATTTTGATAAAAGTTGTATCACCTAAAACATGTTTCCCCGGAGTAATAAAAGAACTTTTGCTACAGATGGCCCGCACGAAGCAGACCGCCCGTAAGTCCACCGGAGGGAGAGCACCTCGGCGTCTGTTGGCCCTAAGGGAGCACCGCACCACGGACACCTTCTTGAGCGAGTTTGGCATGCCGACTTTGCTTTGGAGAGTGCTCCATGATGTGGGGTACCCAGAGGGTCAAGAGCCGGTGTACTCTTGGAATGAGAGCCAGTTAGCAGAGGATGGACTTGCAGTGGTAGAGATCACGGTTCCTGCTCTCGGTGATGCTCCAGATTGGGATGATTGGCATTTGGAGTTTGAGGGTCGCACTCCCGCTAAGGGTGCAGAGGGAGCAGCCTTCCGTGTCATCAGGGATATTATGAGCAGATTTCCCAATGAGCTTGCAGCAGCTCTAGCGGGCACCTTTCCTATGGTTGATCCTCATGATGCCATTTGGGTTCAGCCTCAGGGAAGTGCCTTGGTCAGAGGTCCAGCTGAGGGACAGGCTAGCGACAACCATTCTATGAGTGCTATGTTCGCCGCCATCAGAGCGTATGAGGGTCTCGAGAGTACCTACTGGACTTTGACTGGCTTGCGTGGTCAGGATAAGCTCAAGGGGAGAAAGCAGAAGAAGAGACAGACACGTGCTATAGCTAGCTTGCAGGAGCAGTTGGCTGATATGAACTTACAGCGAGACCAGGCGATTGAGAGAGGTGATAGAGCTATGCAGCGGGTGCATACGTTGACTCAAGCCAACAACAATGCAGACCGCATGATTGGACAGTTGGTTCAAGAAAGGAATGAAGCCTGGGACGAGAGGGACCTTCTGCTGCAGAGGGTCGATGAGCTAGAGGAATACAACGGCAACCTGCACGAGGAGTTTCACACGCTCTACAATGGGGTTGGCCCATATGCTCCACCAGACGCCGCTGGCATGGACATCGACGACGATAACAAGGATGAGCCTGTAGTTTCACCTGGGGGCGATGGTGACGTCTCCAATCCCGATGATGGCCCCGAGGAGTAGGCTAGTTGCCTTGCGCTAGTATCTAGGTCCTGTCGCGATGACCTTTCTTTTGTTGGCATGTAACCTAATGTGTTTTGCTTCGAACTTATGAGACTTGGCATGTGGTTGGAACTTGATTAAGAATGCGATATCTGAACGCATAAAAGTCCACTATATGTATGATGGCAATTTGGTTGTATGGACGCGATGTTTGCTGTTGAAGTAATTTGATTAAGTGATGTTGTTTTAATTGGGATGCGATTGTTGTGCCTCTATTTTATTGTATGAATTTATTCTCTCCAGTAAATTCAGTACGACATAATTTTTCCTTCACTCGCAATTAGTATAGCTTCACTCAATCATTACTTGTTGCTAAAATATGCAGATGACAAACACTCGCCGTACCACGTATGAGTCCGCTGAGCCCGGTGCTAATGGTGCTGGGACCGGTGGTGGTGGTGGTGGTGGTGGAACCCACGGCAACAACAATGAACCTCCACATGAACCGCATTTGCCACCTCCTCCCCCGTTTACCCCCGAGATGTTCCTCGCATAGTTGCTCGGGAGTCAGCGCAACACGGAACAATCCCAGAAGAACATGGAGGATTTTCTACGTACCATCGCCAACAACGTTCAACGCGGTAACAATCAGAGTGGTGGCATGGGAGTGAACCAATATAGCAGCTTCAAAGATTTTATGGACACCAGGCCGCCAGTATTCAAGGAAGCAACAGAGCCACTTGATGCTGAGGAATGGATCAACACTATGGAAGATAAATTCCGTGTGTTGAGGATGACTGAGATGTTGAAAACGGAGTATGCTGCACTTCAGTTGCAAGGACCAGCGGGAATGTGGTGGAAGCACCATCGCAGAACCTTCCCTCCAAATGCTCAGATTTCATGGAGAGAGTTTGCTGAGGCCTTCCATGGAGTTTATATTCCACCTGGGCTGACCGAGATGAAGTTGGGAGAGTTCTTGGCGTTGAATCAGGGCACCAAGACCGTGACACAATATTTGCATGCCTTCAACAACTTATGTCGCTATGCTCCCGACATGGTTGACACCGATGCTAAGAGGATAGCCAGTTTCAAGAGGGGACTCAATCCAAAAATGATGAAGCATGTTGGTACCAACAACCGCGTCAGATTCAATGACTTCATCAGCGACTGTCTGAAGCAGGAGAAGAATAACAATGCCAGCACCGTAGCCAAGACACGCAAGAGAGCCCTTGAAGGTGGTCCATCGCAAGCTAGAGCACCTATGGGAGGTCATCCTCCATATCGCCCATCGGCACCCGGCACTAGGTTCAGGCCACCTCAATAGAGAAGTCAGAATTTCCGTGGACCCCAGAAGCCTTACAAGATGGTAGTACAGCCCAACAAGGCAGCCACAACTGCGGTACAAGGCAGTTCCAAGGGAACCGTGAGATCTACCAGGACGGTGAGGGGACCCTGCTATAACTGTGATCAACCCGGCCATTTCTCGAGGTTTTGTCCGTATCCGCCCAAGAAGAAGCAGCAGACTTATAATGCTAGGGTGCATAGTACGACTATGGATGAAATTCCTGAGGGAGAGCCCGTCACTGCTGGTAAGTTTCCTATCAACGAAAACCCTACAGTTGTTCTATTTGATTCTGGATCATCGCATTCTTTTATGAGTCAAGCATTTGCACAGAAACATGAACAACTATGCATAGAATTGGGTTATGGTTACCGTATAAGCTCAGCAGGGGCTGATGTTTTGACCAACCGGATGGTTCGAGGAGCCACCCTTGAATTAGGTAGCAGGAAGTTCCGAGTGAACTTGATAGTTATGCCTGGACTAGTTTTGGATGTCATTATAGGGATGAATTGGATGAAGGATTGGGGAGTAGTCATAGATACTAGAAGTCGAGTACTTACCCTTAAGGATCCCCTGGGTGAGGGTACTTTCCAAGTACCATTGCCTCGAAGAACAGACCTTATAAGTGTTACATGTGCTACGACAGTCATTCCTATTCATCAGATTCCGGTAGTGTGTGAGTTTTCGGATGTATTCCCGGATGAGCTACCTGGTCTTCTACCGGATAGGGAGATTGAGTTTGGAATTGAGTTAATCTCTAGAACAGCTCCGATTTCAAGGAGACCCTATCGGATGCCTCTAGATGAGTTAGCTGAGCTGAAGAAGCAATTAGAAGATTTATTAAAAAAGGGTTTATTCGGCCAAGCAAGTCTGAATGGGGATGTCCCGCCTTGTTTGTAAAGAAGAAGAAAGAGGGCACGTTGAGAATGTGCGTAGATTACATGCCACTCAACGCTGTGACCATAAAGAATAAGTATCCCTTGCCTCATATTGATGTTCTGTTTGACCAATTATCCAAGGCCAAGGTGTTCTCAAAAATAGATTTGAGATCCGGTTATCATCAGATCAAGATTAGGCCACAGGATATACCAAAAACTGCATTTTCCACCAGATACGAGTTGTGTGAGTATCTTGTCATGTCCTTTGGCTTGACGAATGCTCCTGCATACTTTATGTTTTTTATGAATACAGTTTTCATGCCAGAATTGGATAAGTTTGTGGTAGTGTTCATCGATGACATTCTGGTGTACTCCGAGAACGAGAAAGATCATGAAGAGCATCTGAGAATTGTCTTGACCAGACTCAGGGATCATCAACTGTATGCTAAGTTTAGCAAATGCAAATTCTGGTTGAAGGAAGTTCCTTTCCTTGGTCACATTCTGTCAGAAAATGGAGTTTCAGTCGATCCAAGTAAGGTGCAAGAAGTTATGAATTGGAAAGCACCGACCACAGTTCCTGAGATTAGAAGTTTCTTAGGACTAGCCGGTTATTACCGTCGCTTTATACCAGATTTCTTGAAGATTGCCAAACCGATGACGAGTCTCCTACAGAAGGATCACAAGTTTGTGTGGACAGAGGAGTGTGAAGTAGCTTTCCACACTTTGCAGAAACTGTTGACCACTGCTCCTGTTCTAGCACAACCAGATATCGAGAAACCATTTGATATGTTTTGCGACGCATCGAAAACTGGATTAGGTTGTGTTCTTATGCAAGAAAGGAGAGTCATTGCTTATGCATCACGTCAATTGAGAAAGCACGAGGTCAACTATCCAACACATGATCTTGAACTTGCGGCAGTTGTGTATGCCCTAAAAATTTGGAGACATTATCTACTTGGTAATGTGTGCAATATTTTCACGGATCATAAGAGTCTTAAGTACATCTTTACCCAACCAGAGCTAAATATGAGACAGCGTAGATGGTTCGAATTGATCAAGGATTACAACTTGAATGTGCAATATCATCCTGGAAAAGCCAATGTAGTGGCAGATGCTTTGAGCAGAAAGTCACATTACTTGGATGTGCAGCCATTACTTGAAGATGGGTTCGATCTGATGCATCCTGCTGTGTTACATAGTATTCAGATTAGTTGCTCTTTGGAGAGTAAGATAATCGAAGGCCAGAAAACCGACAAGGGAATATTCCACATCAAAGAGAAAATCAAAGAAAAGTCGTCTCTGCATTTTAAAGTGGATGAACAGGGCGTGTTGTGGTTTGACGACCGTCTTGTGGTTCCCAAGGATCGAGAGCTTAGGAATAAACTCATAGATGAAGCTCACCTTTCTAAGCTAACTATCCATCCCAGAAGTAGTAAGATGTATCAAGAGCTAAGATCTCGTTATTGGTGGACCAAAATGAAGAAAGAAATTACAACATATGTTGTCAGATGTGACATATGTTGTCGAGTGAAAGCCATTCATATGAAACCTGCCGGTATGTTGCAACCCTTGTCAGTCCGTAGTTGGAAGTGGGACGATATAAGTATGGATTTTATCTCGGTTTGCCCACTACTCAAAAAGGACATGATTCGATTTGGGTAATTGTGGACCGTCTTACTAAGACCGCTCATTTTCTACCTGTCAAGACAACTTATCGACCACCTCAATATGCCGAGAAGTATATCGCAGAAATTGTGAGGTTGCATGGTATACCAAAGACCATAGTATCTGATAGAGGCTCACAGTTCACGGCTCACTTTTGGGAACATTTACACAAAGGCTTAGGAACTAGTTTGATTCATAGTACCGCTTATCATCCTCAGACAGATGGTCAGACTAAATGAGTGAATGCTGTTTTGGAGGATATGTTAAGAGCCTGCGTATTGTCTTCTAAAGGATCATGGGAGTCATGGTTACCATTAGCTGAGTTTTCTTATAATAATAGTTATCAAGAAAGCATCAAGATGGCCCCATTCGAAGCTTTATATGGCAGAAAATGTAGAACACCATTGAATTGGGTCGAGCCTGGAGATAGAAGGTATTATGGCATTGACTTTATAGAAGAAGCCGAGAAGAAAGTTCATATTATTCAGCAGAATATGAAAGCGGCCCAATCGCACCAGAAAAGTTATGTAGACAAAAGAAGGAGACCCCTTGTGTTTGAAGTTGATGACTATGTTTATCTGAAGGTCACGCCAATGAAGAAGAAAAGGTTCGGAGTCCGAAGAAAGCTTGCCGCGAGATTCATAGGACCATACAAGATCTTGGAACAAAGAGGTCCGGTAGCCTACAAGTTAGAGTTACCTGAGACAATGAGTACCGTTTTCCCAGTTTTCCATGTATCACATCTCAAGAAATGTTTGCGTGTTCCGGAGGAAAGAATAGAACCTCGAGGTATCCAACTCAAATCAGATTTGGTGTATCGTGAGCAACCAGTCCGTGTGTTAGACACTAAAGAACGTGCTACTCGGAATAGTGTGGTAAAAACATATAAGATACAGTGGGATCATCATGATGAGGGAGATGCAACTTGGGAAACGGGAGAGTATCTACAAAAAGCTTATGCAGATTTTTATAACAAATGGTTCGTAACCCAAATCTCGGGACGAGATTTTTATAAGGGGGGAGGGCTGTAACACCCCGGTGTTATGCCAGCATTTAGGCACTGCAAATCATGCATAACATGTATCATAAAGCATCCTAATCATACATGCCTAATCATGTAAATAACAACTGAAACACTACTTGAAACATCTGAAACATGTTGTGTAACACTGAATGTTGAATACACATTTTAAGAGTTGTTTTGCCCTGATTTTGCTTGCTAGGTTAGTAGAACTTGTTTGGTTATGATTGTAAATCATCTAGAATTATTTAGCACAATTTTTGGAGCAAAGTTTGTATTCCAACTTTTGACAAAATATGCTTTTGAAATTATTATGGGACAAGGGTAAAAAAAATCCTCTCTATTTAGCTTTTGCCTCCCAATTCAAAATCTATGCAAAATTTTTAGTTGGTCCCTAAAGCAAAGTTGTAGAGTACTAAATTCTAAGCAACTTTTATTTTTGGGCCATTTTCAAAAGAAGTCATTTCCTTGCTCAAAATAATATTTGAAAGCTGGCGTTTAAAAAGTTCTTGAAAATAAAAATGGAAAAGGGCTTTCCTCAGTCGCGGGCCGCCGCCTCGTTTCCGACCCACGACCAAAGCCGGCCCAGCCAACCTCCCCATGCAGCATGCCTTCGCCTTGGCCCAGACCGCCTCCGCGCTCGCTTCGCTTCCTTGACGGCGCACGCCAGGTCCCGACCACTGGCGAGCTCACACTCACCAAGTACAGCGGCCATGCCATGCGACGCCGACGCGCGCGCAAGACGTCATGAGCCCGGCTGCGCGCCGCGCCCATCGCGCCGCCCTTACTGCTAGAGCGGTGCGCTCATTGGCTCACTCTCGCTGCCTCTCCTCTCTCCGCAAGCACCGAAGCGCCCTCACTCTCCCTCTCGCAGGCGCGCCCACACACACTGCCAAGCAAAATCCACGCGTCTCCTCCACCTCGGCCCATGATCGTGCGCCCGCAGCTCCGCCTCGCTCTCCCAAGACGTCGTGCTCGTGCATGCCACTGCTTTGAGCCCAGTGGCGCCGTCTCGAGCCTCGCCACCGTCGGCCCAAGGCGCCGCTGCGTTTCGGCCGCCATGGAAGGCACCTTCCTCCTCTTCTCCACCCTGCCTAGCTACCTTCCTGCCTTCGCTAGTTTCTCGCACACCGCGTGCTCCCGCTGGCTCGCCCTATCACGGTCGGAAATGGCACGCGCGGCCTGTGGCCGCCGAGCAGCTGCGCCACACGACGTCAGCAGTCACTGACGTGGCATTCACCAGCGGCCGAAGCTAGGCCGAGAGGCCATGGGCGAGCGCCTGTGGAACGCCTCACCCTTCCCTTCGCTCGGGCGCGAGAATAAATGTGGCCGTGGGGGCGGTGATTCAATGGGCTGGCCCGAAGAGCAATAGGGTGATTTGTTTTCAATTATTCTTTATTATTTGAAAATAGAAATGGTTTGAAAAATGTTTGGATACTCAAAGTTGCTCTAAATCTGTTGAAATAAATTTGTAATGGTTCCTTATCATCAGATCTATTTGGGAAAATTATTGCATGTCATTTTTGAGATACTTTTCTGTAGAACTTTATTTAATCATGTATATTGCTGATAACTTGAAAAATGTGTAGAAAAATCTATAGGCTTCAGAAAAATATGATTCTAAGTTTGTTAATCTTCTTATGTAATGTACTTCCTAGAAAAAATATGTTTCATGCATGTGCTGTGGGAAAATCTTGAGGTGTAGTTCAAGTACCTTTAATGGTTGATTTTTGTTATTTTAGCTAGAGAGCAAACTTTGTATAAAACATGCATGTGATAATTTTTGTACAGTCATTGTATGCTATGAAGAACCTAGGAAAAATACTAACTCTGCTGTTTGACACTTTTCATAGTTCAAAGTATTTTTATGTTCATAATCATGCCATAGCTTGTTATTTTTGTGTAGGCTAATCCACTCATTCAAATATCATGAAAATCTGATAGTAGACTACTTAGGGTAGTACTATGCTGTAGTAATTTTCTAAGATTTTTCTAAGCAATAAAAATAGAGGTTGCTATTCAAACCTATTATTAATTAGGGTTTAAGCAAGTGTTGCTTTAAGTGTGATTAAGAAATTAGTGAAGCTTTGGTGTATCTTTGAAGCATTCAATAAGATGTGTTGACTTAACATATTAGTAGTAGAAGAGAATGCAGTAGATGATGTGTGCTCGTAGTATATGTTCTTGGATGATGTTGACTACCATGCATTTAAACATATCCATTGTATTCATCTCATTCGATGCACCAATTGCATAAGCACTTACGCACATTGCATCATACAGGATCGCAAACCGAGAACCCAGTCGTCATACCCGAGGAGCCCAAGGAGCAGCTCGAGGTGCAGCCGCAGGAAGTGCCCGAAGCCGACGAGGAGGACGTTGAGGAACTTCCGGAGTGCCCCGATCACCGCCCGAGCACCTTCGAGAGAGGCAAGCCCCGGAGCATTTTCTCCCGGTTTGCAATTATTAATTAAATGCTTTACTTTAATTGATGCATTATGTTCAGGAGTTGTTTGCAACCGTTGCTGCTTTATCCTTGTTTACCTTTGTTATACTATATCCTTTTTACCCTAGTACCCGCAGTCGAGTCAATGCTTAGCTGGCTTAGACCGGTAGAAGTCGGGTGATTTCCTGTCACCTGCGAGCTATAGGTGGTTACCTGGATCTGCTTGGATGACTATGAAGTCATGGTATAACTAAGTGTTAAATGAAGTTGAGATCGGACGGAGACTTACAGAGTTTTGAACTATAGTGCTTTAAAATGCATGTCGATTAAGGACCGACCGTTGTTGGGCCTCGAGTCATGTTGAACGCATGCCTTACATTTAGGTGGCGAATAAAGTACCTTCCGACCCACGGTGGGAGATTATTCGGCCGAGTAGATTGCCAGCAGCCAGACCGTGTGCTTGAGCAGGTGTGGTAGGACACGGGCGAGATGATAAGACCAAAGTGCGATCGGTCGGCCCCGGTACATGTGGTTCTGGCAAACTCGAGATACTGGATAGTTGACTCGGTGATCAATATCTCACTTTAGCGGGTGAGTGAGGTTTGTGTAAGGAATAAATCACCAGCTGGTGAGGAATCGATTCGAATCGCCATCGCTCCTGGATAGTGAGCACTTGACTTGAGTGACTTCATCATAGTAATGTTGATGGAACACTTGGAAAGTTATAATGAATATGACAAGTATGGAAGTTGTTAATGATCGTTGGTTATCATTATTGGCTTAATCACATGTTTGCTCTAGTGTAGGTGCAAATTTAGTCGATGAGTTATAATTAATTAACTTGGCAATAATGTCTTTAGAAAGGTTCTTGAAATGCTAAAATGCTTTCTTTGCAAATGAGTCACTACCCTACTATAAAGCCTTCATAATCCTTGGTGTCACTTATTTTCGGTTATGTCGGGTAAGTCTAGTGAGTACCTTCTCGTACTCGTGGTTTTATTTCCACTTGTTGCGAGATGGGCGGATGTATTACGCCATCTTTGTATCAAGCGCCTTTATCCTACGATGGGTGATGCTTAGGACCATGGGCATGGTCATTCCTTATGTCTCGTCTAATGCTTTTGTTGGAGATGATCATTCGCTGGCACTATATTTGAACTCCGTGTGAGTGTGTGTGGTTTGAACAAATGGCTTCCGCTACTTTTATTCGAACTTGTTTTGTAATAACTATGTTTAAACTCTGATGTATCTGAGATGCAAACTTTTATGTAATATATGATGGTGACCGCTAAACTTATTACGATCTTGGCTGGAATGGAAGTTGGTTTGAAATCCTTCGTGATTTCACGGACTACCGGGTTATACGGGCTTAAGTTTGCTAAATCGTCTGCTCTGGCGGATGATTTTCTTACTTAATTTCGTATAATTGGTCGGTTCTGTTACACCCTGCATCTTATGTGCAATGCATTATTACAACCCTAGCTTGAAATGGTTTGTGGACACCAGAGGGATATTTTTTCGGGACCCATTGAGGCATGTCCTCTATCGTGTGTTCTGGTCGTTTGCGCAAACGGAACATGCATTCCAGTTTTGTCGGCCAGTCGTACTTATTGATGGCACTTTCCTGACAGGAAAGTACAGGGGCACCTTGATGATGGCTGCTGCTGTTGATCCTGAGGACCAGATAGTACCCGTGGCATTTGCTTTGATAGAGGGAGAGAACAATGAATCATGGTCATGGTTCATGTGGCTTCTACGTGTGCAAGTGCTTGGCCCAACTCGCACTATATGTTTGATCTCCGACCGTCACGCAGGGCTTCTTAATGCTGCAACTGAGCATATAGATGGGTTCCCACCTCTAGTACATAGATGGTGCATGAGACACTTTGTCGCTAATTTCTGGCGGCGTCAGCGGAAGCAGGAGGTATGTGACAAGGTAAAGGCTCTATGTTGTGTACGTATAGAGCACTAGTTCAAGAAGACAAAGAGAGAACTAGACAAGATGGTAAATGCAGCGGGAAAGGCTTGGTTAGAGGCGCAGATGGAACAGAAGGCTCAGTGGGCGTTAGCATATGACGAGGGGGGTTTTAGGTATGGCATCATGACCACTAACTCCTCGAAGTCCTTCAATCGTGTATTCACCATAGTTTGATCATTGCATGTGTCTGGAATTGTTGAGTTCTCCTTTCATAAGTGCAACGAATATTTTGTGAAGAGGTGGGGGCTTGCACAGAGGAATATAGCTGAGCAGGGGCGTTTTCGAAAGGCTGGAGCTGAACATTTGAAGGCGGCTGAGGAATTGACCAAGCAGCACACCGTTGAGACGTATGGACCCCGTCACCATATCTTTAGTGTACAGGGCAAGGGTGGCACAAGCTTGGGCGGCGAACGTTATGGTGGATGAAACTATCGAGTTGATCTTGAAAAGGTAGAGTGTAGTTGCAACGTCGCTCAGATCATGCATGCCCCTTGCTCTCATATGATCATGGCCTACAGGGTTCGTGGGTATAACTATGAGGATCTGCCATATATGTCACCCTTGTATCTCCGTTCAAACACCGTTAGTATTTGGGAGATGAGCTTCGAGCCATACCTTGACCCAACACAGTGGCCATCTTATAATGGTTATGACTACGTGCCGCATCCGGATCTAATGAAGGTAGAGAATGGTAGGAGGAAGAAGAAGCGACTGAAGGGGGACATGTATGCTATGAGAGGGTACGGCAAAGACATGTATGGTGGGGGAGACTTTAACGAGACCCGTGGTAGAAATCTTTGCTTCGTTTGCAAACAATCTGGCCACAAGGCTAGCCGACATAGAAGACAGTAGGTGATTTCATATTATGTTCGTATTGCATAACAAGTAGTTCAAATTTTGCAATGCTACTTAATGTTAATCTAAAAATTATTAATTTGAGTATTGTAACCCTTTGTTTATCATTTTGTAACAAGATGGCCCCTCCCACGCCGCACCAGCTGATCCCCCTTCTTGATGTGGAGTATGACGACCCCCTTCTTGTACCGGACGACGAGGTTCATTATGTCGTGGGACTTAGTTCATTACATCAAACTTATGTCGAACGAATATTGTCGTCGAAAACTTGTAGACTCATAAACCAATGAAAATGTTGTATGGCAACTTATCGTCCATTTATTTGCTTCATGTTTGTTTTGTACATCACTTGTAGTTTTGTACAGCACCGACAACAACTCAATTGTAGCTGGCCGTTGTCCGTCCGCGCACTAACGTGCCATGTACTATGGCGTGACACAGACGCGCCATGGGCTCTGGCACGGCAGAACCATGCCTATGGGGCACTAGAACCTGGGCTATGGCGTGGCAAATGATTACGTTCGTTTTAGAAATTTTGAACGCATGATACAAACAGATGTGATCACTTAAGATCGATCATGGGTAATCCGAGTACATGATACATGGGTACAATACATCATTACTTCAAATGGAATATAAGACAACACAATAGAATTTCTACTACATAGCTACATTGATCATTAATAAAGCATGGAACTAACAGACGGTGTAATAAAAAACCCTCAGTCAGAAACATACTGAGTAAGCAACTCGTCGTCCGAGTACCAATCCTCAACCATAGCTGTGTTGCTGTGGCTAGGCTCACCTGCGTTGCTCTGACTTGCCTGTTGCCTATAGTAAGCGGCCCTTGCTTCATCTGCGGCTGCTGCGGCCTGAGTGAAGAACGCGTCATCATCCTCCTTCGCCTGTAAGCCCACCTCTGCTAGAGCGACGAGCTCGCTCAGTCTGCTAGTGTTGTCCTCATCCTCCTTCCCCTGCAAGCCCACCTCTGCTAGAGCGATGAGCTCACTCAGTCTGCCAGTGTCGTCCTCATCCTCCTCCGCCTGCAAGCCCGCCTCTGCTAGAGCAATTAGCTCACTAAGTCTACCAGTGTCATCCTCATCCTCGTCCCCCTCATCAGACAACATAATCAGGGATTGAACGGTGCAACCAGCTCACGATCTATGCCCATCTAACTTCTTCTCCTCATACCTTGCACGAGCCACCTCTGCGGCATGATCCTCGCTGCAACCAGTCCCTTCATGTATAAAATGCAATCATTTAGCAACGCAATTATATTACATTTAAAATCAGGCAACGAAAAAAGGTGTTCAAGCACTCACTGGCACATAATGCAGCAACATGCTCATTCAAGACCTGCATCTGTACTCTTGTCTCCTCCCTTGCCTCCTTCCTTGCCCTCTCCTCCTCTAACGTCATCCGCCTCTCCAATCCCCATTTATTAAGCCCAACATCGATCGGGTTACAAATACTGCGCTGTCTAGCAAACTCACGTATCTTTTCTTTGTGATGTTTAACGAATAGGCTGACGTAGTCAGGTCCATATCCCCTCTTCCTTGCAATTAGTTGCCTCTTCTTCAGTTCATCCAAAAACTTAGCTTGACCATCATAACGTTCTGTAACACCCCGGTGTTATGCCAGCATTTAGGCACTACAAATCATGCATATCATGCATCATCAAGCGTCCTAATCATACATGCCCAATCATGAAAATAATAACTGAAACACTGCTTCGAAACCTACGAAACATGTTTGTGAAACCTGAATGTTGCATACACTTGTTAGAGTTATTTTGCCCTGATTATGTTTGCTAGGCTAGTAAAACATGTTTGACTATCATTGTAAATCATCTAGAATGATTTAGTCCAATTTTGGAGCAAAGGTTGTATTCAAATTATTGCCAAATTTTGCCTTAAAAATAATTCTCCAAAATTAGGGTTTTGAGTTAAAGTTGACTATAATTTTATAATTCAAAATCTATCAAGAATTGGACTTTGGTCATAAAAGCAAAGTTGTAGAGAATTAAATTCTAAGCAACTTTCATTTTTGGACTATTTTCAAAAGAAGTCATTTTCTTGCTCAAAAGGGTATTTGAAAACTAATATTTGAAATTTCCTTGAAATCAGAAAATTGGAAAAATATTTTTTTCTCTTTCGCGGGCCGCCGCCTCGTTTCTTGGCCCACGGCTGAAGCCGGCCCGGCCTGCAGCAGTGAGCCTCCCGCGCCAGCGCCGCGCACCTCACCAGTCCAGCCCAGCGCCGCGCCTGGCCTGCCTCCGCGCTCACCCGCTCGCTGACGCGCCGCGCCGCGTCCCGACCATGGCAGAGCAAGCCCGCCGCGTTGCGGCCATGCGCCGTCGACGCCGCCGCGCGTCGCAGCCGGCTTACGCCCGCTCCCACGCGCCCGCCTACTTCTGCTGGAGCCGCTGCGCTCGCCTTCACTCTCCCGCGCTGCCTTTCTTCTCCGCCCGCGATGAGCTCGCTCACTCTCCCCCTCGCCGCGCCACCGCACCCGCCGGTCAAATTCACCGCCTCTCCTCCACCTCGGCCAGCAATCGTGCGCCAGCAACTTCGCCTCGCTCTTCGGCACGTGGTGCTCACGCTTGTGCCGACTGTTGAGCCCAGGTAGCGCCTTCTCGCGCCTCGCCACCGTCGACCATGGCGCCGCCGTGCTTGGCCGCCGTGGAAGGCACCCTTCCTCCTCTTCTCCACCCTGCCTAGCTACCTGCCCGCATTCGCCAGCTTCTCGTGAACCGCATGCACTTGCTCGCTTGCTCTGGCTCAGCCGGTAATGGCCGCCGGCCCCGTTGGCCGAGCCACGCCGCCGCGACGTCACGGCGCCGGCGTGGCCTTCGCCTCGGCCGAGCTGGGCCGAGAGGCCATGGGCCGACGCCCGGCCAGGCCGCCTCCCCTTCCCTTCGCTCGGGCCGCGCAGGCCAAGTGTGGCAGTGGGCCGGCTGATTCCCGCGGACCGGCCCAGTAGTAATAGGAGGATTCGTTTTCAATTTTTCTTTATTATTTGAAAATAGAAATAGTTTGGAAAATGTTTGGATACTCAAATTTGCTCCAAAAGTGTTGAAATAAATTTTTCTAGGTTCCTTATCACCAGATCTACTTGGGAAAATTATTGCATGTCATTTTTGGGATACTTTTCTGTAGAACTTTATTTAATCATGGATATTGCTGATAACTTGAAAAATATGTAGAAAAACCTATAGGCTTCAGAAAAATATGATTCCAAGTTTGTTGATCTTCTTATGTAATGTACTTCCTAGGAAAAAATATGTTTCATGCATGTGCTGTAGGAAAATTTTGAGATGTAGTTCAAGTACCTTTAATGGCTGATTTTTGTTATTTTTGCTAGAGAGCAAACTTTGTATAAAACATGCATGTGATAATTTTTGTACAGTGATTGTATACTATGAAGATCATAGAAAAAATACTAACTCTGTTGTTTGACACTTTTCACAGTACAAAGTATTTTCATGTTCATAATCATGCCATAGTTTGTTATTTGTGTGTAGGCTAATCCACTCATTCAAATACCATGAAAATATGTTAGTAGACTACTTAGGGTAGTACTGTGCTGTAGTAATTTTCTAAGATTTTTCTAAGCAATAAAAATAGATGTTGCTATTCAAACCTATTATTAATTAAGGTTTAATCAAGTGTTGCTTTATGTGTGATTAAGAAATTAGTGAAGCTTTGGTGTATCTTTGAAGCATTGAATAAGATGTGTTGATTTAGCATATTAGTAGTAGAAGAGAATGCAGTAGATGCCATGTGCTTGTAGTATATGTTCTTGGATGATGTTGACTACCTTGCATTTAAACATATCCATTGTATTCATCTCATTCGATGCACCAATTGCATAAGCGCTTACGAACATTGCATCATACAGGATCGCAAACCGAGAACCCAGTCGTCATACCCGAGGAGCCCGAGGAGCAGCTCGAGGTGCAGCCGCAGGAAGTGCCCGAAGCCGACGAGGAGGACGTTGAGGAACTTCCGGAGTGCCCCGATCACCGTCCGAGCTCCTTCGAGAGAGGCAAGCCCCGGAGCATTTTCTCCCGGTTTGCAATTATTAATTAAATGCTTTACTTTAATTGTTGCATTACGTTCAGGAGTTGTTTGCAACCGTTGCTGCATTATACCTTGTTACCTTTGTTATACTATATCCTTGTTACCCTGGTATCCGCAGTCGAGTCAATGCTTAGCTGGCTTAGACCGGTAGAAGTCGGGTGATTTCCTGTCACCTGCGAGCTATAGGTGGTTACCTGGATCTGCTTGGATGACTATGAAGTCATGGTATAACTAAGTGTTAAATGAAGTTGAGACCGGACAGAGACTTGTAGAGTTTTGGACTATAGTGCTTTCCGTCTGTGTCGATTAAGGACCGACCATTGTTGGGCCTCGAGTCATGTTAAACGCATGCCTTACATTTAGCTGGCCGGATAAAGTACCTTCTGACCACGAAGCTGGAAGATTATTCGGGCCGAGTAGATTGCCCGCAGCGCACTATGCCGGAGCAGGTGTCGTAGGACACGGGGGCGAGATGATAAGACCAAAGTGCAGTCGGTCGGCCCCCGGGTACATGTGGTTCCTGGCAAACTCGAGATACCTAGATAGTTGACTCGGTGATCAATACCTCACTTTAGCGGGTGAGTGAGGTTTGTGTAAGGAATAAATCACCAGCTGGTTAGGAATCGATTCGAATCGCCATCGCTCCTAGATAGTGAGCACTTGACTTGAGTTACTTCATCGTAGTAAATGTTTATGGAACACTTGGACAGTTATAATGAATATGACAGTATGGAAGTTGTTAATGATCATTGGTTATCATTATTGGCTTAATCACATGTTTGCTCTAGTGTAGGTGCAAATCTAGTCGACAGGTTATAATTAATTAACTTGGCAATAATGTCTTTAGAAAGGTTCTTGAAATGCTAAAAATGCTTTCTTTGCAAATGAGTCTGCTACCCTACTATAAAGCCTTCATAATCCTTGGTGTCACTTATTTTCAGTTATGTCGGGTAAGTCTAGCTGAGTACCTTCTCGTACTCAGGGTTTTATCCCCACTTGTTGCAGATGGGCAGATGTATTACGGCTACTGTATCAACTGTCTTTATCCTGCGATGGGTGATGCTTAGGACCATGGGCATGGTCATTCCTTACGTCTCGTCTAATGCTTTTGTTGGAGATGATCATTCGCTGGCAATATATTTGAACTCCGTGTGAGTGTGTGTGGTTTGAACAAATGGCTTCCGCTACTTTTATTCGAACTTGTTTTGTAATAACTATGTTTAAACTCTGATGTATCTGAGATGCAAACTTTTATGTAATATGTGATGGTGACCGCTAAACTTATTACGATCTTGGCTGGAATGGAAGTTAGTTTGAAATCCTTCGTGATTTCACGGACTACCGGGTTATACGGGCTTAAGTTTGCTAAATCGTCTGCTCTGGCGGATGATTTTCTTACTTAATTTCGTATAATTGGTCGGTTCTGTTACACGTTCCCACCTGCATTTCCTAGTGCTCTGTTCAAAAGAAATATTATATCATATATGTCTTAGCAAAATACGATTTCATGTTTACCACAAAAATAACGAACCTCTTCGTACTCAACCATATGGCCACAATAATGGCCTATTCCAAGCTTCGAAGGGACTAGGCCATAGTTAGAATTAACACCACATTCGCACTTGACTGGTGGTGCTTTGTAAATTAACCTTTCCTTCTTCTTTTGTTTTGCTTTTGGAGGTTCTTTGGGCCATTTGTTCTTAGGACCATACAACCACTCCTTGAAATGACACTTCGCCATTGAATACACCTAAATAACGTGACATTAGTACATGACACATATAGTTCAACATTTCAACACATACACTTTGTACTTACTTCATGCTTGTTTGGACACACAAACTCCAACGTATTGTTAGGGTTTATCATGGCTCGGTCTCCGCAATGGCACAGACGAGGTTCCTCGAGTCGTCTAACTGCGGCTAAGTGCTTCTCCTTAGCCGTCATTGGAGGGGGGTTAGGGGGAGGTGGAACCCACCGCTCGAAGTGCTCTCGTGGATGTCGTCCTCTCCACCAATCGTCGAAAAGGAGGTACCTGGGGTCAAACTTGTCTGAACCGTCGACCCACTGAAAGAAAAAGCACCTCTCATAGTCCTATACAACAAAAATTCAACAAAATATTAGTAATCTAGTAATACAAATGAAGAAGAAAAAGATAGTGGAAACAATTACTTACATTAAAACGACTGCACGTGTAGAAGCAACGAGCCGCTGTGTCCGGATGTTTCGATTGAAACACGTCGGCCAGACGACCACAGTCACAATTCAGGATAGGGAGTTCAGGAGGGACAAGGGCATCTTTGCTAGACTCGTCGGGGTACATTTCT
Source organism: Miscanthus lutarioriparius (assembly GCA_904845875.1). NCBI lineage: Eukaryota > Viridiplantae > Streptophyta > Magnoliopsida > Poales > Poaceae > Miscanthus > Miscanthus lutarioriparius. The sequence goes on along the minus strand of CAJGYO010000017.1, from coordinate 17,030,713 downwards.
CTAGGACGACCCCGTTTTCGCCATAACTGCTCCCGAAACATGTCTTCCATCTAATAAAACGGTTCAAATTAAACATCAATCAAAATAACGCAAATTAATGTAAAATGTAATCATTTGCAATGCAACTAAAATATTATAAACAGCAATTATAGCAACAAAAATATACATGGCAAACATACTTCTAACTAAATAATTAACCTTAACATTGATAAAATCAAACTAATATCTTCACCATAGTTCCCAAACATAATTTTCCTACTAACCTTAACTCCCATTCATAATATCTTATCCACCATTTAAATGAAAATAAAATGTGCGTCATTACCTTGAACTAGGACGAGGAGGGAAGGAGGCGGCCGAGGAATGGAAGGGAAGGGAGGGAGGCGGCAATGGAGGGCCGGGCTGCCGCCGTTCGTGGCGTGGCGGCTGGCGTGCTTGGCGAAGGGGGGGCGCGGGAGCGACGCCTAGGCGGCTTTGCTGCTCGGGCAGCGGGACTGGCCGCGGTGGAGGTTATACCCGGCTCTGCCGCGCCATGGATTAGGGCGCGGCACTGCCGCGCCAATATCGGTGACGCGACAGAGCCCTGCCACGTCAGCGGTCAGCGCTTCTGGTCGCCGCCACGTCAGCCCTCTGCCGCGCCACCATGCATGGCGCGGCAAAGGCATTTGGCCGCGCCAGGGCAATAGGCGCGGCCAAAAGTGTTAGTTTAAAAAAACGGAGAGTGTTAGATTTAAAATTAGTTTCGAAAAAGTGTTAAAATTAAAAAAAAACTCCTCATTCCTCTTCCTCGCCAGCAGCTGCCAGTGATTAAGAAATCCGAAAGCTTTGTAAGCAGCTTCAGCTTGTTTAGGTGACTTTAGCACTCTGTTAGAAAACCAGATCATTTCCTATTTTCCACAAAGCCCCTAGCCCACTCCAGCTAACGTATACAACTTGTGCCAGTTGTTGCTTCCCCTGCAGCTCCCAAAAATTGGTCCTGGAACTGGAAGGACCATAGTGAAGTTGGTATTCCTACCATCCTAGGCTATTTCTCAGTTTCTCACCCAACACAATAACACTGCAACCAAAAAAATAAATAAATAATCAACTGATTCTTCTTTCCACCTTATCATGCTGTTGGGTAAAATAATCACTCCAGCATCAAAGTCGGAACACAAGTCAAAGTTGTATTCATTTCATGATCGTACTGTACATATCATATGGGGTATTTATAGAGATCCTAGCCTTCGTATTTTATATACAAATGACCATTTTACCCCCAACTTAAATCATTACAACCATTTTCAGCTACCAGGGTGAAGTGGTCTTTTTCTCTATCTAGGTCTTCATTCTTCAACTTTGTTCATCAATCTTCTTGATGACTTCGTCTTTGGAATTAGTCGATTTTTGCTCCTCTTCTTTTGTCTTCAATTACTAAGCGAAGTCAAATTCCTGTCTTCGCTCAGTCTTGTTTCAATCTTCTCTTCTCCTCCAGCGAAGACGAACTTTTCTCAACGAAGTCGAATTTTCATCTTCGCATTGTTATGGAAATTACATCTTCAACTCCGAAGTTTTAGGGGCTGAGTTTTCTAAGCGAAGTCAAAACCCCAACACATGCCAAGCCATCCAGGGAAATATTTGCACTACACTTTATCTGAACTGTCCCTAAAAAATTCATTTTCTGCAAATCATTTTTAGGAACAGAAAACAGATAGTTAGGATCAAATTCATGTCTCCTCTTGTTCAGGTTAACCCAGCAAAGCAAGTTATCTTATAAAAAAAGGAAAGAGCAAAGCAAGTTACCATTAGCTAAATGCTACAGAAATACTCCTCTTGGTGCATGATTTTTTTAGTGACCTGCTTGTGACAAAATTGTTTGGCGTTGGACATTGACGAATACACACCCAAAAGTGTGTATCTTATCTGATTCATGGGCAGTTTCAGTAGGATGAGGATCATTCCGATCTGGCAAGCCAAGGCAGAACCAAAGTCCAGATTCTTTGCATGGACCTTGTTGCACAATAATATTTTAACAATGGATAATCCTCGGAGGAAAGGGTCGCGACATTTTCCATAAAAAAAGGGTGGTGACATAACAGTTCGTGCCCACTTTGTAGCTTGGGGACTGAAACAATATGGTCACACAATAAAAATGGAGGTTACTACTTGGTTGGTTGAACTTGGATGCCCTCTGGAACAGAATCAGAGCGGCATAATTTACAAATGTTGCCAAAAATGGATATCACATTGAAAAATCACAATGTTGCGAGTTTAATGGTCTTTTAGTCAATTTTTGGTAGAATTTTTGGAGCGAGATAAATAGAAGGATTTTTTTTCAACAAGAAGCATCTCCAAAATTACTAGCATGGTCGATGTCTTCCCAGGATGATTAGTCTTGTTGCTTCCTTTTGTTTTCTAGGGTTGTGTGTTCTTTCGGCTTCCAGGGATCAGGGTGTTGCCCTCTTTGATTTGTTAGTACCTGTGAAGATTGTGTGGATTTTGAACCCCACAGTCTATTCTGGAGACGGTGTGGTATTGTGGTGGTAGTTGTACTTTATTATCTATTTTTTAATTTTAATTTTTCTATCTACTAATAATGTATTGGCAAATCTCTAGTGGCCTTTTGAAAAAAAAAACAAATAAAAAGGGGAAAATAGAACTGGTTCCTCTAACTTAAGCCACTTGTGACATGGTTGCTAACAGGAGGGCCCCACACCCAGCGGACCCAGTCCTAGTCCTGATAGGCCCCGGACTACCCTAGATTTTAGCCAAAATCATTAGTACTAGTCATAGATGGTCAACGGGCCGGCCTGGCCCGGCACGACACGGGCCCGTGAAAAAGCACGGCCTGATGGGGGTCAGGCCGGCACGGCACGTCGGGCCTCCCAGGCCGTGCCTCTTAGGGCCATGGGCCTGGCCTTCGGCCCAGACACGGCACTATGGGCCATTTTTCGTGCCGTGCCGGCCCGCTAAGCACGACCAAAATTATGGACCGTGCTAGCCCACAGCCCGTTACCCTTGCATTCACAGAATCAAAGTCCAATACATTCACAGTTTCATACTTTCATTTCATTCACAGAATCATATAGATATAGAATCAAAGTCCAATACATTCATAGTCCAACAGAGATATCAAACTCCAAAGCCAACAGATAATAGAAAATAACCAAAATGAGCTGTTTAGTGCAAAGCTGCCTCATTAAAAACCTTTCTAGGTAAAACTCACCCTTGTGAGAAACCCTATAAAACAAAAAAGAGTGCAGTCAGGTCTTAATTAAGTCTTACAAACCATTATTCAAATGATAGACAAGTCTCAGAGACCCTCTCTCACACTCTCACTCACTGTCTCAGTCCCACACTCAAAGTCACATACACTCTCAGTCTCTCACTTTCTCACAGATCACTCTCACACTCACTCAGTCCCACACTCACAGTCACATACACTCTCACTCTCTCACAGCATAGATCACACTCACACTCACTGTCTCAGTCCTACACTCACATACACAGAAACAGACACTCTCACTCTCTCACATATCACACTCTCACACTCACTATCTTAGTCCCACACTCACATATACTCACTCTTTCATAGTCACAGATCACACTCACACGCTCAAGAGTCAAGGCCCAACCTCACTAAGTACCAGGAGCACCACCAGCAGCTTCATCTTCATCAAAGTACAAGTTCTCGAGTGAGTCTTTCAGCTCTTGATTGTCAACAGCATGATGTTTCCTTCTTTCTCCTAACTCCCAGTCCTTTATGCAGGTCAGCATCTCCACAATCTCTAGTGACAAGCGCTGCCGCCGTTCCTCAATTATCTTGCCTATCAAACTAAAACAAGACTCCGAAGAGACAGTAGATACAGAAACTAATATGATATCTCTAGCCATTATACATAGGATTGAAAAGGTTAGCTTGTGGTCATGCCACCATAGAAGTAGGTCAAAATCATCTTCATAAGAAGTGATATTGTCACTGTCTAAGTAAGCTGAGAGCTCACAAACAGCAGAAGTAGATGAAGATGAAGTGGCAGGGAGAGGGGAAGGACCAACAACACCTGATCCACGGCCAAAGATTCTTCCCCATGCCTGCTTTTTCTTATCTATATGGTTTGATGGTTGTGCAACCCTTTGAGACCTAGCTGCACCAAACTTGCTCTCATATTTGTTAAACAGTTTATACAATTCAGTTTTGACATCAGCATAGTATGAACTGTACTCAGAACCAGTGCGTTCACCAAGTAATTGCAGCACATTAAAGAAACCTCTCATCTTGAAAGCGCATTTGCCCCCTATGTGGGTTTTGATGTATTGATGACATCCAAATTAAGGACTAATATGATATTAATGAGATATGTCGCAGCTATTAGTCCCATGAAAGATTCAAAGAGTTGATAAAGATGAAATGGTATCCCTCAATTCTTAAAGTTGTAAAGGCCGCACTATAAAGAGGGATGCAAACTTAGTTGGTCTGAGAAAGATAGAGTGCTCAAGCATAAAAATAAAATCAAAAGAGAGACACTCTAGCACTCCACGAGCACGTAGAATATTTTTGTGTGACTATCGGTGTTGGAAGTCTCGACATAAGCCGAAACTCCCGATCGTCGGAAGTCACGACTCATGCCGAAAGTTCTGACTCCCAGTCACTTAGCCTGCGATGTGAATGTGGACGTTGGAAGTCCCGACGTGAGTCGGAACTCCTGATAGTCGGAAGTCCCGACCCAAGCCAAAAGTCCCGACACCTGTGGTTCTGTTGGCCGGCTGTCTGCGCTCGTCGAAAGTCCTGACGTACGTCGGAACTTTCGACAGTCGGGAGTCCCGACCCCTGTCGGGAGTCCCGACACCTAGGGCGTTGCTGGTTGGCTGGCTGTCTACGTAGATCGGAAGTCCCGACGTACGTTGGGAGTTTCGACATTGACTTGCATGTGCTGACTTCTGACCCTGTGTGAACAGTGTTTTCTGTTAACGTCGGAAGTCCTAAGATCTGCATCGGAACTTCCGACGTAGATCTGAACGATTAGATTTTTACTAGGAGTATAAATAGCCCTCTCTTTACTTCTAACCATTATGGACTCATTCATAGCTGACCCAACTTCGTCCCAACAGCTCCCAAGCAAGATAGGCACCCCTCTCCTCCCTCCTTTGCTCCAATCTTCAATTCCCTTAGGGTTTTGAGTGAAAGGAGAGTGGTTTAAGTGAGAGAATCACTTTGGCAAGCTTGAGCACTTGATTTCTTCATTCCGCTTGGTTTTGCATCTATTACTCTTGGGGCTTTGCCCCTAGCCAACTAGTGGAAGAGTCCGACAAGATGCAAGCCGTTGCCGCCGAGATGGCCAAGAAAATAGCTGAAGAGTTGATGGCTGCTCGAGTCAAGTTCTTTCAAGATGAAATGAAGAAGATGTAAGATGAAGGAAGAATTGGGCAAGATGGTTGATGACGCAATAAGTGGCAAGAATGATACAACAAGTGACAAGAATGAAGCAAACAAAGATGCCGCTAGTGATATTGGAGCCGGTGAGCACGCTCATGGAAAGGGAATATATTCAAACTTGAGCTTTGACTATGGACAATTCATAAAAGGTTCAACACTACATACTCCGTCTGTCAACATTGGCAAGCCACCTCACTTTGATGGAACAAGATACACCGATTGGTCTTACAAGATAAAGATGCATCTCATTGCCGCAAGACTTTGGGAAGTTGTGGATGTTGGTGTGATGATTCCTACCGATGAAGATAGAGAGATAACTCTAGAAGAAGTGCACAACCTCCATCAAAATGCATAAGCCGTAGCATTGCTTGTGTCAAGCCTAGCTCTGGATGAGTTTAGAAAAGTGAATGGAATGGAAAGTGTAAAACAAATTTGGGATACCTTAAAAGTGTCATTTGAAGGAGATAGAACTGTGAAAAAAGACAACATTGAGTTACTTCATGGTGAATTGGAAAGATTTGTGTTCTTGCAAAATGAAACAACACAATCCATGTTTGATAGGCTCATGGCATTGGTCAACCGCATAAGAGCTCTTGGAAGCACCGAATAGGATGACAACAAGGTTGCTAGAAAGATGTTGAGAACCTATAGAGCCAAGAACAACATGCTAGCGTCCGTAATCATGGAAAGGTCCGGTTATGATGAGATGACACCCCAAGAAGTTCTTTCAAAACTCAAGCATCATGAGTGTCTAGATGAAGATGCAATCAATGCTCACAATCAAAATCCTAATGCAATGGGATACAACAAGAGTGCATCCCTGAAAGCAACTCAACAACATGAAGGTCAAGGTTTAAGTCAAGAGAAGAAGAAGAAAGTGAAGGATGATTCCTCAAGTGAAGAAGAAGATTCTGATGCAGAGGTTGCATTTGTGATTAGAAATCTTAGAAAGTTTATGAAGAAGAAGAGCAACCGTAAGACCTATGGTGATGGAAAGAGAAGATTCAAAAAGAGATTTTGCTATGAATGTGGTCAAACCGGTCACTTCATAGCCGATTATTCTAATGAGAAGAAGAAGCACAAGCATGACAAGGATGAAGACAAGAAGAACAAAGGCAAGAAGAGATGTGAAGCTCATCTTGGGGAAGAATGGGAGTCAAATGATAGTGACTCAAGTGATGATGAGAAGAAGAAGAAGGGAGCCACAAACATCACCATCCACCACTCTTCTTCACCGACCATGATCTTCCCTGACTTAACTTCACCACCAAAACTCTTCCCCAGCCTATCTTCACCACCAAAGCTCTTCTCCAACCTCATTAACAATGACTACTACACTCCAACTTGCCTCATGGCAAAAGGGGAGAAGGTACATGTTATACCCGATCCCTCTAGTGATGAGTATGATAGTTGTGATGATAACATAGAAGAAATTGAGGCAACCATGATAAAGAAATTTGATAAAAGGCCTTTACTAAAATAAAAATGTTAATGAAGAAATTAGAGAAGAGGGATAGATGCTTAGAGTTGCAAGGAGATATAATTACTCAAGAGAGAGAGAGAAAAACCTTACACTTGAAGCATCTATCGCCGAAGAAAAGATGAAGGTTTAGAAGTTAACCGTAGATTTGTCTTTAGCCAATGATTCAATTGGGAAATTGACTAAGGAACATTCCTCGGTTGACAATCAAGTAGCTAGCCTCAAGAATGAGAAGAGTATAGCTCAAGAAAGCCTCACACGCTTGGAAGAAAAATACCGAAATCTTGAGCTAAACTATAGTACTCTTTGGGCTAGCACTTCAACTTGTCTTAAGGCAACCAAAGACTCTAATATCTCCACTAGTAATGGTTATGAAAGATGCTATAAAATTGATGTGAATGCATATACAACTAACCTTGTTGAGTTAGAGAAGAAAGACAAGGAGATTCATAGGTTGAAGATGATCTTGAAGAATGGGTGCAAGTGTCAAGAGCAATCCAACAAGACTATATACAAGTCATTAAGGCACCCATCAATCAAGGAAGGCATTGGCTACAATAGGTATGATGGAAAGGCAAATGAAAGGAACATGATCAATGGTGTGCCTTGTGTGAAGTTAAACAAGGGCGTTGCTCTTGATGAGCTTATATGCAAGGCCAACAACAAGGTCTACATTCCAAAGATCCAACCTACAAGTGACAAGATAATCAAGACTAAGCAATCCAAGGCCCCAAGCCAGAAGCACCACTTCCACGGTGCTATGCTAGTGACTATATGTGTTGTTGGGGCAAGGATGGCAAGATTGTGGTTAAGTATGTTGGTGCCCAAAAGAGAGAGGAAATTATGAGGAGTGTTTGGGTGCCCAAGTTTTATGTGACTAACCCCCTAGGACCCAAATCTTTTTGGGTACCTAAAACAAAAGCTTAATTTGTCTTTGTAGGAATATTCCTCCGGTGGAACAAGTTGGGTGTTAGATAGTGGATGCACCAATCATATGACCGGAGAGAAGGACATGTTCACATCATTCCAACCAAGTCATGATCAAAGTGGGAATATTGTGTTTGGTGACAATGGAAAAGGAGAAGTCCTTGGTTTGGGTAAAATTGCTATATCAAATGATAATTCTATTTCAAATGTTTTACTTGTGAATTCGTTGAGATACAATTTGTTGTCCGTCTCACAACTTTGTGAGATGGGTTACAATTGTCTCTTTATAGATAAGGGTGTGGAAGTCTATAGAAGGGAGGATTCCTCTATTGCATTTATGGGTCATTTAAAAGGAAAACTCTATCTAGTTGATTTCACATCAAATAGAGTAAACCCTGAGACTTGTTTAATGGCAAAATCTAGCATGGGTTGGTTATGGCATCACCGACTTGCCCATGTTGGGATGAGGAACTTGGCCAAACTTCAAAAAGACGAACACATCCTTGGACTAACAAATGTTTCTTTTGAGAAAGATAGGATTTGTAGCGCATGCCAAGTGAGAAAACAAGTTGGAGCTAAACATCCCGTCAATAATGTTGTGACAAACCAAAAGGCCATTGGAGTTGCTTCACATGGACATATTTGGACCCGTCGCTTATATAAGCATTGGTGGTAACAAATATAGTTTCGTTATTGTTGATGATTATTCTCGTTTCACTTGGGTATTCTTTTTTGCGTGAAAAGAGTGAAGTCCAAAGTATCTTTAAGAAGTTTGCAAGAAGAGCCCAAAATAAGTTTGATGTCAAAATCAAGAGAGTTAGAAGTGACAATGGGACGGAGTTCAAGAATACCAACATTGAAAAGTTTCTTGATGAAGAAGGATTCAAGCATGAGTTTTCGGTTCCATACAGTCCACAACAAAATGGTGTTGTGGAGAGGAAGAACCAAACGCTCATAGAAGCCACAAGAGCAATGTTGGATGAATACAAGACTCCAACCAACTATTGTGCGGAAGCGGTCAACACGGCATGCCATGCCATCAACCGCTTATATCTTCACAAGAAAAGAGAAAATACCGCCTACGAACTTCTAACCGATAAAAATCCTAAGGTGCACTACTTTAGAGTTTTTGGATCCAAGTGTTTCGTACTTAACAAGAAATCCAAAAGCTCTAAGTTTGCACCAAAGGTTAATGAAGGTTTCATGCTTGGTTATGGTACTAACAAACATGGATATTGTGTTTTCAATAAAACCACCGGTTTGATTGAAATCACGGTAGACGTGACTTTTGATGAAACTGACGGCCCTCAAAAGGAGCAAGTCAATATTGAGATTGTAGAAAATGAAGAAGCTCCACACAAAGCAATCAAGAAGCTTCACATTGGTGAAGTAAAGCCCGTCAAAGATGAAGATGAAGACCATGTTGTGCATGATGATCTTGATCCAACCATTCATCATGTTTCATCCAATGAACATGGTGAAGCTTCCGCAACAAGAAATAATCAAGATGGGAGATCAAATGAAGCACAAGGTCATTCTCATGAAGATAGTGTCAACAATGAGCAAGCTCAACCTCAACTCAACAATGAATAAAGAAGTGAAGTCAATCCTCCACAAGCTCATGATTGTGATCCTCCAATCGATCATGACCATGATGATGACGATGATGACCCCATCCAAAGATCAACTCAAGTGCCACATCCTAGAGTGCATCAATACATTCAATGGGATCATCCCGTTGATAACATATTGGGGAGCATTCGACGAGGGGTAACTACACGTTCTCGTTTAGCAAGTTTTTGTGAACATTACTCGTTTGTTTCTCCTTTGGAACCTCGTAGGGTGGAAGAGGCACTTGATGATCCGGATTGGATGATAGCCATGCAAGAGGAGTTGAACAACTTCACTCAGAATGAAGTCTAGTCCTTGGTGGAAAGGCCCAAGCAAAATATTATTGGAACCAAGTGGGTCTTCCGCAACAAACAAGATGAGCATGGCGTGGTAACAAGAAACAATGCAAGGTTGGTAGCTCAAGGATTCACTCAAATTGAAGGCTTAGATTTTGGGGAGACCTATGCACCGGTGGCTAGGCTAGAATCAATTCGTATTCTACTTGCCTATGCCACTCATCATGATTTCAAGCTATATCAAATGGACATGAAGAGTGCATTTCTCAACGCCCCCCTATCCGAGTTGGTGTATGTAGAGCAACCACTAGGCTTTGAAGACCCCAAATATCCAAACCACGTCTATAAGCTCGACAAGGCGCTCTATGGGCTCAAACAAGCCCCTAGAGCTTGGTATAATTGCTTGAAGGATTTTCTACTCAAACAAGGTTTTGAGATAGGAAAGGCTGATGCTACTTTGTTTACTCGCAAAGTCAATAATGATATCTTTGTTTGCTAAATATATATCGATGACATAATATTTGGTAGTACTAATGTGGCTTTTTATGAGGAATTTAGTAGGATTATGACAAATAGGTTCGAGATGTCCATGATGGGAGAGTTGAAGTTCTTCCTTGGATTTCAAATCAAGTAACTCAAGGATGGCACGTTCATAAGTCAAACCAAGTACACCAACGACATGTTAAACAAGTTTAACATGGATAAGGCCAAACCCATCAAGACACCCATGCCAACCAATGGACATCTTGATATTTATCAAGGAGGAAAGGATGAAGGTATATCGCTCCATGATTGGATCCCTTCTTTACCTTTGTGCATCTAGGCCTGATATTATGCTTAGCGTGTGCATGTGTGCAAGATTTCAAGCTAATCCGAAAGAATGTCATTTGATGGACGTTAAGAGAATTTTTTGGTATTTAGTGCACACTCCTAATCTTGTCTTGTGGTATCCTAAGGGCTCCACTTTTGAGTTACTTGGCTATTCCAATTCGGATTATGCCGGTTGCAAAGTAACCCGAAAGAGTACTACCGGGACTTGCTAATTTATTGGTCGATCCTTGGTGTCTTAGAGCTCTAAGAAACAAAATTCCGCTGCTTTGTCCACCGCCGAAGCCGAGTATATGGCGGCCGGTGCTTGCTGTGTCCAACTACTTTGGATGAAGCAAACCTTAAAGGACTTTGGATGTGAGTTAACCAAGATTCCACTTTTGTGTGACAACGAGAGTGCCATTAAGTTGGCAAACAACCCTGTAAACCACTCTCGAACAAAGCACATAGACATCCGGCATCATTTTTTGAGAGACCACGAAACCAAAGGAGATATCGCCATTCACCATGTGAGCACCAAAAAATAACTAGCTAATATCTTCACAAAGCCCCTAGATGAGTCAAGATTTTGTGCTTTGAGGAGTGAACTAAATATCATTGATTCTCGTAACGTGGTTTGATGTCTTGCGCACACTTTGTTTGATCTAGTTAGGAGAAAAGAATTAAGAAAATATTGTGTGACACTTTCAAAATCTATTTTATAATTTTCATGAGTGACTATTGCTTTGTGTTGATTGAATGAAATCTAGTCAATTGTGAAAATGTTAGTGTCCATCATATTTTTCCCCACATGGTATAGTGAGTTCAAGTTGAGGTGTTTTTCAGTTTCCCTACGTCGGAAGTCCCAACGTAGGTTGAAACTCCCGACGATCGGAAGTCATGGCTCGCACCGGGACTCCCGACTGCCGGAAGTTCCAGCCCCTACGCTGGGAGTCCCGATGCAGATATGGGTTTTTGACCACATCGCGTCATTTGACCGTGTCATTTATACCCGGCCCGGTCCATTTACTGCAGTTATTTTCTTCCTCCCCGAACTCCCGTCGCCCTCACCTCTCCTCGCGCCGCTCGAACCCTTCCTCGTGTCGCCCTCGCTCCTCCTTGTGCCACCGCATCGCGCCCTATCCACCCGCCGGCGGCTCCGGCCTGCTACCGCCGGGAGTTCCGGTTCCCTCCCTTCTGGTTGCGCTGCCGGGAGTCCTGCCAGTACTACCGCCATCTCCGCCCCCTTCTATCGCCCGTGCTTCGATCTTCTTCCTCGAATCGGTGGTGGGGATTTCGTTCGTGGTGGTGCTAGTGCTCGTCGATTCGTTCGTGGACTGTGGATTTCGTCTTTCTTCGTCCTCTTTTCTCGATTTAAGGTACTACTGTGGTGCCCTAATCCTAATGCAATATACCTTGCGATTTGCCTCTATTCTTTCTCCCTCTCTACTCCTCTATCCTCCTTGTATGAATGTGTGTCACGATTTGAAGCCCCTTGAATGGCATGGTCACCATGTGCGCCGAAAGTCCCAGTGGCCGTCGAAACTCCCGATGCCAGGCCAGAACTCTCGGCTGTCGAAAGTCCTGACTACGGCCAGGACTCCCGACGCAATGGTGACCACTCCATTCATGTTTCTTCACTTCACGATGTTCGTTCACTTCTTGTTGTCTTGTTTCTTAGTTTCCCTTCGTGTTTTCCGCAGTCATGGACGGTGGCAGTCCATCGTGTCATAAGGAGAAGAGGTTAAAGAAGAATCAGGACCGTGCAGCTATCCCCAAGCCGTCTGGCCACACCAAAGCGGCATATCCCCGTGCTAGTGCTGGTGGTCCCCATGCTGGTGGTGGTGGTTCCCATGCTGCCTGTCGTCATGACGATCAAGGATCATCTGCTGCCACTCCTCCTGCTCCAGCCTTTGTTGGGGATATTCCGATTGTTGATGCTGAAGAAGAAGCTCTTGAGTGTGCTGGCCGCACCATTGCTGCTCCACCGGTTCACACCCCGACTCGTGGCCTAGGCTTCGTCACTGAGCTTGTTCCCTTCCTGGGCGTTTTGCCAGTCATGCAGGAGCTCGCCATGGCTCCTAATCCTGCTGGTGGCTGGACTCCTCCTCTACCAGTTGACTACCATCACCGGGTTAGGGACATCAGGTCCATGAGGGGAAGAAACCTTTATGCTAAGGACAAGAAGGATCTCCGGCTTGAGTATCGCTTCTGGCACTCGTTCCATTATGACTTTTATGATTCCATCATCTATCTAAAGTTTTTAAAGAAGAGGGAGCCACCGGTCCTTCAGATGAAGTGCATTGATGCATACTCTCTTGGTAAGTTCAAGGAGCCCGAGCTAGAGCAGATGGTTCGTGATATACGCTCAATGGGGCTGTCCTACTTGCTAGAGTTTATGAAGCATTGGAACAATGAGCTTATTTGTCAGTTTTATGCTTCCTATCATCATGAGCGAGACCCTACCGGTGCTATTGATATTGTTCATTGGACCACTAAAGGCAAGCACTATAAGGTGGACTTCATTACTTTCTCTCGCCTTCTTGGTTTGAGTCAAGCCGATCGCACAGCACCTGAATTGACTGAGTATGAAGATGTCGCTTTGGAGGAGTACCAACATATGTATCTTGATGGACATAAAACTAATGGACAGATAGTATATCTGAAGCCCTATTACTATGTCCTCAATAACATTCTAAGACAGATCTTATATTCGAAGCGAGGTGACTCCACCTTCCTTCGTGATGATTCTCAGAAGGTGCTTCAGCGATTTGGAGATGATTTTTAGAAATTTTCTATCAGCAGATACATTTGGAACAAGATACATGATGCTACTGAGGATCTGGTGAAGCATCTTCCCTATGCCCCATACATTATGCATGTGATTGAGCAAGTGTTTGGCATCTGGTTCCCCAAAGACACTCAGCACAACCTCCTCAAGATCTCCAACAAGACGTCAATCACTGCTGTAAAAGAACTTAGGGAGAAAGGTGCTGCAGCCAAAGCAAAAGGGAAAGGTGTTTTGGGTTCTCGCTCTTGGCGTGGTGCTTCACCACCTACTGCTATTGCTCGCTCTTCTAGTGCCGAGCCCCTCTCTTCTTCCTCCTCTGGTAAGAAGCCCAACAAGTTCAAGTTCCTCATGACACACATGTTTGGACAGTGTTGTGCTAGTGCTCAACGTGAGCACGATATGGAAGAGAGGCTCTATCGGTTGGAACAACACACATGCATTGTGTCTTCTCCTCCGCCGCCATTTGTGCCTCCCCGTGATCCGTTGTCTTTATATGATGAGGCTTGTGCGGCATATGAAGATGATGCGGCTTCTCGCCTCATGGCAAGGGCAAGGCTACGGAAGAGGATGAGGAATACATGGAGGAGGAGGATGATGAAGACGACGATGGTGGTGATGATGGTGAACAAGATGATGATGATGACTACGAGGACGAGTAGTCGGTTTTTCATGTGGCCTACCCCTTTTTGGCACTTATTGACAAAGGGGGAGTGTTAGGCTTTGATCACTCTTGTAATAAGTTAGTTGGTTATTTACTTTCGAGACTTTAAAACTTTTAGCTTGTATGCACTAAGTCATGTGGTGGCTAGCTTGTGATGGACATCTATTTATATGTGTTTGTGATGAATGATTGTAGGACAAGTAATGGTTTTCTATCTATCTTATTAGCTTGTGCTTGTCTCTACTTGTGATGGTGGATGTATTTTGGATGACCATGTGATGCTTTGAGTTTTTACCTTGAAATCTTGGCCATCATATTCTTTTTTACTTGTTGTGTGAAATAACATGTCATATTGCATTTCTTTTCACGAATATATATTTGTTCACACACTTGTTGCACCCCACGGATTGCAAAATTTAGGGGGAACTTTTGTCTTGATGCATGCAAATCATGTATAGATGATTCTAATTGAAATTCAAATTCATGCATACATCAAGGGGGAGCTCTTCATAAATTTTGGGTTTCAAAAGCTTTAAATTCTTTCATTCTTATAAAAGCCTAAGTTGGTTGTCATCAATTACCAAAAAGAGGGAGATTGAAAGTGCATTTGCCCCCTATGTGGGTTTTGGTGTATTGATGGCATCCAAATTAGGGACTAATGTGATCTTAATGAGATATGTCACATGTATTAGTCCCATAAAAGATTCAAAGAGTTGATAAAGATGAAATGGTATCCCTCAATTCTTGAAGTTGTAAAGGCGGACGAACTCAAAACGCTCTCCAAAGGTTTTATTTTTGTTTTTGAGTTTAGGATCCACCGCACTATAAAGAGGGATGCAAACTTAGTTGGCCTGAGAAAGATAGAGTGCTCAAGCATAAAAATAAAATCAAAAGAGAGACACTCTAGCACTCCAGGAGCACGTAGAATATTTTTCTATGACTGTCGGTGTCGGAAGTCCCGACGTAAGCCGGAACTCCTGACCGTCGGAAGTCACGACTCATGCCAGAAGTTCTGACTCCCAGTCACTTAGCCTACATGGTGATTGTGGACGTCGGAAGTCCCATCCTAAGCCAAGAGTCTCGACACCTGTGGTTCTGCTGGCTGGCTGGCTGCGCTCATCGAAAGTCCCGACCCCTGTTGGGAGTCCCGACACCTAGGGTGTTACTGGTTGGTAGGCTGTCTGCGCACGTCGGAAGTCTCGACGTTTGTCGGGAGTTCCGACATTGACTTGCACGTGCTGACTTCTGACCCTGTGTGAACAGTGTTTTCTGTTAACGTTGGAAGTCCCAAGATCTACGTCGTAACTTCCGACGTAGATCTGAACGGTTAGATTTTTACTAGGAGTATAAATAGCCATCTCTTCACTTCTAACCGTTACGGACTCATTCACAGCTGACCCAACTTCGTCCCAACATCTCCCAAGCAAGAAAGGCACCCCTCTCCTCCCTCCTTTGCTCCAATCTTCGATTCCCTTAGGGTTTTGAGTGAAAGGAGAGTGGATTAAGTGAGAGAATCACTTTGGCAAGCTTGAGCACTTGATTTCTTCATCAAGCCAGTTGGTTTTGCGTCTATTACTCTTGGGGCTTTGCCCCTAGCCGGCTAGGCATTGCCCAAGAGCTTCCATCTTGTGGAAGAGCCTTGGGAAGTTTGTATTACCCTTTGATTTTTTAGTGGAAAGCTCAAGTGACCTTTGTTGTCGCTTTGAGAGAGACAAGGAGGTGGAATAGACTCTGACCTTTGTGGTCACCTCAACAACGAGGACGTAGGAGCTCCTTTGTGGGGTTGCCGAACCTCGAGATAAATCCTTGTGTCCCGTGTGCTTGTTGTTGTGATTGCTAGAGATTACTTGGATTTGTTTGTCTCTCTCTCTCTCTTGAACTTCATTTTAGGGTTTGGACTCGATCTATGGTTTGGAGGCATTATGGCGTTAAGGGAGTGACCCAACCTCTTCACCAAACTACAAGGAAGTGGGGTTGTAAGATTATTTATCCGCAAAGTTAAATTTAGCACTGCTTTTATAGTTCACGTAGGCATCGGGACTGTTGACGTTTGTGTCGGAACTTCTGACAACGTCGGGAGTTCCGACCCAAACGCCGGGACTTACGACATTGACTGACAAATTTAAACTTAGCATTTGCAGTTAATTTTTAGATACGCTTATTCACCCCCCCCCCTCTAGGCATTGTTAGATCCTTTCACATCTTAGCTCTAGGATCAAGAATGAATGCATATGAATATAACAGAGATATGTCCTGTCAATATTTAAAGAATTTAAGCTTCATAGGATATACAATAGCTCTCAGATTTTGATCTTTTTCACATGCATGCAAACGAGAAGGAATCTCTAGGATATGGTGCAGAATAAGTGGACTTGTAGGATAATAAACACCAGACAGAACAACAGTGAAGTCATAGAAGAGTTCTATGAACTCCAATAACTTCTCAGCAACATACCAATGATTTCTAGTCAACAATTGTGAACCATAATGGGAATCAATGAACACAGAAAATATATTCTTGTATGGAAGCAAGTGTTTAGGCATCAGATAAGTAGAATTCCATCTAACATCCATATCCAAGCCAAACTTTCTAGGTCTAACACCCTTAGCATTACAATATTCCTTGAACAATGCAATTATTTGATTAGAGGAATTTAAGAAGTTAGTTGTAGCTCTAAAATCTTCTGTGTAAGGTTTCAACCTCTTTAATCCAGATTTTACAATGAGATTAATGATATGATAAGCACAACGTTGATGTACAAGACTGTACTTACAGTTACTAGGATCCAAAGGATCAGGTGAAGGATCAGGACCTAAGTAACCAGCAAATAGAGGTGTCAAAGTGTTCATAGCCTTAGCATTAGAAGAAGCATTGTCTAGAGTGACAGAGAAAATCTTGTCAATCAGACAATACTCCTCAACCACAGCAGCAATTCTTTCAGTAATTTTTTCACCAGAATGTTTAACCTTAATCAGCCTAAGACCAATAACCCTTTTCTATAACTCCCAGTCAGCATTCACATAGTGAGCAACAACACTAATATAGTCCTCCTTAGCATTACCAGACCAAATGTCTAGAGTCAAAGCAACAGAAGAAGCAGCAGGCAACACAAAATTCTTAAGCATATCACGATGTTCAGTAAACAGTTTACCAAGATCTCTAGTGGTGGTCTGTCTAGAAAACTTAGCAAACCTAGGGTTATGAGCAAGAACAATATAATCCTCCTAGGCCTATGTCTCACCTATACCTAATGGAAGGTCAAGCCTAGCAATCAACCGACACAACTCAGATCGAGCGATAGCAGGATTGTAGTCCCAGTTATGCATACATCCATCAGGATTGAAAGAAAGCCTAGATTGAATCCTAACAGTGTGATCATCCTTTTTCCTACAAGATTTCTGGTGCCTAATCAAATGGCCAGTGCCAACAGAAGATCTAGCAGACAATTTACTCTTACACATTTTACAGATAGTAGCAGTTCAAATTTGTGAACCATTCACAGTCTCATAGATCTCATCAAAATCAACCCAGACACCAACAGATGAGATACCATCTATGCTGTTGGAGCCGATCGGCGTCCCTGTCGTCGTCGCCGATGGCGCCATCGCCGCCCCTCCACCGTCGTCGCTGTCGTCCAGATCGATCGGAGCAGAGCCGCTACCGATATCGATAACCAACAACACAGCAGCGTCGTCATGGATGTCGTCGTCGTCCTCGGGGACCAGCCCTGCCATGTTCAGGTCATCATTGCCGATGAGTGGATAGACGACATCGTCGTCATCCTCCATGGCAACCTTGACTACAGACAGCTGATCTCCGGCACCATTCCTCAACGGTGCGCACGGCCGCCGTGCCCGGTCTATGCCATAGGAAGAGGACGAGGCATCGACAACCGACCTGCGCGGAGGAGAAAAACAGAGAGATAGAGATCCAGATCTAGGGTTAGTCACTAAGTCTCAGAGACACAAGAAGACATATCTAGGGTTAGGGTTAGGGTTCGTGGACTACCTGTGCAATCGGAGCCCGGTGCCGAAGATAACGAGAGCCACCTAGAGGAGAGACACCGATTAGAAACGATGGCGAACGGCGGAGGAGGGACAGACAGGAACACGATCACGAACTCACATAGTTCACCGAGAGCGAGAGGTCGAGAGGAGAGAGGGAGAAGGAAGGAGAGTGGAGACAGGGTCAGACAGGCGGATCGAGGTCACCGGAGTCGGGGACGACGGACGAGAGAGAGCTCAGATTCGCCACTGGTGGATCGTGGATGCGGCCGATGCGGGCGAGAGAGCAGAGATGCGCCGCGGCGAGCGAGAGAGTGGGGATTAGGGTTAGGGTTGGGAGCGGGCGAGCGACTTAGCCGACGCTCCCCGCTTATATTCTCGAGCGGGAGCACGGGGCTGCGGGCCTGCGGCCTGCGGGGAGGGGGGCCGGCCGGTGGCAGGCCGGGCCGCTAGCGGGCCTGCCGTTGAGGAGCGGGCCGTGCCGTGTCGACCCACGTGCCTGGGGTAAGGCCTAGGCACGGCTTGCTCCTCCGGGCCGGGCCGTGCTTGAGTTGGGCCAAAAAACGGGCCTTGGGTCGGGCCGACGGGCTCAGGCTACATGGCCATATATAGGCCATGTTCACTTTGCTGAAAAAACAAGCCAGAATACTGTTCCGACTGATTTGTTATGAGAGAAAAACACTATTCCGGCTGAAAAAACAAGCTGAAAAAGACGAATTATAAGATAAGCGAATAGGACCATAGTACTAGTATAATTTAGAAAGTCCAAACTAAAAAAGTCTAAGTGTCTTAAGTACTTTAGTCTGCAGATCGTCTGCGCTTGGTGTCCGCTAAGTCTAGAGAATGTCTTGGATTATACTATACCATATTACATGTGAGTTGTTTTTGCTAGGCATATCTCGGATTCGAATCCGGGATCCGTCACCGGGGCCTGCATGTCAGCGACAACACCGGGGGAGGTTACATCAGAGGATCTCTTTGCAGGGGAAAACAATATTCTATATTCGTCCTAGTGAAAACTTACTGCTGCTAGCAAGCATCTGACGGATGGTTAACTGAAGCTCCACATCGAAAGTTTCATTCAAGTAAAAATCTGCTGCCTGCAGAAGGGCACAGAAAAAACTAAGAACCCATAGAAAATGCACAAGACAATTGTTAGATAGTAAGGAGATCATATAATTATTTCTTGAGTCGTGTGAAATGAAGTCAATTCTATGTTCTCTTTGCCGGTCAGTACAGTAGACAAGTTCTCGCCAGAGGCACCTAGTCAAAATTTATTCTACAATAACAATCAAGTATGACCACACAGCAAGCTAGATTTTTTTATTAGGAAGCTGGAGGGGCTTGCGCCCCTAGGAGAATTTTTATTTTTGTATCCATTTTTATGTAATATTTTAATAATAATTGCTCCTAAAAATTTTTACAGATTCGACCAAGCGCGACGCTAGCACGCCACATGCATTGGCGTGGCAACATATGCAACGTTAGATGGCATTTCCGACGTAGAAAACGCTGTATTGTTTGGTCGCGCCATCGGGAGTGACGTGACCAGACAAAACCTTTGAAAAATCATAACTCTTTGATACGACATCGGATGAAGATGATCAGCCTGTTCGCTTGTTGGTTTCAGCCAGCCCAAACCAGCCAGCCAACAGTATTTTCCTCTCACAGAAAACCAGCACCAGCCAGCCCAAACCAGCACCAGCACCAACCAGCGAACAGGCCCGATATTTATATGAAAATTGTAGTTCTCGATGAGATCTACAACTTTGTAGTTTTAAGTTTTTTCATTTAAGGACGCTAAGATGCTAAAAAATAATATAAAATTTCAGGAGCATAATAACCGTGTACAAGTGCTCATCGCTTTAGAAAAATAATTTTTTTTTGTATGTTATCAAATGAAGATACTTTTTACATAAAAATTGTAACTCTCAATAAGATCTACAACTTTATAGTTTTGAGTTTTTACATTTGAGATAGTTAAGATGCACAAAAAAATAATATAAAATTTCAGCAGTATAATAATCGCGTACTAGCGCTTGTCGCATTAGAAAAATAATATCGTTTTTGTATGGTGTAAAATGAAGAAACTCTATTTATTATAAGATTGCTACATAAGTACTTCTATTTGTATCGGATATGGATGTGTATCTTTGTTTGCTATAGATTGTCATATATTTGTGCTAGGAAGCTTATCTCTTTTATATATTACTGTTGTATGGTGTTTAATTTAATGTGTGTTGCAGTCAGTGTGGCAGTGCCGTATTTCTACAGCTTGTTTGGCAGGCCGTAAATAATCATGAATTATTTATTGCTGACTGATTTGGTGTGAGAGAAAAATACTATTCTGGTTAAAAACGGCGGCGCCGCTGTGCGGCAGTGCTGCGGCTACGAAAGAGTATCTAAAACGACGGCGGAAGTAGCATCAGGGATGATGGATTGTTCATGGTGATGTGGGGTGGAAAAGCGTTTGCTCGCGAGGCGAGGACAGGGCCTACTATACCTGGCTTCGACGGCGGCGTTGCCCGACCATGGCAGCTCTCGCCCTGGAGCTCTTGCTTCACCTTGATCCGGTTCTTCTTAGGAGCCATAGCGGCGGTCAGTGGTTCGACTGCTATCTCCTTCAGCGGTGAGGTGAAGCACAAGGCCACGCACAGCAATGGCTTCCGCAGGAAGATAGCAGTGTAGGTGTAGCACAGAGCAAGCTCACTCTTCGAAACGACGGGTCATGCCAGGGTCGGCGATGGCTCGATGAATGAATAGTCAAATGCTTGATATTACTGGGATCAAGAGGAAATCCCTGCCTTCTTCGCTCAAACTTATCACCGTTACTTTTCAGCTATGAAATAATATTTTTTTATAATAAATTAGCATCAGCACCAACCGAAAAATTAGCCAGCTGAACAGACTGGCAAGTATTAGAGGCATTCACAAAAACTAGTTCGCAAGTTTTGGTAGCAAGCCAAATACTAGTTAAATCATGATTTGTCAAATCTTTGTCTCAGTAAACCTTGTTTTCTGTTTTTATAAAACTATGTTCGTGACCGTGTGTTGTTACCATAGAACTAAACTTTTGTAGTGTGCCTATGCTCGACTACGAGAGACGAGATCCTGAAAAATCTCTCCACCCAAACTGCATCGTAGCAGTTGTTCCATAAATTGACGGTCCGTGTCTAGATGACCCGTGCCGCTGGCTGGCCGGTGGATCTGCGGTCGGAATCCGAAGGAAAACTTATTTGATAATATCACAGGGAGTGTTCGGACGGTAATAATAAAATAAATTACAAAAGTCCTCAGTATTTTGCGAGACGAATTTATTAAGTCTAATTAATCCAGCAACAACACATGGTACTGTAGCTTTAACTGTAGCACCATATTGTCAAATCATAGACTAGTTAGGCTTAAAAATTCGTCTCGCAATTTAGTCGTAATCTATGCAATTAGTTATTTTTTTAATCTATAATTAATACTTTATGCATGTATCTAAATATCTAATGGAACGGGGCCTTACTCGTATATTGTGCAGAAAATCAGGTGATGCTACTCTACTCCAGTAGATAATAGTTGGTGCAGTAGGAGACAGTTTTCAAAAGGCAATGTCCGAAGTAAACAGCCAGCATGCGAAACAGCCAGACAAGCTGCTCGAATCGCTGCTAAAGTGCTAATCTTGTTCTTTAGTACTCCAACACCAGAAGAAAAAGAAAGGAACTTCTTTTTTATTCAGAAATGCTATACAACACATGTATGTTTTACATAAAAAACACATTAATTTTTTTTATCTATGACGTTTAGGGCCCACATGTCATAACCGACATGTATGGAAGCACCACGCCCGTGCCTCCCCGCCTGCTGCTCGCGCTACTTCCCTGTTGCTACATGCTGCCCCGCGCGGCCCCGCAGTCCTCCCAGCCGGCGGCGGACGAGGCGCGGTTGCTGCTCCAGATCAAGCGCACGTGGGGTGACCCGCCCGTGCTCGCCGGATGGAACGCCTCAGCCACGGGCGCACGCTGCGCGTGGCCATATGACGTCTAGGGCCCGCGCCGGCCATGGCAGTGGCGGTGGTAGATCCGGCTCCAGGTAGGCCTCTCCTCCTCCTCTGCGATCTGTGATTTGTCTTTCCATAAAAAAAATTGTTTCTTGTGATCTGTGATATGTAATCTTGTGATTTATGATTATCTGGAGATAGAAAAAGACTGAAGGTAGAAGAAGGGTAAAAGCTATTGGATCTTAATCCTATGGTGTAAAAAAATTGTGTTAAAACTTCATAAAACACATGGTTGTGTAGTAAGAAAAAGAGAGGAACTTGCGACTAGCGTCCTGTTCGCTTGGTCGTAAACGATCGTAAATTTCCAGCCAGAATAATATTTTTCTTTCACACCAAACCAATATTTTTCTCTCACACCAAACCAACCAGCCGTAATAATCCACGATCATTTCAGCCCCAGCCGAACAGGCTATAGGTCGGCAGGAAACGCGTTGCACCTGGCCTCGCTCCATCCAAATCTGAATTATTAGCATATCGCCGTGTCCAAGATGGACATTATGAGTTTGTTTGAAAAGAAAGATCACGCATGGATGATGAAGGGCGAATTAACGCATGAGCAGACAATCGTAATCCTGGAGCCGCATGGATGCTTTGCGGCCAATACAAGGGCTGATTGATCAAGTCCAAAACAGACTACCGGCAAATATACTTTACAAGTATCTCAAAGATTTTGCGTGTGATTTATGCAGTCACTTGCGAGCTCATGATGGGAAGCTGGAAAGCACGAGGCCAGGGGGGACAGGCGATATCTTGCCGATGGAGACGGCCTCATGGAGCCTGGATACGTCGTCCCCGGTCCCGGAGCCGCAAGCTCCGATCGACGAGCGACAGCCAAACCCCTCAAGTCAATTGTGGCGTCCAGGCCAAGCGTTGGTTGCGCGGCGAGACCCTGCTGCTCCCAGCCAGCCCTCGTCGACGCTGACCTCCGGCCTGCCGCGGCTCTCACAAACTGGGAACGCGTGCTCATCCCCACCGTGGACACTCTTCCAAGATCCTAAGGCTGCCGAGCTCTGCGTACAAAAGAAAGGCCTGAGGTTCTGCCGTCGTGTGGACTGTGGACAGTGGTGATAGCATCTAGCAGTGACATCTTGTGCTGATAGAGATCCCTGGCGCGAAAAAAAATTATTTTATGGAACGAAACGAATCAAAACATAATGATACAATGCAATACCAGCATGGAAACAAGTAATGCCTAATTCCTGATAACTCTGCCATCAAGGAATGGGTGACACACAGGAATATAACGCACGAAAGCAAGAGGGAAACACAGATACATGCAAGGATTACTTAATGCTATGGATAACCTAATGCTATGGATAACCAGGCACATCAATCTTGGGACTAAAATTATGGTCGCAGCGTTAGCACAAAGATGCGATGCATTTGCAGTCCAAGTGTCATGCTCACCTGGCAACAGTCTGAAGATGGTGGCATGGTAGACGTGCAGCTGGCCAATCCAACGCCATATGAGGTTGCTTCATCGCCAACTGTTTTCTGTCAGCAGATACTTGCATGATCATACACTGAAAATAACCAAAACAAAAAATATATGCATATGAGGTTCACTGGTAATCACCCTACACCAAGTGATTTCTCAAAAAAAAAAATGCAATGTTCCACCCTACTTTCCAAAGAAACAGATTAAACGTTCTGCAAATCTACATGCCTTAAGTGTCAGCTTGATTTGAACTTTTGCTTTTGCTAGGACATACCTGTAATCCTAGAAACTTATATTCCTAAGCTGCAATCTGAATGTGAGTCTCCAAATTTGCTAATGAAATGCATTTTTCATAGCTAAAGCAACGAAATGTGTTTTGACATAGGGTGAGAGACAGACTAAAGCAAGCATCCTAATTTCTGTGTGCACCACAGAATCAATATACAGATTCTAGATGCAAGAACAATCAAAAGCACTAGAAAACAAAGCGCGACGTTGTTGTGCTCCTGTGTGGAGTGCCTCCCATTGTGAAGCCATGTTTTTGTGAATCTCAAATGCGGTGGGGCAGAGGTTAGGAAGAGCGGATTGTGTCCAAATATAGTGTTAATGTCCTGATTTGTAATCTGAACTGTACATAAATATTTATGACTTGTTCTAGAAAAATGAAGTTCTAGAGTTATTTCTACTCCGGAATTGTAGAGCACTGAGTTTATCTGCATTGCATTGCTGAAGAAGAGTGTGGAGGTTAGATGAAACCAAGCATTTCATATTACAGGTGCCAATGTGACTGATAGCTCTTGGAAGTTGGAACCCTGATATACATACAGAGATAAATGAGAGCGTGAATAAAACATTTCATATTACAGGTGCTAAATTTATGTACTGTGAAACCTGTTGTTACCATACATGTAAGGGATTATCTAAGTACAATTGTTAGCAGAGCAGAACAGAATCAAGAGATCATGGATCACTCTTGTATTATCAGCGAATCCTCAAATAAAGAAAGAGTCAAATGATGCATGAAGAAACATGAAGTAATTCATTGCCACAAGCTTTTACAAGGAATAGATAGCAGTAGTACAATATAACTAATATAGAAAAAACAAATGTGCAGAATGCTAACGTTTTTGGCTTGAATTTGCCTTTCAGCTTTCAGAAGATTTTTTTCAGTGGTGCAGCTTGATTTCACTGGGTGATAACGGATAAGGTTATATATATAAGTAAGAGCATAAAAAGCTCAGAACATTTGTTTCAGAAAATGTGGTCGATATAAGAGCATAAAACAAAATTGAAGTACTGATTACTGAAGGGTGGGATCGACTGAAACTAAAAATGTGCATCACTAACAAAGTACAGTTTGCTAATGGTCAGATATAACAGCTGCCTCTTTACCTTGTATTCAGCTTTCTCTTGAACCATTAGCAATTTTTAGCATGCAGGATGCAGCTCACATGAAAGAAACCTTGTGAGTGATAATCTTCTTAATATTCAAATGGACATCTTTCGTACATCTGGTAGTGATAACTGTGTTAACATTAGTAGCGTTTCTGCAATGATGTTTTTGGATAGAAAATGGAACTACTTAAAGTGATCCCTCTTTTATAACGCATATACAATTTGTTTCCCCCTTGCAGGGTACAATAAAAAAAAGTCTAAGATAAGTTAATTTGCCCCCAAAACTCCAAAAGTCATAAGTGGGAAACTTTAGTGGCTCATAGCCAAATACTATGTCTATTCACTTCCCTAACGATTTGTTTGTCCATAGGATGGTCACATATACATGAGTTTAATCACTTGAAAAAATTCTGGGGCACTAAATCAGCAGAAACATTATTGCTTGCAAGATGTGCCTGGATATTATTCTTTTTTTAATTACCAATGGAACATCAGTATACAAGGTTTGTCTAACTGAATATATTGGACAATATTTTTTTTAGTCCTTCAATCCCAAAGTGCCAATTGATTCATCTGTGATTTAGCAAAGGAATATTAGTAATAAGAGAGACATACATGGAAAACCACATTTTCCAAGATGGTCATACACGAGGTGAAAGCTAATCATATACAAACAACTAATTAGCATAATGATAGTGTGATTTATGTCCAAATCCTATGAATCAATATTCCTAAGGAAACCTGGAATAATTGATAAATGGAAACGAACTGCACGGTAATCTCCAATGTGTTAGTAGAGATTAGAAAGACTTCACCACTCCACAGGGCGCCACTGCAGCCGAGTAGGGAGCAGAGTAGGGTACCTTGATTTTATATCTCAAAAAATGTTAGTTTATAAGGTCAAATTCACAAGTCATAATACCATGAGCAGCACTTTATTGATCTGTGACTGGCAGTTATAAACCAAGATTTTTGCCTAATGCCTCTGGGTAGAAGTGCAGAATTTGAGTATTGTACAGTGCCTACTTACTGGTGTTTGATTGTGGTAGAAAATATAACATGATGCCCAAAAAAATAAGAGTCCTATGATGCAACCATTGCTAAGTTCCATAACTCAAAAATATGATTACTCAAAGACAGGGAAATTTCAATATTGATAATTCAAAGCTCGAGGTTATAAGCTGGGGAACACTTCATTTTCCAATTTTCGATAGGGTATTGTTGCCACTTATTGCAGATGGATGTAGCAAGGAAGAGCTAGTATGCATGCTATGCACATGATTTCCACCATATTACTTGATAACTTTTGTGGCTCAAGTATTCATCAGCATATCAGAGGTTGATCTTTTGATCTTTTTTTTTGTTATCTTTGTAAAGATGTTGTAGATCCAACTATCCAAGTCCAGAACCGGTAAACAGAACTGATTTGCCTTTGAATCTTCTTACTTTTTTTTCTTGAGATTTGTCTTACTGATATTGAATATGTAATGGCTGTACTGTTATTTTTATGTTTCATATATAAGCCATCAAGTCAATATTGTTCTTCTGTTTAATATTGTTTTCATGAACCGAGATTCGAGCGATTATTATATCAAACATTATGTAAGACTGAATGATAACATTCCAGTCCTTTTTTTTTGCTGAAAAACAAATATTCCAGCCTATAATTTGATTAAGCAAAAGTAATATTGCAACCAGAATTTTTTAATCAAGAAAAAGGCATGGCCTAGAGCAAGAATTCAAGCAAGAGAGGTCTTTCAACATAGCAATGAAATGAAATTTAGTACGTGCTAATGAATCAAAGACCTATGTGTTGCATCAGAAGGCCTGGATATGCAAAGAATAACTGTCCGATAGACAGAACTGAACCTTGTAAGCATTTGGTCGAGCATGTGGTGGGCGTCGTCCATGGCGTTGTCCACCGCAGCTGCTGGGGCATTATCTGGAGCGTTCTATGGCACGAGAGGGAGCACAGAGGTACGGGGAAGCTGCGCAGTGTTGGCGCTGTTTGCCTTCTGTCTTGTGGCAGCGACGCTCACCTTCCCCCACGGCAGCGAAGACGTGGCGTGAGGAGGCGGCTGCTGCTCCCTTTTGCGCAGCCAAGTAGGGAGCACAGCAGGGGGGCAGGGGCGCCGCGCCCCGCAGCTGAGTCGTCGACCAAGGCGGCAGGGCGCCGCGCAGCAGAGCAGGGACGCTCGCCGAGCGGCTTGCAGCCGGGGTCGGAGGCAGGAGGCCGGG
Source organism: Miscanthus lutarioriparius (assembly GCA_904845875.1). Taxonomy (NCBI): domain Eukaryota; kingdom Viridiplantae; phylum Streptophyta; class Magnoliopsida; order Poales; family Poaceae; genus Miscanthus; species Miscanthus lutarioriparius. The sequence continues at coordinate 17,003,606 of CAJGYO010000017.1, read as the reverse complement.
GCGCCCGGGGCGCCCGGGGCCGGGGGCGGTACATTGGGGCTGGGGAGCAGTGCCAAGAGTTTGGGACCGCGTGAGGTGTAGGCGTGGAGCCGCCGCGCCGAGTCGCCGAGCAGGGGGAGCTGGGAGCGCCGCCGCCCGCCTGTGCGCCTTCGGGCTTCGAGAGGAAAGTGAAAGAGCTTGCGGGCGTGTACGAGCGGATTCGCGAGTACTCGCGACCGTTCGGATCGTGGATTGATGGACGAGGGAGCCGACCGATCCGCAATCGAACGGACAACGTCGCTTGCTTGTACGATCTAACGGCCAATATGTTTCCGGGCGACGTGGCGCTATCACGGGTCGGGGAAAGCCCGGGAGGAGGTGCAGGATACGTGGCCGTTTGAAATCCTAGATACGTGGCAAGATGATATGCCCGATTTCATGGTGCGGATTTCGTCTTTTAGAAGATTCCTTTAATTTTTCTTTTTCTTTTCTTAGAAACAGGCTCAACTCAGCTTTTATTTCATAATAATGAACAGATTAACAGGGGAATACAAAGATGGTTAATGTCAGAGAGCTGTTGAGCAGAGGCATGTGCCATGGAGTTTGCAGGCCACCACCACCAAGGCTGCATGGTTAAACCAAGTGGGTGACAAATGGGAGAATTTTTTTTACCAGGGTGCTTCTGCTTGGGAGCTGACAGAAGTTCCGGCTGAAGTCAAAATTCGCCTGGTGAAGTTCTTGCCTTTGGGGGAGGTGTTTCAAGAGGGGAAATGGGTTAGTTTTCTGAAGTTGGGTTCCGAGTGGGGCATGTAATTGGTTTTTGAGCTCAGTGTGATGTTTTCTGGGGAGATTTCTTAGTTGTGTGCTTTGTGGACTTATTGGGAAGGTGTTATCCACCTGGATGCTGTAAACGGTTGGTCATTGTTACTGCGAAGACCGGGGCTCTGCCCTAGAACTCTAAAAAAATGCAAAGTAAATATTCAAACCATCAAAATACTGGTTGATCACCTCAATTTCTTCCAGAATGGTGTCGATGCCTGACCTATTTCTTTCTTGTTCAATTGTTCCTCACACCCGCCTCAACAATGTTCAGTTTTAACTAAATTCCCCTGCAGCTTGTGATCCTACGCAGTTTTCACAGCATTCCTGCAAGTGAGCGCCTCCACCTTTGGAGCATCAGGAATTATCAAGCCACCATGAGTTAGCCTGCAAGAGGCCTTGCTTAAGTAGAAAATGACGACACCTGCTAATTGCTGCCCCTCTGGACAAGCTGGCAGAAAATTTGCTGTGTGTTAACTTTCCACCATATATCTGTGGTGGTTCTTGCTGCACCTCCACTTCTTGCTTCTTATTGTTGCTCAGCTTAGCTGCCATGCTCAGCAAGTCTGCAGCTGCACCTCCTGAACTCATGTGACAGCAAGCTCTGGCTTCCACTCCTTATTGCCATGCTTCTTTATTATTTCAGTTAGTCCAGATTGCTCACATTCTGCATAGAAACAAGCTGTCATCTCCACCGCACAATATTTTCATGCAAGATATATTTCAAGAGAGTTCTTGGGTGTGGGTATAAATGCTAAATTATGTATTATATTCCACAGGGCCTAGGATCTGTATATGCCACTTGTGTAAAGTGTGCTTAATTGGCTGGAAACCATGCAGCCATCTCAAGTAAAGACACGTCTTTGGTGGTAAAGGTCTAACTCCATCGGGAGCGTCTACTTCTTTCACATTGGTTGATGGTCAATCAAGGAAGGGGTAGCTTATCCCTAGGCTATTGTTGTCATTGCTCTGCAGCCAGAGCCAATAGACCGACCAAACAGAGTAACAACCATGCTTCTCAAAAGCCCAAGCTGTGAAGTTATGAAAAATATTAAAATATATTTGGAAAATATCATAAGTAAACTTTCCACAGAAAGAACATTTTGATTCCTAGACTTCAGACATAGCGTACTTTCTACAAATGCAGAATAATATCATTGCCTTTTCATACAATTGATTTATGGGCACCATGGCAAACCCAATCGCTTTCTACCAAACAATAATTTGTTCAAGGGATTTCAAAACAGAGCGGCGGCATGGTGGCCTGGAGTGTCTTGCCTCTTGAGCCATGTGGTGGCTTCAGTCAGAGTGCAGTGTCTTAGAGCGAGGCGGCTCATACATCAGTCTAGAGAAGGACCCAAACTCCCTATGAACCACACAGGAGAGGATATTTCTTAGATACAAGATGGATTAAATGAGGTTTTGTTCTCTTTGAAGAGGATGAAAAGGCAGGGAAGGTGATCCATTAAGCATCAATCAACTTATTAATGGCATGGCATTGACTGCAGGTGTGGAGCAGAGCCATTTGATTGCTTTCATGAATTGCTGTGATCTTTCAGTTCTGTCAAACTCATAGCTTTACAAGTGCTACAACAACAACAACAAAGCCTTTAAGTCCCAAACAAGTTGGGGTAGGCTATCTTTACAAGTGCTACAGATGGTAAAAAAGATTCTACAGGAAAACAATCTAGAAATAACAGCATGGTTGAATGTATTGTAGAAACAAATGGAGAACCTTTCTAAACATGAAACTTGGAAAGCAGGGAAAATTTCAGTGTGATGGTATAGCTCAAGTAACCTGAAGTTAAAACTGTTAATGTAACACTTAAAACAAAAGAAGCATTTTTAAAAGGCAGATTAATATCTTATCTGATTATTTGCATAAGGCAAGGGCTAACCTGTATTGATTACACCCTCAGCTGTTGTCCATGGATTTAACTGCCACTTTTCAGGTTACTGCTTTCCATTCCTTGTCCATAGGATGGCAGTGTGGAAGTGGAGGAAACAAATGGAGCCAACAGTGTCCTGCACTAGGCGAGCTCAGAGCCATCATAGAGAAGTCCCTTCATCAGGTTAATAAATCTCTATGTGAAAATTATGTTACACCCTTCGCTTTCTGAGAATCATCACAATCACCCCTGTCATTGCCAATGCCCAAAATGCAACACAGCTTGACATCTGGAGCAATGCCTGCATGACGCATACTCTCATACATCATACAAGCTTCCTTCTCATCCCCCGTTTTAAGGTATCCAATAATGAGAGCTGTGTAGGTTACTACAGTAGGTTTAAGCTTTCTTTTTTCCATTTCTTCCATCATCAAGCGTGCACCATCCATTGCAAGCACTTTACTATAACCATCAATCATACAAGTATATACAAAAGCATCTGGGAACACACCACTTCTTTCCATTTCTCTGAGCCATTCATTAGCAGCCTTCATATTTAAACGCCTACAATAGCAAGCAATGATAGATGTGTACAAAACATTGTCAAGTAACAGGTCTTCCCCAATCATATCCGTAATCAATCCCATAGCTTCAGGAAGTCTATCATCATTACACAGCCCATTTACGAGGCTAGAATATGTAAATGTGTTAGGTTTTACGCCTTCATCCAACATCTTACGGTACAACCTTAAGGCCTCCTGCAACTTCAGAGCTTTCATGAAGCCATCAATAATAATACTGTAAAGGACAACATCAGGAACATAGCCCCTCTTTATCATGTCTGCAAAAAAATTCCACACATCACTATATTTGTTGGTCTTGCAAAGGCCATTGATAATAACTCTGTACATGCAAAGGTTTGGGACTATTCCCAATGACTGATGTATTCTATCCAGGAATAGGAAGGCTTCACCAACTAGCCCTTCTTTGCTAAAGCTGTCAACTAGGATTGTGCATGTCACAATGTTGGGACTCAGCCCATTTTCAAGCATGAGCTCAAACACTCCCAATGCATCTTGAAGGTTTCTATGTCTACATAATGCGTAGATCAGACTGGTATAATTGTAAACATCCGGAGCGATATCATGATCAATCATGTCAAACCAAAGGTCAGACATGGCCTTGAGATCTAAATGTTGGCAACAACCATGAAGAATGATGCTGTAATTTATCTGGTCATGCTCAAAACCTTGGTCTTGGAGGTTCTTGAAAATCTTTAATGCCAATGCAACCTGTCCAGTTTTGCAAAGGCCATGCAGAAGTGAACTGTAACTCACTTGATTAGGACATATTCCATTTCTTGCCATTTCATCAAGCATGTCATAACCTTTCAATAAATCCCCATATTTGCATAACCCATCAACTAATATGCTGTAGCTGTGGACATCTGGGACAAACTCACATTTCTTCATCCCATGAAACACTTCTAGGGCTTTGTCAACCTGACCCTCGCTACAGAAACCATGAATCACAGCATTGAAACAATAATTGCTGCAAGGGCCTCCACTCTGAGAAAGAGTTTGAAGAAAGTCCCATGCAGATGTTACCTGTCTAGAACGGCAAAGCCCATAGAGGTAAGTTCCATATGTTGTAGCGTTCGGTCTCACACCATTTGATTCCATTTCACAAAGAAGCTCAAAAGCTTCATCTAAGCATAACCTCTCTCCATGTGTGTACATACTCATCAAAATTGAATAAGAGCAGACATTGGGTGAAGGACCACAACTTTTCATGTCATCAAATAAACTCCTTGCATACATGATCTGATTCCCCTCGACTAAACACTTCAGCAAGAAATTGCACAAACGTCTGTCAACACCAAAGTTCTTGACCTCAACATAAGTGAGAAGAGCATCCTCAAACATTGACGACTCTACAAAAATACGGATGACTGCAGCATAAACTTGTAACAGCGTCATTGACTGACCCAGATTGCTGACCAACATAGGAGCCAACTCAAACAACTCTGACCCAGCATTTCCACAGTAATCAACAATGCTCTGAATCAAGCACCGGGCCTCTCTGATTCTCCGCGGCAAGAATGCCTGCACAAGCAAAGCAAACAGACTAACTGACTGAGATGGCCCGTATAACCTCACACACTCCCTGAAGCTTATATTTCTGGCAGCATCCCAATTCGAGGCCCGCACTGCTAGTGTGATCAAGGGAAGCAAACGACGACTTCTATAATCACCGTAAGCAGAACTCTGACTGGGCTCTTCATTATCAGAGCTGTTCAACCAACAAGCTTGAGAGGACAGGTGCAACACTGGGGGATAGCTCCTGATCACAAGGGCTCGGCGCAGAAACAATGGGACCGCTTGGCGCATAGACAAGGGATGCTGATCCCCTCCTTACATTGACAGTACCAGCAATGAGTTGTGCACGAACTACACTTCATGGACCAATATTACTTGAAAAGTCAACAAAAAGGACCACCTGAGAGAGAAGAGGTCATGGCTTCTGAGTTACATCAAATTCTCGTTCAAGAAAACCCAATAAAAGAAACATGGTCACCATAACTGTAAATGGTCAATAGCTGTAACTAAGTCATGCTTGAAGCAACAGATCCACCCTTTCTACTCCTAAAAAACATATATCTAGCATAGAAGTTTGTCAACAAGACAACAACAGCCTGTAGACTAAGACTAAGAAAAAGAGGTGGATGGACAGACGCTCAACTAATTGATGCAATCAGTGGCTGTAACACGTGGCCGGGGTAGGGGAGGTCGGCGGCAGTGGAGGAGGTGGCTAGGCAGGAGGCGCAGGGGCAGGGGAGGGGGCGACGGCAGGGAGAGGGAGGGAGGAAGGGGATAAGCCCTTAGGCTATTTCTTTCTTAATTTCCAATGAGTACAATACCCCTATATTTATAGTCCCTAATGGACTTGTGTCTCAAGCAACTACGGGAGATATCCTTATAGATTGGATTCCCCTTTCCTAAACAAACCAAACTCCAATCTCCTAATTTATTTCTATTTCTATTTTCCTAGTTCCTTCCAAGGGAAGGAGGCACCGAGACACCGCCGCTGTTGCGTCGGCGCTGGTCACGGGCGCGCCCCCTCCTGGGCCGCGGCTGGCCCATTGGCCATGGGCTGGGGAGGTGCCATCAGGCGTGTGACAGTGGCGGACTTAGGATTTAGTGAAGACTAGGGCCAAATTTTAATAGCGAGAAGCCGAAAACTACAACCTTTAAGGATTTTTTTAAACCTATTGCTCTTAATACATCAATTTTCAGCAGGAGTCTTTGTATTCACTTCATTTTTTTCCAAATCTCACTAATTTTAGGTTTTCCAAATCTCAGTAATTTTAAGAATAAAGTCCTCATGTTTCAGCAAAGCATTTTCAAAGTATTACTATCCAATAAATAAGACCATTGTACTTAACAAGATTAGTATAGATTCTTCATGACTGAAACAGAAAGCAAGCAGCCACAAGCGAGGATACTTTACCAGATCATTTTTATTCCGGCGGAGTAGAATAGTAGATGACACCCAGGAGCAGCAATTGGCCTAAAGACAAGGCCCGGGGAGTCTCAACTCTCAACAGCAACATTGCCGAGGCCGGACACAGCTGTCTCCGGTCAGATGGGAGCTCGGCTTGTTTGCGGACTCGGTCACTCAAGGTCGGGTGCTATGCCGGCGCCGCCGCATCCGGGCTGGACTCACTGGCAATTGGCTGAAGATTGAGAGTATTGCGGACACGGTCACTCAAGGTCGGAGCGGCAGCCGCGAAGGACTCAACAGCGCCGCGGCTTGGCTCGAAGGCTGTCGTAGTGGCCCCAATGGCCTCCGGTCCGCCGCCCCGCGCCCCGCGCAGCTTCAATGATTCGCTGCACGGCCCAGGTCTCCTGCTCCCCGCCGCGGCAGGCAGCGAGAGATGGAGGCGAAGACGCAAGGGGAGAGGCGAGGCGGACGTTGCGGGGCAAACTTCCGCTCCGTATGCCCTTTCACCCACGACGTGCACGGAAGGGGACCAGGGGAAGACGGTGTGGAACGGCGGCGGCGGCGGCGCGGGTGAATAACGCCGCTAGCTGCCTGCTATGGAGCTGGGGAACTTGGGCACAGACTGTCTCAACAACGAACCCGTATGCGCACTTAAACCTAAAATAGATGTTATATTTAAAATCAGCGTCCAACACGGAAGATCTATTTTTGACTGCCTGAAAAACACAATTTAAATATAAATATTCTCTTTCTTAGAAATTCATTTACAGAAAAAAAAAATCTCTTTTGAATTTTGTTGTTGAAGAAGATATCGCGCACGGTCTGTATTTTTTTTTAAAAAGATCAGATTTTATTAATACTAAAAAAAATATCCGTACATTGCCACGAGATCCGGTATGCGTAGAAATCAGACTCCGTTCCATCTCCTATTGTGGCCTGCGCAACCACATCCTAGCGGCCACGTTGGCGTTGTTCCTCTATGTGGTGCTCACCGACCGCGTCCTCGTGGACCCGAGCATCGAGCAGCATGTTCGCTTAGTCGTAAACGATCGTGGATTATAAGTCAGAATAGTATTTTTCTCTCACACCAAACCAGTCAGCAGTAATAATCCACGATCGTTTCAGCCGAAACGAACAGGCTGGAGATGGACTGAGCATCGAGATGGACGAGCTCTTCTGATCCATTTCGCGGCACTACGTGGCTACTCCCGTGGGACTTCCTCCTGGCGAGTTACACCGACTTCAGTATCGACACCGCCGATAGCTATGACAACATGATGGAGAATAAGTGTCATGTTCGCTTATCTGATAAGCTATGACTGAAAATATCATTGGCTGATTTATTATGAGTTCGTTGGTTGAAAAAATATGACTTATAAGCCAAGCGAATAGGACGAAAGTGTTCTTCGCTTATCTGATAAGCTATGACTGAAAATACTGTTGGCTAATTTATTACGAGTTCATTGGCTGGAAAAGTATCACTTAAGTGTTCAGGGCCGATGTGCGGACGACGCAATTGCCGACGTTTGTATACCTTCACCTCGACCACGACCACGAGGACAAGATGATCTTATGCGCTGACTACCAACGGCTGCTGTCGAACATGCAGTGGCTGGTCATGAGGACCAACATGTACACCGTGCCGGGGCTGTTCCTGGCCACGATGTTCCAGCAGGAGCTCGACATTCTGTTCCCGAAGCGTGACACTGTGACAGAGGATGATGAGCCCAAAGCTCATCAAATTATTCAATTTGGTTTAATTTATTTGATGCAAAGAAAAGCAAGATGAAGGATGCAGCTCCATCAATCGTTGCTCATTTGCCAGCCAAGCTAATATTTGGAGATAATTTTCTCATGAAAACTGAAAAAAGAAGCAGAGAAATTATGGTTCTGTTCGGCTTACCTTATAATTCGCATTATTCAGCTTGTTTTTTCAGCCGAAACAATATTTTTCTCTCATAATAATTTAGCCAGAACAGTATTTTTCAGCTAATTCAGCCAAGTTTTAGCAAGTTGAACGGGCCTATATTGGTATTGGCTCTACTCTACTGGAATTCAAAGATAAATTGCTGACCACCTAATTGTCATTGTTCAAAGGCTTACTTTCTTTAACTGCGCCGGTGCCATATACACGTGTGCATGTGTCAAGTGCAAGGCGGAGGAGACATGTACATGCACGAGGTCAGAGTTAGTTGTTTAATATTCAAGTTTTAGTCCAGGTGCTAGCTGTTTTTAGTTTCATTACTATATGTCAGTCCGATTAGGAGCTTGGAGACAGCAGTAGATCCAGAAAATATTTTAGGAGGGCTAAATAATACATAACTTCGACTGCTGCTCAATCTTAAGTCTCAGCCCTTCCTATATTATAGAATTTTGCCTAAAATCCAACAGCTCCGGTATGGGTGGGGGGCTTGAGCGCCCCCCCTCCCCCCCGCCCCACCATTGGATCCGCCCATGCTTGGAGATATCCTGTCCCAGTATCCCTGCGTACACCGTCCGATTAGGATTAGGAATTTGGTGTCCTGTGCCTGCGTGCACTTTGGTCGAACCAAGTGCCTGTTTAGTTCCTAAAATTTTGCAAAAATTTTCAAGATTCCCCGTCACATCGAATTTTTGGACATATGCATGAAGCATTAAATATAAATAAAAAATAAAACTAATTACACAGTTTAGACGAAATTCACGAGACGAATCTTTTAAGCCTAATTAGACTATGATTGGACACTAATTGACAAATAACAACGAAAGTGCTACAGTATCATTTCCCAAAAAAATTCGTCAACTAAACAAGGCCCAAGTTCAATTCGAATTGTTTCCCTAACTATTGCAGAGAGATAAAGTTGTAGCTACAATCCTTTTGATTTATTGGCTGGTTTTTAATTTGTTCTTCCACGATCCAATATGTTTTGGAATCAAACTCTGTATCACGCTAAACAAGAGCTATTCTAACTCGTATGGACACGGGTTATATATGTACAGTAAGTCTGAACGGAAAAAAAACTCTTCATTGTCCGGCAGTCAGAGGGAGCAGACCAAAAATATGGATGGACCCAAAAAAATAGGTTGAAATTTTGCCTATTTATTATTAGGTATAAATTGAACGCTTACAACCAAGCCGCCTGACCGAGTACCCCTGAAAGAAAATAAAATTACACATAAGTCCATTACAGGAGCATCTAGTGCCCGCCGCCATCGCCGACCATCGTTGCCGCAGCCTGGTCCTCCATCTCCCACAATGAAGAAGATACAGAATGAAGCTTCCGGCCGATTCCCGATTCGACAACGAGTTTTGATTTTTGAAGCCCATCAGCAGCACACCGTGTTGTTTAACCGTTGAACGCCCCGGGCAAACCCCACTTTCACCAGAAACAGACACCAGTCGCATCACCGGCAAGCTCTGGCCAACAAGCAACAATCCCACAAAGGGGATCCAAGAACACCAGCCCGCATACAGGAGCAAGTGGATCCATAACCTCCAAGGGAAACCTCCTTGGAGGGACAAAATCCCGGTGAAAACACCACCGGTAAAAGCACCAAGTCTCCTTTGAACAACAACCATGTTGTAGGTCACGAATTCAGCGTTGCCATTGACGAGAAGGCCACAAACAACCCAAAGAAGCACACAGAAGATCCGAGCACCGACGTAGAAGAAGGAAACAAAGAAAAAATCGTCGATGCCAAACCTCCTGCAGATGATACTGTCGCTGTGGTCCTCCCGCCCACAGACCACCACCGAAACCCGCCCACCATTGACATAGCCAACACCGGAGAAGCTTGGGAAAGACTTCAACCCTAACCCTAACCTACATAAACATAAGCTAAAAAAGGAAGGCTATATATACCGGCCATCGATTCCGCAATTCCTCTCCATCCCCGGAGCCAAAGTGGCCACCGGCGATGAGAAGGAATCGACGGAATCGACGCCGGGAGTTGGAAATCGCCTGTGATCTACTGTAGCTTTGGGAAAGAAGCGTGAAGAGGATAATTATTGGGCGCACGGTCTGTTGGGAGGAGGCGAGCAGGCAGGCGGGACTGGACCACAACTCCACGAGCAACGTGTGTTATTTCTAAATTGCAAGCCCAAAAGGCCCCAGTGACCAAATAGAGCAATAGCAAGCGCACGCGCTGTGCCTGACTGACTGCCTGTGCGGTGAGGCGCTTCAGTTTAGTCCCAACTCGGCGGCTTTGAGCGGGCGGAGACGGAGGAAGGCTATAAAAGAAGACCCAGGGTTCCATAGCATTTCATACCTTTTTTGGCTTTTTGGCTAAGATCTAGTGTAGTATCTGTTCTTATTAGTTTAATATCTTATATGTGGGTCATGTGCCCACTTTGATATTAATTTTATTTTTTGTGGGGAAGGGCTCACTAGTGGTTTGCCACTGGGGCCTTTACGTGTCGCTCGGCCGTTGCACTATAGCTCGAGCCTAGCGCACTCTAACCAAATCTAAATTAATTTTTTTGCTGGGCCTTGGTTGTGATTTTCCACATTTGTTGGCCTTGATAGTTTTGAAGATTTCGAATAGCATTCAATATTGAAGTGTCTAAATCTAAATTAGTTCATAGTCTTGTGCTTATCGATATTGGGCCCTATGACTGTGTTGTAATACCAAAAAAACATTGGCCCTTATTGTACAACCAAGGTCCAACCTGAACCACATAGCTCCAAATTTGCTTGATTACTGGCCCAACCATACCTTAGCTTCAGCTTTGAAGGCCCAACCTTAGCTCCAAATTTGTATGATTACAGTTACAGTTTGGGAGAAGTTTTTTCGTTCTTCTCTAACGCAGCATGTTTCTACTTATGGCTTTGTTTAGATTGAAAAAAATTTCAACCCGATAAATAGTAGCACTTTCGTCTTATTTGGTAAATATTGTCTAATCGTGGACCAACTAAGCTCAAAAGATTCATCTCGTGATTTCCAACTAAACTGTGCAATTAGTTATTTTTTTTACCTACATTTAATGCTCCATGCAAACGACTAAAAATTAATGTGATGGAGAGAGAGTGAAAAAACTTGAAATTTTGAGGGTATCTAAACAAGGCCATGCAAAATCAGCTACATAGCCTAGACAGAGCTACACGCGCTTGCATCCGTCACTGCGGCTTTAGAGCAAATAATAGCCTTGAGATTATATATCCAAGAAACGAGCAACACCGCAAACGAGCGTACAGACAGCTGCCACTCTCTGTATCTACGACATTTCTGGAGAAGCTTTTCTTCTTTCTTGCTGACGCAAAGCGTTTCTTGCTCTCGATCCGTATCGTCAACCTCTCGTCGCTGGTGCTACACCCGCTTGCCTCCATCGCCGGCGGCTTTCACGTACACGCCGGAGTCGGTTCTCAGAATGATGGTGGTGGCGTCCTTGGACACGGAGATGGCCTAGTTGTCCACGTACGACAGCGGGCCGGGCCGGATCAGCGGCCGCGTGTCCTCCACGCCACGGTCCTCATCCTCGCCCTCCTCCTCCTCGTCTTCTAGGTAGGCGTACCTCGTCGAGCTCTGCGAGGGTGCCCACATGAGGCAGACGGCGCACAGCAGCGAGAAGGAGATGAGCTGCCACATCGCCGGGATCACCCACGCCGCGCGCCACCGTTCGTTGTACTCGTCCGTCGACTTGAAGTGGACCTGCAAGCGAAGCGCATAGCGATTTGCAGATGATCAGGCAGGTTGTGTTTGGTAACCGGAAGTTTTGTCACTGTCTAGGAAAGACGGAGTGCAGGGTAATGCAGAAGTGTTGTTTCTTTCAGCTGCACATCATTCACATTCAGACTAAGAAATCTCAAGGGCTTTTGTACTAAATAAGATGGGCATTCTGGAGGTACAGGACCAACTTGTTACCCTGAGGCTAGGGGCATCGTCTGATCACTAACCTAGACTAGACATTACTAACTTCAGGATTGTATCAGTCACAAAAAGATGGTTCTTTCCCTATCCACACATCATGCACCCCAAAAACATTTTACCAGCACATTGGCCGCGACAGGTGGATCAAAGTCACAAGAAAAGGATTCTTTCGCTATCAATCTTGGATTGAACATTTGGGCTAAGATCCAAAGAAAAAGCAGCAATATTGATTGTTCAACAGGATGGGTCAGGCAAAGGCTGTGCAGTGCTCAACTCAAATTGGGACGTGTTCGTTAAGATCAGATGCTGAAAGGTACAATTCTAGAGTAGCGAGAGATTGGACAGCAAGAGCAGTTGAATGAATTCAGGCTCCTGCTTACACAAAAAAAGGAGGTTGTTTTGTTTGGTACTAGAGTTTACCTCAAATGTGATCCAACCGAGTGACACGGCCACCGCGATGATCAAAGCGTTGTTCAACCTCCGGTACATCTCCAGCTTCGCCGTCATTCGTTTCGCCTACAAACATTGAAAAGTTCCCGTATTTATGACGTTGAACAATTCTAAAGAAAACAAGCCGAAATGGTAGGCCGGAACAGTGTTGCTCCTTACCTTGAGCTTGTTCAATGTCTTCGACAGAGAGTTGAATACCCAGTACACGAACACCGCGTTGAGGGCCGCCACAGGGAGCACGAGGAACAGCCTCCTCGTGGGCGACGGAGAGTGGTCGCTCACAGTGCCGACGTTCTCGCTGACCTCGAGGGCCTCCGCGGCGGCGAAGAACACGACGCCGAGTCCGGCCACCACTGGTACAGAAAACGTTTTCACAGGCGGGGTAGAGGCATTTATACAAGCGGCCAAGTCCACTGCCTGTACTAGGGGTCAGTACTAATCGGCCCACAGTACAGACGGCGGGCTGTGAGCCGCCTGTGAAAAAAGGGTTTTCACAGGCGGCTCACTATGTCAGCCGCCTGTGTAAATAGTTATTTACACAGGCGGCTCACTTTGTCAGCCGCCTGTGAAAACCTATTTTTTACAGGCGGCTCACTCTGTGTGCCGCCTGTGTAATTATTATTTTTTATTTCAAATTTTAATATTTGCCTCCACACTGTACTATATTTGTCACACACACACACACACACACACATATATATATATATATATATATATATATATATATATATATATATATATATATATATAAAAGATATGCAAACATGAACCATAAAATTGCATCATACATACAACACATATAAATATTACAGATGTGTACAAATGAAATCAAACATCAAGCATAAAATTACATATAATACACGTCATTTCATGTTATGAGTTCAACCATTTGATGTTTACATGTCATTTCGTTTCAAGTTTAGACCTGCTAGGTCTGTCAGCGCTCTAAATCTTTCACTTGCTAAATCACCGGCTTCATAAAAATATGATCCGGTACTTGGAATTATTTCTCTCATAATAAAACCGCACAAGTCTGCTACTATATCTTCCATAGTTTTTGGAGTGAATGGCACGTCCTTTCCTTTGCTTCTCGGCTGGAAACAAAGTTTAAAAGCATCATTGACACATGTCCAATATTAATATTTCCAACTTTAATGAGAAAACTTCATACATAGATATTTTTTACCATATTTTTGTCCCCGACGTATCGTCCCCCGCTGCCTTATGAACTCACACACATAGTATCCACAGAGACCGATCCGGTGGTTGCTTGTGGCACTATGTAATTAATGAGCAAAAGATTAAACTAAAATTGTCATGCCTTGTGTATTATTTATATGATGATATGTGTTCGGACAACTTACCGGATAATGGTGTTGTATCGTCAATGGCACACTAGGATCTGAGCGGGCGGCGTCGACCGGTCCTTTTTTGCTTCTTATAAAACCGCCATGCCCTGTAGATATCGAATATAAAACACTATAGTTATTTAGAAACTCTAATTCATATAAATACGGATGTGGTTGCATGTTGGCTCACCTTTCTAAATGAATCAGGAATGTTTGATCTGACCGAAGCGAGGATAATGTAAGGAGTCTAGGACAAGCACCTTCCCTTTGAATGGATAAATATAAAAAACAATCCAATGGTCCTTTGCATGAATAAGCGAGTGAGCGACACATGTACTTAGGGTTAACACGATAATTTGAAGTACGATTATCACGAGGTCACGCTTACCCAAAGTTGTAGGGTGCCAATATAAAATCCCTGTACTTATATCAAAGCATTGCTCTCACCGAGATAGAGGGCATATTTGTCCTCGTATTTTGATTTGCAATTCCTTTCTGACTTCACGCAACTTGTTACGGTGTTTTGTCCTTCTCTATCTTTGCTCTATCTTCATTTGTAAGTACAAATTTGTGCATATTTTCTTGTAACCTGATTGGACTCTGTGTAACCGACCATCGATCCAGTAGTTAACGATCTCGCCGTGGTCTTGCAAACTACATACAACATCCACATATTAGAGTTTATCACATTCCAAATTTAATAATAACAATGTGTGTGCATGAGTGATACTACGAGGCACCAGATTGTAATGAGTTGGACGTCAAGTTTCCTATAGTTCAACAAAGAGGTGCATGTCCTCGAAGGTAACAAATGCCCCGCTTTTATCCTTGCCAAGATGTAAACACGTCTCACTGGTATGTCAACACTAATCGCATGCAAAGCCAGCATTCACCGCTCTCATGTACCAGATCATGAAACCTTTTTATCGTCCATGGACCCTTTTCAAGCACCGTCCATTTGCAGCATAGGCCTTCCGGGCACATAGTTATTGGGGACATTGACATAATCATCAACCGTTGGCTTTCTTATATCCTTAAGGGTCAATGGTGTATTTGATGGCGGTTCGACATGTACATCGCCACTTGGGGCTTCCTTTGTTGGTGGCACGGCTTGCTTGCTTGGCCGGCGGCTTCCTTTATTCTGTGACGGTTCGAGCTCAACGACTCGTGCCGTCATTCACGCCGCTTCAAGCCCTTTCGTAAATAGAATCGTACTGCTTGCTTTCCCCTTTTTGGCTCATAGGAGAAACCAATTTTGGAATTGGAAATTTCTTTGCCTTCTTGGAGGCCGGTGCTTGTGGGGAGTTTGCTCTGCTTCCTTATGCTTTGGTGGTGGCGGGGAGTTTGCTCATCTTCATTCTGCTTTGGTGGTGGCGGGGAGTTTGCTCTACCTCCTTCTACGGTGTTGTGTCCGTCTTGGTCGTGGTGAGTCTGCGCTGCTTTCAGCATGTTCTTGGCTGGCCCCTCGAGCTCATCCAATGAGAATGACATATCATGTATTGGGGATGACGACGGTGGCTCATAAATATACTGGGATCTTTGGGGCATGCATTGGCGATGTTGGCTGTTGACTTGTTTCGGCCTCTTGGGATGCTTTGATGCTTTGGTGGAGAGGGTGCCGTTGGTGGATCAATCAACCTTACGCACTGCCGTCTCGGCCATTGTATGAAGTTCTTGATTGCTTGTCCAAGCTTCTCTATACCCTCGTGAGGTCGGGATGTCGATGAAGTCGTCTTCATATCCACTCTCGACCGTCAACACTTCCACCCTACAAAGATGCATCTTGCATCTCGACACCATGGAACCTATGTCCAGGGATGGCATTGCTGTGGCCACTTGCTTTGTATCTTTGATTCCTAAGGCCATATCCAATTAACAATGAGCAAGGCCAAGGTTTATCAATATCGTCAATCGGATAATGGTCCCTGATTTGATGTTGACGCTATACCGCTTGGAAAGGGCATAGATTGTGTGGCCATCTCCGGCTACCCAAGGGTTGAGTGGGACATCTTTGCATATATGAAGGAGCTTGTGATGACATCATTGAGCGGGACATCGCTCCCGCCAACCGCTTCATCACTTCAGGATCGGGGTTTTTAATGAAGTCTTCCATCAAATCCCTAAATTTTTTGGCGACCGCTCAAAAAAATCCTTCATGTGCTCCTTATGTCGTTCTCTTTTCTTATACATGCCTTTCCACTCTTCACCAAACCCTTCTCTTTCGGTGGTTACGGATGAGACGCCTGCATACTACGACACGGATGCTCGGGGTTACCTACAACATGATATTTAATGTCGTTGTCGATTTCTATTTTACTCGAACAAAATGGAAAATATAATTTTGTTACCTAGAGCATGGGAAAGGCTGTCCTCTCCCTTTGTGACTTGAAGGCACTGTCTTTTCCAGGTTTGTTGCTTCCAAAACCTTCGGCAATCGGCTTGATCTCATCGGGACGGGAGATCTCATCGCTCTCAAGTGTTTGCCTTCCGAAGCGCGAAGCCAATTCGCACTTCGTTCGGCACTATATCATCAATGCCAACTTGCCCTCTCTCCTCTTTGCTTCGTCTTACGCCTCCATTTAGGAATCTTGGTCTTGTAACCGCTAGTGCTGAGGTGGTGGTGGTACTTGTTCTTCTTCGCAAGTCTTGAGGCGGCTTGGCTCTTAGCCTTGGAGTCGTCGAAGTTTTTTATGACACTAAAACATGCCCACTGTTCTGCTGTGATAGGGTACCGCTTCGTTGGGTCCCGCCCCTTCTGCAGCCACTTTTTATTCATATCGTGCCTATAGCCCCGGAATGATATTGCTAACTGCTTCATGACATGACCCTTGACCAAACCTTCTGTTCCCTCCGGGAAAATAAACTTAGTGCACAATCGAGTCCAACAATTCTTCCTCTTTCCTTCAGGCACCATACTCCAATCACTCCAGGTGATATCAAATTCTTCCTTTACTAACCATCCAATGGCGGCCCTAAATTTGGGTAGCGCCTCTAGAGGTGATAAGGGCTCTTCGCTCGGGCTAATCTTTGTAATCCTATAAACTTCTTCTAGAAATCTATTCCTTCCTCTATCTCCTCGTGCCCGATCACTCTTTTTCTTTGTACTTCTTCGCTCGGAGGATGTCCCGGTCGTTTGAGGTGCTGTGTCCTTATGAACATCTTGTGACTCTACCTCCATTTCGGCAACAACTTGAGAGAACACCTCCTGTCAATTCAATTGTTAGGTGCATACATACACATGCATTATTCTCTCGTATAGACAATCTACGAGCATATATACCTCATCATCATTTGGCTTATCTTCAGGCTCGTAATTAGGGTCACGTTCCAACTCAAGACGGGCCTTCTTAGCTCTAGGAGATTCACGTGGTGATACGCTCGGGCTCCTATAAGGTTCGGATCCGGAGGAGTCGATCCGGTGTACCTATCTCGGGCATCGGCCCGCTTCAAAGATTTGATGGAGTACTCATATCACGCATGAAATATAAGTATTAACATGGAAAAACATAGCTAAATTATGGAAAAAACCTAACAAAAAACATAGTACATACCATTAATTACTAACTAAACTAATTCACAAACCCTAAATAAAGGAATAAATAATCGTTAATTACTTACTAAATTAACTAACAAACCTATTATTAATAAACACTAACTAAATTAACTAATTACTAAATAAACCCTAACAAAAAATATTACTAACTATTAATAAAAAACCATAACAAAAAACATTCCTAAATTTTGCAAACAAACCCTAACTAAATTAACTAACTAAATTAACTAATTACTAACTAACTAAATTACTAACTAACTAAAGTACTAACTAAATTAGCTAATTACTAATAAAATTACCTAACAAACACTAATAAAACATTACTAATTAATTAAAAAAAAAGGCAAGGCGCCTGCCAGAACCTCAAGAGGGCAACGCTGGCGGAGGCCGGAGGAAGGCACATGCGTGGCGCACATGGCGACCGCCGCGACTGATCGGAGCCGCCTCGAGCCAGAGCTCGGCGGTGGCGGCGGGTGTGCACGGCCTACCTCTCGGCGTTCCGACGAGGTTGGCGGCGGCACAGAGGCGGATTCGGTAGCTGCACGGCATTGGCTGGTGGCGGCGGCTTCGGCTGGCGGAGCGGAGGTCCCTCGGCGGCGGCGTGGAGGCATGCGGTGAGTGGAGTCCCTCGGCGGCGTGGCGGCAGCTCACGACGGTGGCGGTCCCGGAGCGGGTGGAGGCGGCGGCGGATTTGGCGACTGACGGCGTCCAATTTCGAACTCGCGCCTCGGGACTTAGAAATTTTCGCGGGCCACGCAGCGGAACTTATATTGGAGCACATTAGTACAAGCGAGCCATATTGACCACCACTTTGTCAGAAAAAATTTTTCACAAAGAAGGCGTCATTGACCGCCTTTGTACTATATATTAGTACAAAGGTCATTAATGAGGGCCGCTCAGTACTAATACATTAGTACAAAGTGACCCTCATCAACAATCGTCTGTACTAATGTTTTTTTCATTTTCCACATGAATTCAAAGTTATTTATTCCCTTTATTTAGGGCTGGCGTTTTCTTGGGCCCGCTTTTACTATTTGGGCGGCGTTGCTTTTCTTTGGGCCCGTCTGTACTAATTTAGTTAGTTAGTAATTTAGTTAGTTAGTAATTAGTTAATTTAGTTAGTTAATTTAGTTAGTGTTTATTAATAATAGGTTTGTTAGTTAATTTAGTAAGTAATTAAAGGTTATTTATTCCCTTTATTTAGGGTTTGTGAATGAGTTTAGTTAGTAATTAATGGTATGTTAATTAGGGTTAGTTATTATTTCATGTACTTAATTAGGGTTTGTGGATTAATTTAGTTAGTAAATAATGGTTTGTTAATTAGGGTTATTTATTATTTCATGTACTTAGTGGATTAATTTAGTTAGTAATTAAAGGCTTGTTTAATAGGGTTAGTTATTATTTCATGTACCTAGGGTTCGTGAATTAATATAGTTTTTAATTAAAGGTTTGTTAATTAGGGTTAGTTAATATTTCATGTACCTAGGGTTAGTAAATAATATAGAATCCAAAGGTATACAAGAAGGGGAAAGAGGTTTTAATTAAGATTTGTTTAATTAAGTTAGAAAATAATATCATAGTCCAAAGGTATACAACAAGGGGAAATGTAAACATCTTGCTTAATAAGAAAGAGTAGCATTAGGTACAAATGATAAGTGATACATTAGTTACATGATAAACAATCTAGCGTGCTACAGTCCTTCCTTGTCCATCATGGCGCACCCAGGGCAAAGAGGTTTGCGGGATACTTTTCTCCACATTTTTGATCTTTTCTTCAAAGTTTGTAAAAAGAGACATCTCGCTGAACTGGTTAACATCCTCTAAATCTATTACACCATCAACTCCTACAATTTGTTGCTTTCCAGGGATTGCTACGTGCTTTGGCTTTTGGGTACTTTTCTTTTCATTCGTAGATAGAATTTGTTCCACATAGAACACCTGTGCAGCACGGTTAGCAAGGATCCACGGATCATCTTTGTAACCTACTTTACTTAGATCAAGAACTCTTTGGCCATAGTTATCCACAGTGACATGTTTATCTTGAACCCATCGACATCGGAACACTGGAATCTGCAGGCGTGGACCATATTCAACCTCCCATATGTCATCAATGAATCCAAAGTATGTAGTTTCTTCACCAGTTGTATCATCTACAGCCTCACATCGAACGCCACTATTCTGTGCCATGCGCTTGGTGTCCCTAAAACTGGTGGAAAATGTGAAGCCACTAATGTCATAGCTCTGCCATGATATGACCTGGCTTGATGGTCCAGATGCTAAAATCTTGATGGTTTCTGATTCATCTGTCATGTCCAAATTCTTTAGCCATGCGGTGAACCGACGCTTGTGTTCCTTGTGTACCCAATCATTTGTGCATCCTGGATTCTCCTCACGAAGCTCTTTCATGTGTTGCTTGGTGAATGGGTCCATTATTATGAGTTGTTGTAGTATGTTGTAATGTACCTCTAGGACTATGTTGTAATCTGGCGGGATGAATGATTTCCGTCCCATCCTCCCTCGTCCACCAAGCCTTCCCTCATGTCGCAACGGAGGCAAACCAATTGATACCTGGTCTTTTAGGAGATTATTACATAATGGTCCTCCAGACTCAATGGCCTCTTCTGTAGTGTATGCCTCTATCATGGAACCCTCCGGATGAGCACGATTTGACATATAGCCATTCAATATTGACATGAAACGCTCATACGTCCACATTTCATGGAAATACATGGGGCCCAATGCCTCAATTTGAGGCACCAAATGAACAATAAGGTGTACCATGATATCAAAGAACGATGGGGGAAAGCACATCTCCAACTGGCTCAATGTCTCTGCAGCAAATTTCTGTAGGGACTCTAACTCATCACGGATAATTACCTTCTCAGATATCTTATTGAAGAAGTAGCACAAACCGTGTGATTGCCATCTTTAAGAACACTGGATTTATAGCCTACGATGGCAATAGGAAGAAAAGTGGTAAGCATTACACGACAATCATGTGAGTTGTAGTTGGTGAGTGTAAGGTCTTTCATCGAAACAAGACTCCTTATGTTGGAGCAGAAACCAGATGGAACTTTTAAATTCTTCAACCACACACACATTGCATGTTTCTCCTCTCTGTTCAGGTTATAGCTTGCTGCCGGTAGATGGTACTTCCCATTCTCTAGGAGTACAGGGTGAAGTTCTTTTCTGATCTTTAAATGTTGCATGTCCAAACGTGAATTGAGACCTTCCTTTGTCTTGCTCTTTATGTCTAGCAAAGTTCCAACTTCTGTTGTCAAACACATTCTTCGAACATGCATACCATCGATCGCATGTCATACGTCTAAGTCTTTCCAAGACGATAAGTACTTAAAGAAAATAGACTTCTTCTTGAATGTGTCCCCTCATTTGCCTTCACAACCTTTCTTGGTTTCCCATCTTTGGTATTTTTCCAAACACAAACTTGACATTCTCAACTATCTTATACACTCTGTGCCCTTTACTATAACTTTGATGGAGCGGTAGATTTTGATTCATCCATATTGTCAAAGTACTTATTCATCTTTTGTAAGCGGTACTTTATGGCTGCCGGTAGCCACCTCCTATGCCTCATGTACACTATCTTGTTAGATGGAGGAAGAGACACGTGCCATATTCCATCTATGCACTCTACACAACCAACCTTTCCTTGAAGCGGCACGATAATGAGAAGAGAGCGGGATAATCATTAATTGTGACAATAATAATTGCTCTCGGTGTGAATGTCTCTTTTCTTGAACGCATCGATCATTTTCACACCCACTTCCCATAGTATTTGCATCTCTTGCATTAAGGGCTCTAGAAATACATCCATATCAACTCCAGGTTGTGTAGGTCCAGAAATAAGAATGGTTAGCAAACGATATTTTCTTTTTTGACACAACCATGAAGGAAGGTTGTATATTGTCATGATCACTGGCCATGTGCTGTGCGTGCTGCTCCTCTCGGCAAATGGATTCATTCCATCAGTACTCAGAGCAAACCTTACATTTCGTGGATCCTCGGCAAAGTCTGGATATTTCTTATCGAATTCTTGCCATTGCTTTGCATCAGCTGGATGTCGTAACTTTCCATCATCTTTCCTTTCATCAGAAGCATGCCAGGTCATAAGTTCCGCATCATTAGGGTTTGCAAACAAACACCTCAAACGATCAACCACAGGGAGATACCATATCACCAATGCAGGAATTCTTCTCAACGCATAATAGTCCACTTCGATATTGCTAGTGGGCTTTGAACGTTTGTCTTGTTGAATCTTTGTTTGCGTCTTCTTTCGCTTCCTCCCTGAAGAAACAGAGGCTGCATTCTCTTCCTCTCAATAATCTTTATTCGTCTTGTACCTACTAGCACCACAGTTTGGACAACTGTCTAAGTCTTTATACTGATCACCCCGATATAGAATACAATGATGTCTACATGCGTGGATCTTCTCAACACCCATCGTAAGTGGACTGACTAGCTTCTTTGCATAGTACGTGTTTGCAGGCACTTTGTTCTCCTTAGGAAGAAGGTCTCCAAGTACACGCAATAAATCATTGAAACTAGCATCGGACCAACCATATCTAGCCTTAATCGTCAAAAACTGAAGAACAGCCCGTTGTGTCGACCACTCTTTGGTACAACCTTTCGACTCGTCGTACAAAGGCTCTTCTGCGCGCCTTCTTCAAGGCTTCCATTCGCTTCATGAAGAATATTGATAGATCCGCTAACGGTTCATTATTGCCTCTAAGAAATCTGCATCTTCAATGGCATCGGTGTTAACATGCTTTGAGTTTCATTAACATCGAACGTAGAATTATGAGTTTGATTGACATCCGGCATAGCATGATGGGTTTCATTGATATCACGGCATAGCATCACATTCATTGAGATATGGCATTGGACCCTCCACATTGATGTTACTTGCGGTGTTGTCGGGTTGTCCGCATATAAGGTGTAGAACTACCCTCACCATGTTTTGTCCAAATCAAGTAGTCCTCCACAAATCCTCTACAAACCAGATGAGAAGTGATTGCTTCCACATTGTCAAATACCACAATATTTTTACGATCTGCTGATGGACAATATATGTGCTTCGCCTTTGTTCTCTCGAGCATGTATCTTCATGGCATCAATAAATTTTGGACCTCCACTACATAAGATGGGTCTAATCTTGATAAGTTGTACATCCATAATGACCTCTCCATATTTATCGTAATTAGTTAGGAAAATATTGTATGTCACTCTAAAAACAAAACGAAAATAACCCCTCATAACTAAGATTCTATCCTCCATCAATTAAATAGATATGAAAACCTACCTCTTACAGAATTGACAAAATAAAAAATTTAAATAATTATTTAAACTCATTTTTATAATTATAAGAATTAATTAAACGGAGATGGCATCTTGATTAACAAACCCTAAGTATAAGCAAAAATAACAAACCCTAATTAACAAACCCTAAGTACATGAAATACTAACTAACCCTAATTAATAAACCATTAATTACTAACTAAATTAATTAACTAACCCTAAGTACATGAAATATCTAACCCTAAATAATAAACCATCAATTACTAACAAAAATTATTGAAAAACCTAAGGTACATGAAATAATAACTAACCCAATTTAACAAACCCTAAGTATAGACAATAATAACTAGCCCTAATTAACAAAACATTAACTACTAAATTAATTCATAAACCCTAAGTACGTAGATTAAAAAACTAAATTAATTCACAGTTTATAATTACAGGAAATAAGTATAACAATTGACAAGACTTTATAAAGTGTTAATCATTATTCTATTACATAGATCTACTCACAAGAATTCTAAAAAGTATTTATTTTCTATAATCCGAGCAAGATACAATTTACTATGAATTTACAAAAAAAAATAGCTAAAACTCTCTCTCTCTTGCCCTAGCTATGAACCCTAACCCTAACCCTAGATTTAGAGCACCTCCAATACAAGAATTGAACCAAAGAATCACTAAAAAAATGGCGGCAACGACACTAACTAACCTTTTGGAAGTTTCTCACCAAAGAAATGAAGTTCAAAACCTCCCCCCTTGGAATCGCCACTTCTCTGTCTTCGCCACTTGTGTGCACACAAAGACGCGAGTAATGCTTATTCTTGTCAGTAGGTGAACGAAGGGAATTTATAGCAGCATTAACACAAGCATTAACACAAAGCGGTTGGTAGGAGGACTTTGTGTAAAACAATTTTACAGGCGGCTCTCCTATCTCTACCACTGTAAATATAAATCTGGTTGTCATTGTAAAATCACTGTGTAAATACACGATTTTTACAGGCGGTAGAGATAGGAGAGCCGCCTGTAAATTGTTTTACATAGGCGGTTCTCTTTTTGGGCCCACCCTATTTTTGTGTTTGGCGTCATGAAATTGTGAACCGCTTTGTGAAAAAAAAACAACGTGCCAACAAAAATGATTTACGTAGTAGTGCACCTGGCGCTCTTGAGCCCTTGCCAACCACAGAAGCACCACGCCGCGGCCCATATGGCCGGCGAGCACCAGCTGCACGCCAGACCGCCGTTAGGATGGGCGTGCGTCTTAACGTGGCCGCCCGAGAACATGGCACCACGGGGGGGACGCCGGACTCATTGAACTTCGGCGAGGTCGAAGTACTAGGTGGAGGCCTCAAGCATCCCCAGCGTGATCACCGGGCGTGGCGCGCGGCTGCGAGCGGCACCACCTCCCGCTAGAACCGGCGCGCATTGCGCGAACCAAGATCGCCGCCGGCCGCATTGTGAACGCTAGCGACATGGCGCAGAGAAAGGCGTGGCGGCGGCGCCATCTAGCCCGGGTGGTAGCCCCAGCTGTTCTTCTAGATGGTCCTACCCCGCGCGGTCACCTACCCGCCCGTGAGCGAGGCGTCGCAGTGGATGAACAGGAGGGTGTGCATGTGGATGAACAGGAGGGTGTACATGCCGGTGCGCGCCATGCTCACGGTCTCGTCCGGTAATGTCGCCTCGAGGCCGCCCGGGAGGAAGGAGGCCACGACCACCTAAAACAAAAGGAGCTGGTTTTGTTAACTGGATAGACTAATATGTTTAAATATAAGATTGATTAGTCTATAGATATATTTGTGTGAGCAACTCATGCTATGACGGTAAATGATAAGGATATGAGCTCCATGCATACGATCATGCTTGGAGATAGAGGACGAGGAGATCAGCAGGGGTGTCCTAACCGAGAATGAGGCTTGAAGCTCATCCGGTTCGAGTCACCAAGGTAGAGGCTCAAATCAAGTTCGAGCCCATTTCGGGTTCCTGGATCAGTCTGTCATAAAACTAGTCACACGGGCGCATCCAGACTACGTTTTCGACGATCCACATATGGATGGAAAGCTAATTTGATAAGAAAGCCAATGCAAATGGTCTCACGTCAAAAGTCCTTCGGAATCTATGGGAATCGTCGAAACAAGTCAGCGTCCAGAATCTGCTATGATGCTGCGACACCGTCTTTTGGTCCATTGGGCCGTGTATCGTCTTAGAGCCCATTAGGGGGCGCGTCCAGGGGGTGACGTCTGGGGCTCTATAATTAGCAGCTGTCGCTCTCCTTAGGGTTTGGAGTTTTGTTTAGTTCTTGATTTCCTCGTGAAACAGACATCGTTTTTGCTGCAGATGTGCCGCAAAAGGCCGCTTGCTGTGAACCAGGGCCCCAGTTCTTAATCTTGTTCGCCTGTGGCGATTAGTCCTTTCGAATAAAGACTTGAACTCCTTCTCGTTATTATAAGCCTCATATTTATTTGCAATTTCAGATTGTGTTCATCCCGTTCTTGCTTGTGTTCTCAATTCGCTTGCAAGAAAGCCTTCTCAGCGAGGTCAATCGTGTTTGCGTGATTATAACCAACGGAGCAGTGGTGTAACTATTACGGGGTCCGAATCAGTCTTGGTTTGAAGCCTAGATCGTGAACGTCGAATCTCCACCAATCGACGCTATCGTACCTATCAGAAGATCGGGCCATATCTACATCAAGTGGTATCAGAGCCCTTGTTGACCGTTAGGTATACTTTTATTTTTCCTTTTAGATTGTTACTGTTTTTGTATTACCTATAGTCCATAAAAAGCCAAAAAAATATACTCCACCTCATATTCCCTGTCCTATAGCCTCGTTGTGCCATGCAAATTTATCTCTGTTTTGCGTTGTTGAGTTTGTGTCCTAGGGCAAGTTCTGGTTGTTGGTTTTAGATCTTTTTTATTCCAGTTTGTGTCTTTCCCTTTGTTTTTCATCATAATCCGTGAATACCTTCGAGTCTTGCTGTGTTTTATTTGTATCCATCAAACTCTAGTCCACACCATCTAATTTGTTACACTTATCTTCACTGTTTGCATCTATTCATAGCCGCCGCAACAATTTTTGCGCGCATTGTTCCCGTTTTGTCCTCTAATTTGGAGTCAGTTCTCAAAACTGATCTAGTTTTTGCATATGAACTCGGATTTCGATGTTCCATATATCAAAATCGATCAGAAATTTTTTGGATCTGTTCGTCCCCCGCTTCATCGGGTTCGAAAAGTTTTATTTTGGCCAAAAACTGGTCACAAGATCCTTTTTTTGTGGTCACAAGCTTTTTGTCAATTTTGAGCATGTCTTCTGAATTTTCCACAGACCACACTTTTCACTTGTTTAAGCTCATATTTTTTGTGGTTACTTCTTTTGTGCTCCTAAGTGAAGAAAAAATATCAAAAAAATAAAAAGAAAAAGTCAAAGAATCCCAAAAAACAACGACAGCCCAAAAAAAGAAAAAAGAGAGGGGCAAAAGTGGAATAATATCTAAAGGCGCACATAGAGAGCTCCATTTGAGCTGTGTTTGCGTGTGCTGATTCCTGCCTTATTTCTAATCATATTCCTGCTGTTCACATCACTTGATACATCTGGTACTTCGAACGTGAATAGGCCAGCAACTAAGACAAGTACTCGGGATACTTATTCAGTTTTGCTATTCAGTTGTGAATATTGCTATTCCTTGCTACTATAATATGCTTGTCCAAGCTCCACTTTCTTCTAACCAAGTACAGGTTCGCTTTGCAACTGTTACACTAAAGCTACAACGGTATCACAGTCACCGACCGATTGCACTGCCTGTTGCTTTGATAAGAACATTTGTAAGACCGTGGTAAAACGCTTGAGAGTGTGTGACTTTACTCCTTGACCACATCCTATAGTAGCTGATAGGAAAATACATATTTGTGTGTTTTCTTGTTTGATGCTAACAATGATAGGTTACAACACGTACCGATATGAGACATCAATGATGCATGAGCCACGCACTATTGCTGCTACACCTCCTCCCGCAGGTCAATCTATTCTTTCTTTCCCGCCTACTTATGATGGTATTGGTGCTGATGAGTACATTGAGTGGGAAACTAAAATAGATAATATTTTTGCACAAAATTATATGTGTGAACAGAGGAAAATTAAAAATGCAACTAGTGTTTTGAGACAATCTGCATTAACTCGGTGGGAGTCTTTAAGTTTTTCAAATAAACCTCACACATGGAATGATACGAAAGATCTTATGAGAGAAAATTTTGTTAATCCATCTCTTGTAATTAATTCAAATGATGAGGTGCATCAACTAGATCAATCTCTTGTTATTCCTCCTGCTACGTCTAACCTTTTGCAGGACAATGTATAAAAGAGCGAGGTTGACGCGACAGAAAATGAGATGCTCACAACCTTATGTGAAAATTCAGAACCATCAACTATTACTCCTGCTGGACATGAGAGCAAAGGTAATGTCCATGATGCTAAACTCACGGAAGGTGAGAGTTCTCTTGATGTGCTGAATTTTTCCACCAATCATGCTATGATAGAGTAAATTTTAGTAGAGCCTTCGCTTGATTTACCTTTGTCACAAGATGATTTGCTTGATGTTCCTTGTGACGAAGATGACTTGCATGATGATATTTATGTTATACCCATGCAATCATTGAAGAATGATCATGTTATATGTGTGCTGAAATCGAACACTTGTGCTGAAAATAGGCTTGTTATTCATAATGCTAGTGAAGTTGATGAGCTAAAATTGTTGTCTTCTTTAAATACTTTGGGTTACATTGAATTTGATGTTCCGTGTAATCTTAGTTCTTTAGAGGAGAAATTTTATGCATATGCTAATTTGCCATGGTTATCTAGACATACATATCATGTTTTTGGCAAATATAACAACCAAGGACAATATTTGATACAACGAGTTTACATTTGTACAAATCCAAATTCTCCTTTTGTTGTGCAAAGTAATGATCAACTAGAGGACAGTAAAATCAACACTGTTGTTCTGCCATATTCCTCTAGTTTTGCTTTTCGAACACAAGTGGAATCTAAAGAAAGAGAGCATATGTTTCTTGTTAGTACTAATCTTTTGCAGGATAGTATTGACAAAGATCGTGTGTATTTCAATCGAGCAGACTATATGTCTGTAGGACAAGACATGCTACAAACCTGGACATATGGTCATATTCTTTCTCACAACATTGTTCGTTCCCATTATTTTGGAAACCTCGTTTGTCCTCATGTTGTGCAGGATCGACTTCAAGCAAAATCGACGCCGAGGATGGCTTTTCATCAAGAAAGGGAGGATGATAAGGACATAAGCTCCATGCATACAATCATGCTTGGAGATAGAGGATGAGAAGATCAGCGAGAGTGTCCTAATCGAGAAGGAGGCCCGAAGCTCATCCGGTTCGAGTTACCAAGGTGGAGGCCCAAATCAAGTTCGAGCCCATCTCGGATTTTAGGACCAGTCTGTCATAAAACTGGTCACATGGGCATGTCCGGGCTCTGTTTTTGACAATCCATATATGGATGGAAAACTAATTAGATAAGGAAACCAATGCAAGTGGTCTAATGTCAAAAGCCCTTCGGAATCCACAGGAATCGTCGAAACAAGTTAGCATCCAGAATCTGCCAGGGTGCTTCACACCGTCTTTTGGTCCGTTGGACCGTATATCGTCTTAGAGCCCATTAGGGGGCGCATCTAGGGGGTGACGTCCGAGGCTCTATAATTAGCAACCGTCGTTCTTCTTAGGGTTTGGGGTTTTGTTTAGTTCTTGATTTCCTCGTGAAACAGACGTCGTTTTTGCTGCAACTGTGCCGCCAAGGCCGCTTGCTGTGAACCAGGGCCCTAGTTCTTGATCTTGTTCGCCTATGGCGATTAGTCCTTTCGAATAAAGACTTGAACTTCTTCTCGTTATCATAAGCCTCATATTATTTGCAATTTCGGATTGCGTTCATCCCATTTTTGCTTGTGTTCTTGATTCGCTTGCAAGAAAGCCTTCTCGACGAGGTCAATCGCGTTCGCGTGGTTGATAACCAACGGAGCAGTGGTGTAATGGTTGCGGGGGTCCGAATTAGTCTTGGTTTGAAGCCTAGATCATGAACATTGAGTCTCCACCAATCGACGCTATCGTACCTATCAGAAGATCGGGCCATGTCTACATCAGTGAAGATGACTTGGATTTTTTGCAAGGCTCACACATGTGATGAAGGAGCTTATTGCATATGACTATATGAGACATGACATTGAGTCATGTGAGTAAGGTGGAGAAGATCAAGACAGTAATTGATATGGTGGATTGGTTGCAAGCGTGAAGGGCAAGTTGGTGGCTTTGGAGCGATGGACCGCATGGCGGTGAAGCTTGAGCAAGACTTGGCACTGATGGACAAAGGCGTAACACCCCTAGTGTTAAGCATCACTAAAACCGGATCATGTCATCATCATGCATGTAATCATCCATGGTAGCTAACTATGCCTTGCATTAACAAAAATCAATGCTATTTTGATAGCTATGCAATGCATTTGTGGTGATCTGTGTTTAAACCCAAAAATCCTTTTAAGGTACTTTGTGATCTTCTATTTTTGAATTTCACTAAAATACTTGAAATTATACTCGAATAAGCTTTGAGGTGTAAAGTATGTACTTTACACTAGTGTCAAGTGTTGGGTATGAATTCAAGTTCAAACTACTAAATTTTGAACTTCAAAATTGAAATCAGAATTGAAATCCAACACTTAGACATTTATGCCTAAGTCATGGAATTCAGTGTTTGAATTCATTTTTGGAGGATTTGTTAAAATGAATTTCATAAATAAATTTTGTTCAAACAATAGCATTATTTATTGGTACAAAGTTTGTGCTATGCAATGGTGTTACTGGTTGAATTGCTTGATTCCTAAATAATCACCAATTAATTACCAAAGTTGCTTAACCAAAACAATTTCCTAAACCCTAACTGAAGTTCAGAGGTTAAGTTTCAAAGTGTTGATGTTCTTGGTCTTGGATCTCTCAATCTAGTGAGAGTCTGAGTTTGATCCTTAAAGCAAAGTTGAAGCCTGCATCAAGATGATCAAGTTTTGTTCTTGGAGATTCTTGAGTTGATGTTTGGATATTGGAGAAAAAGAGAGGAGAAGAGGAGCTGTCAGCATGAATAGTGACCCCGGTGACCAGCCTGCTTCACCATTGACTGCCACCACTGTATCGCCGCTCAGCAACGCGAAGGCACGCAGCCTACTCTAGAGCTCCATACGCCACGCCGTTTGGTGTTCTAGTTCTCTTGTGCACCGGTGATGCTCACTGAGTTGACCGTTGATTCGTTCCTCCTTAGGTCATGCCAGAACGCTACCTTGCCATCGGGGCCATGTCGCCGTGTCTGTCCTCGACGTCGGCAGCCACCTCTGCTCCACCTCCACCTCAACCAAGTAGCTGAGATTGGTCGTGGTGAGCTCCTAGTGCTGTTCGCTGTCTTAATTTAATCGCTACCTGCTCTTCGTGGCCGGTGTGATGCTCGCCGCACCACTGTGGCTGCCATGGCCGGCGCTGAGCTCACCAGGAACCCTAACTGGTTCAACCAGCACCCTAGGTTGATGCGCAATCTTGTCCTGAGCGCGTAGATGTCAACCTCGTCGCTGACGACCTCACTGCCGGTGAGAACACCATGGTCAAAGGCCGTGTACCCGTGGTTCTTGCGGGTGCACTGTTTGGTTGACCTCAGGCCCGCCTGTCAGTGGCCGGGGCTAGCCAAGGGTTGGGTAACAAAAGGTTTTCGGCGATTTTCGAATTTCCAAAAATATGAATATGTGCTAATTTTGTTGAATTCATAAGAAAATATGGAAGCATGATAAAATTGTGGAAATTTTTGTGTAGCTTTGTTATCATGTACTCTACCTAGGAAAAATTTGAGTTGGGCATTTTCAGTAGTTTTGTATGTTTAAAAATTACCTCCTTTAATTATAAAATGGACCTTCCATGATTTTATAGGCTAAAATCATTATCTTTTAATCATGAAAATTTTTGTGTATGCGTTACATGCTTAGACCTGCCTTCACAAAAATTTGGTACTGTTTTGATAAATATAAATTACTCACTTTGTTTAGGTTTGTTTAAAATGCTTTTTATTAGGTAATACAAAAATGATTTATATAAATGCTTAAATACCTTGGGTGCATTTTATGCTTTGATTGTAGACCTTGGAACACTAATCCCTTGATGTTCCTTGGCAACTCCATGTCATGGTTGTTATGTTCATAATTAAACTTGTTAATAATTATAGCAATGATACTTTGTGAATAGTTAACCTAACTTTATCGTGAAGTTAAGTTGTACTCAAGTTAGTTAATCTTGTTTGATCATCATAAACCATGTTGAGTATCGCATCATTCTAAAGCATGCATATTTACTTATGTTTAGTGATCAAGAGTGGAATCCAGTTGTTGAGCAACTCCTAGAAGTGGATTTTCTGTTAGTGGGAGTTGGTTATCTTTTCTGTGGTTTTCTGAAGTGGCTGACAACCCCAACACCGCAGGCAAGCCCCGAAGCATAACCCCTATCCTTGTGTTTCCAAATGTTATTCACTTAAGTCTTATGATTTGTGCATTTAAAGTAATATAGGAATTGGTTGAATACCAACTGCTGCTTGCCTACCTTGATATTTCAATACCCATCCTTGTCACCCTGTTAGTAGTAGTAGGTTAATGATGCTTAGCCATGCTTAGTGAACAAGAGTTGAGCAACAAGTTTGTTTCGAATGTTCTTACCTAGGGAAGACCCTATGGTTAATGATGACCATGAATTTAATTTGAGACCGGGCAGACTCTTTGCTTGTGTTAAGAATTGAGTCGACTAAGGACCGTTCGTTGTAGGCTTGATTGTGTTCGAGACTTTGTAGTACTAGCCACATACTCCGGTAAGCCTAACATCTCAGCTATTCCATTATGAGAAAGGACAACCGCGTACTGGGAGTGGAGCGATGGCGAGAGTAGCGTGTACACATCCTGTGAATCTATCAAGGAACGATGCAGGGAGGTGGAGTACTATGCTCTTGGGTAGCGCGAACCCGTTCACATTTTGGAGGATCCGAGTGAAGGTTGATATATGTAGGTTCGGGACCAAGACCTGCATATGTCATGTGGTAAGGAAACCCCAGCTAGGCCTAATCGATTCGAATCACCGTTGCTTCTCGAAGAAGAAGACTCGATTCTCTACCCTACATCATAGTTAATAAATGAAACGATGATACTTATGATCTTGAGATGTGTTGATTAAGGAAGTGGTTGCTTTAGATCAGGTGCAAACTAGAGACTGATAAAGATTTAAGTTGTGCTAAAATATTGAAAGTAAGGACCAGTCATTAGTATGCTTTTCTGTAAAAGTTAATCTTGATTCTTGCTATAGACTTACCTTGATTCCCCGTAAGCCTGCATATCCTTAGAGTCTTTTCTTTTCGTCGGTTAAGTATTGTTGAGTACCTTTGTACTCAGAGTTTGTTAACCCTTGTTGTAGGAGGAGAGCCAACAGTAGAGACATTTGTTGTGCACCCTTGGGCAGGGTGAACCTCTCTTGTGTGAGTATTAAAGTGGTACCTGCCATGCTACCCTACTACCTATGTGGCTAAAAATTATGGTTTATAATAACTCAATGAATGGTTTGTAAAATTATGGTTTGTAAGACTTCCGTTGCTTATTTCGATGTAATCTATTTGTTTAAACTGTTGTTATACTGCAATGTCTTCTCTAATGTATCCTGCTTGAAAGAAAAAGTGGATGATTTGGGTTTCCCAAGGACACCTGACAGACTACCGGGATTGTGTGGCTCACGTGTGCAACAGTCAGAAGTCTATGAGACAATGACGGGCATATGTGGGCCATATAACTTGGGTGGTTCTACCACAGCTGGTATCAGAGCATGTCATTACAGAAGTTATTGTTGTGCTACTTTATAAAACTTCAAAATGAACAATACAAAATAGTTTTAAGCCTATTTTGATCAAAAAGGTTGCTTCTAGCTTATCCCTTGCTTGCTATAGGTGCCTCTCAAAAAGTTGATTGTCCTAACAAGAGCTGAAGGCATAGAGGGTTTTCTAGCCATGTTTCGGGAGTTGATGTGGCATGCCAAACTTCTACACCGCATTAGGAGTACCTCGTCTATTCAATTCATATAGGTCCTAATCTTGTAGAATGTTCTGCTAGAATCATTCTGCCTTACCCCCTCTTTATTTTGAGAGTTTCCATATGATCATAAGGGTGGTAGATACACCTAGAAGTTGTGTAAAAGTGGGATAGCATGTTAATATCGCCCTATGTTGTAAAATGGAGTGTGTTGTCACTCCCTTGCATATTATGTTTATTAAAATAATAAGGTTATGTAAGTAGGTTGTTTAGTTTTGCGTTGGATTGTTCATGCATCATATCATTAATTAATCTTTTATTTACCTTTCCCCTTACTAGTATTTTGGGTTAAGTATGCTGCCAATCCTATTCATGTTGTCTTTCTTTTCCCCCCTATGTTGTTCTGTTTGTTTATGGAAATCTGGTGGCTGATGGTCATTCTTACCTTACAGTATAAGGACCCATTTTGGCAATATTGATAAACCTGGTACCTCATGTGGTCATGCCAACACGACTGATCCACCACTAGCACCACCCTTAGCTAATACAGTTGTCGTTCTGATGAATGTTAGCACCGACAATGCACGTCTTCTCCA
This sequence comes from Miscanthus lutarioriparius, assembly GCA_904845875.1. Classification (NCBI taxonomy): domain Eukaryota; kingdom Viridiplantae; phylum Streptophyta; class Magnoliopsida; order Poales; family Poaceae; genus Miscanthus; species Miscanthus lutarioriparius. The sequence continues at coordinate 16,970,206 of CAJGYO010000017.1, read as the reverse complement.
AGCTTTGGTGTAGAATGGGATGCCTGTTACTCAAGGTCATCCAGAACCAGCAGCCAACAATACATATACTGACTTTCTAAAAACTCACCCTCCTATGTTTCTTAAAGCAGAACCTCTGGAGGCAGATGACTGGATCCACACTATAGAGCAGAAGTTTGAGCTTATCTATTGCAGTGATGACCAAAAGACTGTGTTTGTAGCACAACAACTTTAGGGCCCTGCTAGTGTCTGGTGAGCAAACTTCCTTGCCACACAGCGAGCGGAACATTAGGTTCCATGGGCTGATTTTTGCGCTGCTTTCTGGGCACACCATGTCCATAATGGTATAATGGAGATGAAGTTAGAACAGTTCCTCCAGTTGCAGCAAGGAGATTAGAGTGTACTAGAGTACCTCGGTAAATTTAATCACTTATCTCAGTATGCCCCTGAGCATGTCAATACTGATGTCGAGAAAAGAGTTGGTTTGTGCGTGGTCTCAATGCCAAGCTTCAGACTATGTTGACTACTTGTACCACTGTTAGTTATGTTGAGATTGTTAGTATTGCTATTACCACTGAGGAGAAGTACTATTAGTACAAGGAGGTTAAGAAGAAGAAGAACATATCCATAGAATCCTCTGGTAGCAATACCCAGCGTTAGAGGATTATTAATCAACCTATCCATCGTTCTCCTTATCGTCCACCTCACCAACAAGGTTCGCAACAGTCATTCGTCTGACCTGCTGTAGTTCTTTCCTATCCACACCAGCCGAATACCCTTGGTGTTCATCCCAAAAACTCATAGAAACATCAACAGAATCCTCAGAAGAATAGAGTTGTTACTAAGATGGGTCGAGTCCACTATACTTAGGCTAAAGTGATTCCCGAAGGTGAACCTGTTATGATGGGTCTATTTTCTATTGCCAAACAACATGCAGTTATATTGTTTGATTCTAGGGCATCGCATACATTCATCAATAGATCATTTGTCGTGGAGCATCAGTTGCCAATAGAGGTTGTGGACAACAGTTTCTATATATAGTCTCATGGTGGACGTCTGGTTACTCAGGAAGTGGTATATCAGATACCAATAGATCTGGTTGGGCATACCTTTTCTACCAACCTGATTATTCTTAAGGGTTAGGATATAGATGTGATCCTTGGCATGAATTGGTTGTGTCAACGCAGAGCCATCATTGATACTTTATACAGGACTATACAGTTGAATTCACTTGATAACAATTCTAAGCTGCTTATCCGTCTACCTACTGTTATGGTTGAGCAGTTGAGAGAGCTTATGGAACCATTGTTATGGAAGTGAAAGATATTCCTATAGTGAGGGAGTTTCCATATGTGTTCCTAGATGATTTGCCAGGTTTACCTCTAGATAGAGATGTAGAGTTTGTAATTGAGTTAAAACATGGCACTGCTCTAGTGACCAGAAGAGCATATCGGATGCCTCTGAAAGAATTGGCAAAACTTAAGATTCAGTTGTAAGAGTTGCTCGACAAAGGTTATGTCAGGCCAAGTTCATCACCGTGGGGATGCCCTGCTATATTTGTGAAAAAGAAGGACAAAACTTTGAGGCTATGTGTTGATTATCGTTCGCTGAATGAGGTAACTATCAAGAATAAGTACCCCCTTCCTTGCATTGATCTACTCTTCGATCAACTTGTGGGAGCTAAAGTGTTCTCTAAGATATATCTTAGATCTGGCTACCACCAAATAAAGATTCGTCCGGAGGATATTCCTAAAACTGCATTCACTACTCGATATGGTTTGTATGAATATCTAGTCATGTCCTTTGGTCTAACCAATGCTTCAGCTCACTTTATGTACCTAATGAACTCTGTTTTCATGCTAGAGCTCGACAAATTTGTTGTTGTCTTCATTGATGATATCTTGATATACTCCAAAACCAAAGAAGAACATGCGGAACATTTACGCATTGTTCTAGGCCGTCTGAGAGAACACTAGTTATATGCTAAGTTTAGCAAGTATGAGTTCTGGCTTGATGAAGTGCCATTCCTTGGGCATGTTCTGTCTGCCGAAGGTGTTGCTATAGACCCTGGCTAAGTGAGAGATATCCTTAATTTGGAAACCACCTATTTATGTTCACTAAGTTTGCAGTTTTCTTGGAATGGCAGGATATTATCATCATTTTATTTCCGACTTCTCCAAAATATCCAAATCAATCACTGAGTTGCTAAAGAATCAAGTCAAGTTTGCCTAGTCACTTGAATGTAAAGAAGCTTTCGAAACCTTGAAGAAGCTTCTAACCATCGCTCCTGTTCTAGCTCAGCCGGATATCAAAAAGCTATTTGATGTGTACTAAGATGCTTCTGGTATTGGTATTGGGTGTGTACTTGTGGTAGAACCGTCTAATCTAATGCCTCCTAGGAGTACTTATCTTCCATTAGACACTATGTTCCCAAGAGAGGACACTAAACTATGCAGTTCTGTTGAGCACACCCCAAGGGAGAACTCAAAAATCCATATTTTCCCCATCAGGATCATAAATGAGAGAATAAAGCTTACAATATTCTTAAGTCATTTCTTACATCACTTTATTATAGTACCAAAATATTACCTCAATTTATTGTAACAACGCAATATAATAATGTTATCAGAGTTACAGAGGAAGCAAGATTAATTTAAGGACATGGTGGAGCATTAACATAGTGGACATTTTTATACAAGTGATGCTAACAGATTTTACATCTTTTCTTATAAAAACCTTTTGTGAGGGTTATAAATAAACACTACAGTCATAGCATGAAAGGAATCCTCTCTAAGCCCACTAGGAGGTTTCCACACACAAGAGTCAGCTCTAAGTATCCTCCGATCACCTGCAATAGGGGAATAAATCCCTGAGTACTCGATTGTACTCAGCAAGACTTACCCGACAGGAGGAAAATAAAAGACTCCACGGATATGCAAGGCTATCTGGCTTATGGGTTATTGCATCTACGGAAACATTACTAAACATGCGTCCTTATATTCAACTTCATTAGCAGTCATCAATAGTTCATTAACTAACCATTCTATGTAAGCACCTATGCTACTTTTAAGCTGGTGGTAAGCAATTAGAATCATTTTACCATCTTCTATATTCCAGTTCTTACTACGGTGATAGACCATAGCCAAGTTGGTACCATCTCACAGAAATGGTGATTTGCGAACCAATGTATCCTAGCTAGGTACCCCGAAACACATGCCCCGTTTGTACCCTAGGCACAAACAAGACCAACCCATTCCACTCCTATCACGGGGTCCAGGTCCTCGTCCAAACTTGGACTCCAAGCCCCCACACTTGAGACCCGGTCTCAGTATGGTGCTTATACCTCCACCTTTCCCCGCCTCCAATCAGTTAGTCCGGAAAGAGTCCGAACCCATGATAAGAGCGTAACGAGCCTTCCCGCTCCCATAATCAAGTATGTGCTTAGGATAATAAGTCTATGACCTGACTACCATCCACAACAACGAACGGTCCTCAATCGACACAGGTAGAACAAGTGCAATCCAAGCCTCGCTCGAATGCCTAACCAAGTCCAAATCCAAAGTACCTTTCCACCCAGTCTCCAATTATCATTCATATATATTTCATTTGACAGTAATATAATAACAACAATAATATCTTTTCTATCTCTCGCGAGTGACAGGTAATCACTCGACTTCTACCGGATCCTATAGCATAGCAATCTACACGATCCTGACATACTAGTAGGACTCATAGGATAAGTGTGTGTGTGTGTATATATATATGCAAGTGGTTTTCATTCAACTCCTTAAAACTTAATGCACAAGTATAAGATAAAGTGCAGAAAAATAGAGGTTATGCACCGGGACTTGCCTGGGTAAGATATAACCAAAAGTTCACATTCCATCATAGTGACATGATCATCAAGGCATCATCTTTTCTGCTACTTCAGTCGACTTCATGATCCATCGTTGTTCCTATTATGATATACGTGGATACAACGCAGAGGCGCAATTAATCAACGGTAACCACAACTCTTAAATATACGATTACACTCCGCAAGCTAACGAGTCAGATTTAATGAGTAACATACTGGTCTATGTATCCACGTCGTCAAGTAAGACTTTGTACCTAGAAAAGATGTTCTAGTTTTAAAATCCCAAGGTGATTTGGCATTTTATTGATTAAATATATATTTTTGAACTAGGGCTCATTTATCTACCTTAGCAAACTAATTATTATGGAGCTACAAAAATTACAGTGAGTACCTAATAATGTTAGGGATTTACTTTAAAACTTTCAGAGCCAACACTATCACCAATTCCTCACAAAAATTCCTATAAGTTTATATCTAACAATATTAAGCATCTTAAATTAATTAGATAACTCCTGGAAATATTATAAAACTATGTGAACAAAATATACTAGCAGATAGATCATAATTTTTGGACACCTACATGATTTTATATTAATTATACAAAACTGGTTCTTAAATAAAAATACAAAACCATTTCTAATTCTTTACTAAAAAGACAAACCAAACAGGCCGAACGCGCCCCACACGGGGCACGGCCCACACACGGAGACGACCCACGGCGGGGAGCCCACGCGCGTTGGCGTTTTAGCGAAAGCCTCTCGAGCTTCCTACTATTCTCATAGCCACTATTCATCCTATTTACTCAGTCAGCACTTATGCACGAAAGACCGCGAGAGAAGTTGTCTTTACATCGAGGAGGTCCCCACGACCCCCGCGCTCACCGGCACGGCGTGGACCGGTATGGCCCTGTTACACTGGCCAGCCGGGACCCTTGCAGACCTAGCTATGGGACCGATGCTCACCTATGGGCCGACGCGTGACGATGGGCGGTGGTTGCTCGAACGGAGGTGAAGCCGAGCGGGATCTCCCCGACGGCGGGTGACCTGCAGCGGCGGCAACCGCGTTCTGGTGAGCCACATCATGCAACAGATAATAAAAGTGATGGGTAAGCATCAGTGATGCACCACGATCCTACCCATGGCGTTGGCCTATCCGGAGACACCTCGAGCAAGTCTGGCCGCGTGCGCACGGCGAGCTCGATGGTGAACCATAGCAACACGGCCGTGTCAGTGGCGTGGAGGCGGCTATAGGGCTGCGACTTGGGTGCGCACGATGAAGAGGGGTTCTAGGCAGGGCTAGTGGTGCGGTCAATTCAACGCGAGATGGCAAGGTTGGAGCTAGCCACGGTGTGGCGGGCTAGGCCTTAATGGTGCGGTGGGGGCGGTTGATGAGAGGCTATGAGGACAGAACTGTTGGTGCATGGAATTGATGGGAGACGACCCCTCGTAGGTAGGCAGCGCGGTTCAGCGGCAGAGAGAAGGAAAGAGAGAGAGAGAGAGACTAGGTGCGGCCGATGACTCGATGAGGCGAGCCTCGGAGGGATGCGGTTGACGCAACCAGCGCGGCCCATGGCCAAACGCTAACCGACAGGCGTGCATGCTCGCGATCGTCGTGGCCCGCACGGCGCAATACCATAAATGGCATGGCGACGACGATCCAACCTCGTGCGCGCGACATCAAAGCGGGCTAGCGACACAGCGTAGTGTAGTAGGCAGGCGTGAGCGCGACGTGACGTGATAGCAGCGACAGCGGCTGTGTCATGGCGTGAGGTGGGTCAGCGATGCGGCAGCACGCGGGGTTGGGGCAGTGCCGCTCAACCGGGCAAGCCACAGCAACAGCGGCTCCTCATGGTTAGGTCAGGGGGACCAGGCCAGCCAAGTACGGCAGCGCGTGTGCGCACGCAGAGCGCGCCAATGCCACGACGGCGCTCCCTCGTGGCCTGGTGACTGCGCCTAGCCCAGAGGGCTAGCCCGAGAACATGCTGTGCACGGATTTTAAAGCAGTGACTACCACTAAACCATTACCTCTAAATCGAAACCGACTTCACCATGATCAAACTGATACATGAGGCTGCTCAGCCGAGCTAAAACACCGCATCACCCTCTAACCCAATCTCTCTAAATAAATTGCTAAACTTAGCGATGTCCAGATGTACACAAGCCTAAAAAATTCTAAGTTTTTTGAGTTGAACTCTATTTCAAATTACATTTCTAAGCTATAGAAAATATTACTAAGCAATATTAATTTTCAATAGCAAGTATCTCATTGTCATCTACAAAGTTTGCACTTCCAACTTTATTTAAGTAGGCAACGTATCAGGTGCAAACCAACTAACCTATGCAAACTTGGAAACTACCAATCAGGACCACTAGACGCTGATCCAATGAATGCGGTGACAGGTGGGATTTTTTTGCGCTTAAGCCCCCCACCCGCCGTCCTTTTTTTGCGCTTAAGCCCTCTCACCCCATCCATTCGATCAGCATCCAGTGGTCCTGATTGGTAGTTTCCAAGTTTGCATAGGTTGGTTGGTTTGCACATGATATGCTACCATTTAAGTATCACACACATGTTCTATAGTATTTTTGCTTAATAAAAAATGGTTTTAAACCCTACTTGATATACATGAGCTATTACATTAACATTGATTTAACATTTTTATTGATTATTTTAGGGTACAAGAAATTTATCAACACCTTCTATCACATGCATTATTACACAAACACGATGATCGTGACATGATTTAGTAGTTAGTTTAGGGCATAACACCGAGAGTGTTACAGTTGATGCAAGAAGGCCGAGTTATTGCTTATGCATCTAGACAGCTCAAGCACCTTTACGATTCTCTGACCCAAAAGATGGTTCGACTGAGAGCATCTAGGTAAAGCAAATGTTGTTGCTGATGCTCTCAGTCGAAAGTCTCATTGCAACTATCTTACAGCAAGGCCGTTTGATAGAACTTTATGTCAGGAGATGGAAAAGTTAAATGTAGAGATTGTTTCATAGGGAACCTTAGCCAATATCACTGTTGAATCCACTATTTAGAGTTAGATTATTGCTACTCAGAAAGGAAACAAAGGAATAACTCATATCAGAGAAAGAGTTGTAACTAGAAAGGCCCCGTGTTTTTGGGTAGATGATGAAGGAGTTCTTTGGTTCAAGAATCATCTGGTAGTGCTGAAAGTTCACTGCTACACTCACACCTTTCACATCCATATCATAACCCACATCACAGTCCAATTTCGGCCTCAGCAGTAAGCTATCGACAGTGATGGTCATAGCCTTCACCGTCGCCATCTGGGACCGATTGTGGTGTATACTAACACCTCTGATTGACTTATGATCCATTCGTGATTAGGTCCTTACTTCAGTCGCATTGGAGCAAGACTTGGCTGTGGATGTACACTACCATCACCGCATTAGCAAATGATCCGACTGTGTCGAGGCTATCAAAACCATCGTGTGCGCACATGAACCGCCTATGTAGTGGTCACTAACACCATCGCCTTGTACTTCGACCCGACTATCAGTGGTGCGGGTTCACTGTCGGTTCGACGGCCGAGACACCTGTGTAGAGTTGAACACCACCGTCGCTTTAGCGTTTGATTCACCAGTGAAAAGTCATGGTCACCGTCGCCTTGCATCACGATCCGCCTTTCATGATCGTTTAGCCGGTGTCGGGTTACTAAACGATTCAACAGTGATACACTTTGATCCCTGCCGCATAATATGTATAGCGACGATGTTGGACGTTTGCACCACCAACGGTGGTGGTGATAACAAAACAATAAACGGCCCTTAATAGCCTGCTGAAAACAAAGCATACAGATATAATCATTGCATCCATAAACCATGTTCTTACAATAACAATGTACGCTAACCATAATATCTTTCTCAACTAATGTCCTAACACAAGCGGTACATAGATTGCAAACTAAAGGTACTGATCTCTACATGCTTACATAACGAAACGACATAGCTATGCTTCTCCTATATGGCACTCCTGCTTGCTAGGCAAAAATGAATATAATTAGTGCATCCTTCGAATTGGTAGGCATTGCACCATGGAACCCCTCTTCTTTCTCCTAGCCAATGCAGGAAAATTGTTCAAAAGTACTCATACTCCACCTGCACAAAGCAGCGCAATTAATAATATTCAACACACCATTCCTTTAGTTACAAAGCCCAAATTGGCCTATATATAGAATCAAAACAACTACCTACCAGAACAAAGGCATGACGTAATTACAACAAAATACAGCATATGCACCTTTACTGCTCTGCTAATGACTCCATGAAAAGGGGAACATAAGGAAGATAGTAAGGTCCGCCGCTCATACATAATAGTTTCCAGGTACTTCTAGGATAGCTGATGGCTCGGGCAGGGAGGACATGAACTTTATTGTGGTTCATGTCATATGCAACCATTGATTTGTCCTCCCCAACAAGGAAAATCAAATTTCATTCTGGATGAATTGCAATCACTCTGTAGGCCACCTCACAAACCTCGGTACCAATTTCAATATTCTTCTTTCCAAATAGCTCCAGCGTGGTCACCTTATGCTTCAATGTCCATTTACTAGTACCATAGTGTTTACACCGGAATTTGGAAGGAGGATCTCAGAAGCTCGAGAGCTCCCAAAATCATGTCAGCAAGGAATGAATTGCATGCGGATCAAAACCAGCTGATTTGGATGCAGCACTAGAATCGGCTTTCTTCAAATAGCGCCAGCAGATAACGACAGAGGCTATGATTGGCGCTGGGATGAGACATGTTGGACTCTACAAAAAGGGAAAGATTAGAGTCCAAGTTATCTTAAATTAGGAATATTTTCATTTTATGCCAAAGGTTGTAACAAATCGTGCTTGAGTAGGATTCGTGTTTAGACTCCGGGTATAAATACAAAACCCTGGCTATTGTAAAAAGAACAATCAATCAAATACAAAGTTAATTACTTTTTCGGCTCTGGCCACCCCTTATGAGTAGGAGTAAAGTAGATCTCAGTGAGTTCTTCAGCAAATACGGCTACATCGATCCGGTTGACCTCCACTGCTTGTCTGTAAGTATCGTCATGGTTTATACCTCTGTTCGTATGGCTGTATCGATCCGGTCGACCCCCACTGCGACTCTGGTATAGGCTAGTTATCGATTCTTGTCTAATTCAAGTATGGCCTGTGTGATTCTGTCTCACACCCCACTGCTTGAATTAGATCAAGGTGAAGTTATCGGCTCTACCTCAGTATGGTAGTCTTTGGTAGATTCATTAAGTTACCGATATTGCTTATTTCTTTCATGGTTTATCTAATTACAGCAATATCACTCTGCCCGATTGAGATTGATATGGATCGGCCTTATATCTTATTTAACATCATCGTTTGCTAATCTAAAACTGATCTAATCTACATCTTAAGCGATGAATTATGTTTTTATCGGCTGTTTTGCATCAATCTTAATCGTGCATATCGTGCGGTTAAGGCATGTCCGATCTTGAGTAGATCTATTAGTTAATGAAAACCGTTCCATGGCCTGTTATCTCGGCCTGTGGGATTCTGCCTCTCACCCCACTGTTGGCACCGTGGAGTGGGGATCTTTAGTTGGTAGACCCATTCTTGGGAAGGCATGACCTTAACTGTGCGCTATGCCTGAATTAGCTGTTTAGCCGATATCGAATGCTTTCACAAACAGTTCACATCACGAGATCATTAAAGTAGAGATAAGTTGAAAGATATGTTAGCCCCACGATCTTGTTATTGTATTACGGCCTGCATAATTCTGCCTCATACCCCACTGATATTAGTAACGAGTTAGGGTCGTCGAGTCTATTGTTGTTTCTACGGCTTGCATGATTCTACCTCATGCCCCACTGGTCATGGCGATAGATGAGATCTAACATGTTCATTAGATTTATCTTTATTAGATGGTTAAGAGGTGTTGAATTGTTTCTTTATATAAAGGGAGTTCGGTTACTTGCAATCGTTGGCTCAGTACAAACCGATCACCATTGGTATCTTATTGCCATTGATTAATATTTGCTTAAACAACATTTATCCTAAATGATAACCGATTCTTCTTATACAACCCCATGAGCTTTAATCGATTCATTCTTATGAATATGCTGGGATCGACTATTTAGTCGATCTCCTCTCATATCGGCTCTCAGAGCCGCACATTCAGGACTGTCTGGCAACACCAGCATGTTCCACCCTTAATTACTGATGAACTTTCTCTCCTTGTCAATTACAGGGTCAAATTGACTGGCACGTCTTAGGAGGATTGCGCAGGATCGACCACGCTTGCACTAAAGCTAGGTGGAGCTGCTCCATCGAGCGGACCCTTCCGGGTCGCTACGTGTGTCCTTGGCACGGAGACGAAAATTCTGTGTCGACAGACGTTTCTGGCACGCCCGATGGGACCCCACAATTGTCATGGCAGTTCACAACAACGACAACATCCTTATGGTACATTATGAAGACCTACCTGATGAAGATAAGGATACCATCAACAAAGCTACGGAAGAATTTCAGAAGAAGTGTTTGTTGTCCTACACCAAAACACGTGACAACACAATTATTTAGAAATTTCCACTATCAAGAGTTCTACTACACGGGCAGACAGATACAGTCGAAGCCGAAGATAGGCATTTCTTTACAAAAGCTATAGACAAATCTGTTCGTGATGCCATATCAAGCCGCAATGAAGCTTTCGTTGACGCATTTCACAACGCCATGAAAGAGGCGATTCATGGGATTCTAGTTGGTCAGGTTGGATCGACTTGTTACAACATTCCAGATCTGTCGACTCAAGGGACTAATCAAATCGGTACCAGCCATCAAGAAGCAATACCAGCTGGTAATGGTGACGTCCAGACACTTCAAGGTTCATCTAAACAAACTCCAGGTACTGCTACAAATCAGATATAGTACAATCCTGGACCGTCAATACAGCATGTACAATAGTCGACGGGGCAAAGTCAGAACCAGATGATCAATTTTGGCACATCAGACCACATACCGTCGTCGGCTTAAAAATAGCACCATCAATTCAAAGCATCCGTAGAGATATAGATCCTTATGTCTATAATCAGAGACTTCAAGCAGCAAGCTAGCAAAGGACCCAACAAACTGAGATTCCACAAGGCTATCCCTATGGCACGAATTATAATACTCTCCACATGATGCCAAATCTATGATATCAAGGCACGCAGGATTTCAATCCACAGATGGGTCAGCAAGTACTGAGAAATCCAAATCCACAAGCTAACGAGTTGCTGCTGAAGGTGACTGAGATGATGAAGAATCAGTTCGGTCTGAAGCCAAAATGGCTGACCTTTTCGTACAAACGCCCATATCCAGAATGGTATGATTTGATCGCTCTTCCTACAAATTACAGGCTCCCAGAGTTCGCCAAGTTCACTAGTCAAGACGGTACAAGCATAATAGAACATGTCAGTCGGTATCTTACACAATTGGGCGAAGCATCAGTTGAGGATGCCCATCGAGTTCGTTTCTTCTCCTTGTCCCTATCAGGGCCAGCCTTCACTTTGTTTTCGTCACTACCAGTCAACTCCATTGCTAATTGGGCTGACCTAGAAAACAAGTTTCATACATATTTTTACACTGAGACTGGAGAGAAGAAGATAATTGATTTGACAACCATGAGGTAGAGGACTAATGAATCGGGCACTGAGTTTCTTAAGAGATTCTGAGAGACTAAGAATTTGTGCTTCTCATTGAGCTTGGTCGATGATCAACTAGCTGCTTTAGCTGTCCAAGGAATGCTGCCAATTTGGAAGGAAAAGCTACTAGGATAAGAGTTTGACAACTTGGGACAATTGACTCAACGCGTAACAGCGCTCAACAGCCAATTCCAGAGTATGCGTAGAGATACCCGATTCTAGAAGTACACCACAGTAGCCGAAGCTTATGATCCATACTCAATTGATGACGGCTATGAAGATGAAGAAGAAGAGGTTGCTGCAGCTGAATGGAATTGGGGTAAGAAGACAGTAATGGTACCCAATCCTTGGGGAAGAAGAATCAAGGAGAGCTATGACTTCAACATCATGAAATCGGACAAGCTCTTTGACTTCTTACTTGAGAAGGGCCAGATCAAATTGCTAGACAATCATGTTATGTTGCCCCCTAAACAGTTGAAGAATAAGAAGTTCTGCAAGTTCCATAATGCTACTTCTCATTCCACTAATGAGTGTAGAATTTTCTGGCAACATATACAGAGGGCTATTCAGCAAGGGAGGCTCAAGTTCGATACGCCTCGAAAGATGAAAGCTGATGATAATCCTTTCCCAGGAGATCAAAATATGGTTGATGTTGGGATATTCAAAGGAAGGACTAAGGTCCTAACATCGGCTAGATCAAGAGAAGCTGGAACAGTTGATCCCAAGATGCAAATATCGGCTGATGAATCTAGAGAGATTAGAAAACGCCATCATCAATAGAAGAGCCGATATGAGCAGGGGGAAATGTCAAAGGATGGAGCGACGAAGCCACGAGTCACATCTCGGATCTTGTTGAATAAGTGGCAGCGGCAGAAGGAAAAAGATTACCAGCGATGGTTAAAGGATCAAGAATACCAGCGTCAACTGGAAGAAGAAAGGTATGAAAGGAAGCAAGCTAAATCGCACTGGAACTGTCCTTTCTTCAGATACTGCTGGAACAAAGGTTTGAAATTGCCTACTAGACATGACTGTCTAGAATGCAGCAATCAATATTGGGAGTTTAGGCAATCTCAAATCAACCGCCAGTCTATCCATGCCCAGGATGCATATCATCATAATAACATGGATCGGCGCTTAAAAAATAAAAGTATTCATGATCGGTCAAAAAAAAGAGTTATTGACGAAGACTGGGCTGATCATGAAGAAGGAAGCAACTAGAGGGAACATGTTTGCCAGGAAGGCCAATGGTGCCCTGGAGGTTTAACAAGGAGCCAAAAGAGATGAGTGTAGCTCCTAAGGAATAAAGAGATGGAACAGGCTCAGCCATCCGGTAAAACTAAAGTGTGGCGTACCAAGCAAATAGCTGATGAGAAGCGACCATCGGCTAATATCCAAATGGCTTTTATGTTACCATCAGAATTCAGAGCTCCGGCAGATCGGGAAGTTTATTCAGACTTCGATGAATTAGAGTATGAAGAGATGGTTGCCAAGTTAATGGTTGTGTAGCAAGCAATATTTGATAAGCCAGTCAAGCATCGGCACTTAAAGGCTTTATATATGAAAGGTTTTGTTGATGGGAAGCCGATGAACAAGATGTTGGTGGGCGGAGGTGCTTCTATCAATCTTATGCCTTACACCACTTTTCGTAAGCTTGGAAAGGGACTAGGAGATTTGCTTGAGACCGACATGATGCTTAGAGACTTTGGAGAAAATACATCCAAGACCCGGGGGGCAATAAACGTCGAACTGACAATCGGGAGTAAAACTCTGCTCACCACGTTCTTTGTCATCGATGGGAAAGGATCATACAGTTTACTCCTTGGTCGTGACTGGATTCACGCGAACTGTTGTGTGCCATCGACCATGCATCAGTGTTTGATTCAATGGCATGAAGATGATGTCGAGGTGGTTCGCGCTGATGAGTCTGTGAGTATTGTGACAGCCGATCCAGTGTTTTGGGAGTTAGGAGTAAGGATGGCAACGGGTCGGGTTTGGATCGGGTGGAGTCTCCGTGCACCCAAAACCGAAACCCGAAATCAAAACCCGAATCCGCCCCGAAAACCGATTCGGGTGGAAATCCATAACCAAAACCAAACCCGCGGATACCCGAAACCCGAACGGATACCCGAAACCCGAATGGATACCCGAAACCCGCGGATATATATACACATATTCACATCTATAAATAAGAGGCAACAAATAATAAATATTTTCATGAGTCAACTTTAAATAAATTTAATAATCTAAGTAAACAAATTAGTATTAGTATATTATAAAACATGAGTTTTAATTCCAAATGATTTATTTCGGATATCCATTGGATATCCACGGGTGGAAAACCAAACCCAAAACCGAACCCGATTGGTTTCGGGGCCCCGAACCCGAAAACCGTGGGTGAAAAACCATCCCCAAACCCGAACCCGCAGAACCCGAAACCCGCGGATATCCGCCCCAAACCCGATCCGCTGCCATCCTTAGTTAGGAGACTCTGAATGCCTTTCTAGCAAAACATGGGAAGGAGGCTTCATCAGGATTAGTAATGAAGGCCAACAACCGGTTCAAGCAATCTGCTCTGAAAGTTTGTTTTGATCAATAATCGTGGCGCCACGTCGGCCATTGAGTTAAGGAAAAATAAGTATTGAGTCTTGGAGATGGGTTTAGGCCGACGTATGTGAATGCCGAGTTAAAGTGTAAGTGTGATTCAGAGTTAATGGATTTCTTAAGAGAAGTTCTGTTTCGCTTAATAGGATGCTTGACTTGTGTTGATCGATCATTTGATCTTTGGAATGAAAAATGCATGAAGAGATGTTATCCTAACGTTTGAATTTGATGGCCGATTCGTTCTTGGCTCCAATAGCCAATACTAGGAGGGTATCGCCTCTAGTTCAAAAAGTAAAAATCTTCAAAGATAGTAAAAGCCGATACGATATGTATCGCCTATAGAGCAAAAATAAAAAGCAAAAACAGTCATACGCAAGGATGTCACACTGAAGCACAATCATAAAGGAACATGAGTCTTCATTCATCGGTTTATCCTAAATACAACCTAATCGAAGACCTTGTTCACCACATCCTGGGCGGGTGTGATGTCCACGATGGCCTCTGCTGCTGCGGTGAAATCTTCTATCAGATCTTCATGTCCCTCAGGGCCATTGTCGGTCAGGAAGCCAACCTCCATGGTATGAAGATCATGCCCGGTTTGGACCTACGTCGCAGTTAGCGCCACCGCTGCACCATGACGAACACCATGGAGAGCAATCTCATGGACATAGGCTGGGATGTCTTGGAGACGAGCGTCAATGGGGGACCCCCTCGCATTGACGGCGTCCGTGGCCGCATTCATTGTCGATTGAAGAGATTCTAGCTGCACCGTTTGAGCTGGCAATTGCAGAAGAATATCAAGACAAAGGCAATGGAAACTAGGGTGGAAACATTCATGGAGCTCATCTTACCTACTACCGCGGCGTCAGATTCAGCCAGCCGTGCTTGAACGGTGTTGGTCTCCTCCTCCGTTGCATTAAGTGCAGCCTGGAGGACTCCCAGGCGAATCTCTAGCTGGCCATTGTTCCAAATCGCCTTGGAATAGCGGTCATCGGCCGCCCTCCATTCTCAGAAGAAGCTCGGGCATCATCACCGTCATACGAGTTGGAAGAACCCGATGATGAAGCTGACGCGGAAGATGCAGCGTCAGCAGGATTGTCAATCCTGGGAAAAGGGTGAAGGCTATCATTCACAATGAGCTTATAGGCAAGTCGGAACAGATCATGATCATGAACAGGGGTCGCCACTCTTACCTTATGCGTCAGAGACGCTGGTTCATCGGCATGTCTTCTGCCGGGATTTCCTGTGCCGCGCGCTTACCTCGATTACCTTCGCCGGCCATGAGGAATGATTGAATCTACAGAGAAGAGGAATGGAACTACTGCAAGGTTCTGGCAGACATAAGAAAGCGAAGGAACAGTTGCAGATAGAGAGGCGTTTGAAGCCAAAGCCCTCGGTTGGTATTTGAAGACATTAAGCGAAGAGGCGGACGCCTTGGGACGCGCAAAAGGCAACTGCAGTTAATAGAAGGCGAAACGCCACTCCACAAATGTCGAAGGTAATACGGTGCCATATAACTGAGGATAGGAGATCGAAGGGCTCTCTTGACAAAAGCCGTGTTTTTAGACCTAAGTGGGATTGAGAACAGGAGTCTAGAATCGGTTATTTACAGAAGAATCGGCTCTTTAGCCGAATTGGATGTGATCAGTCGACTGTAGTGGTTCTGTAAGCCTCCCGACTGTTCGAGTGCCCCTTGGCCAAAAGGGGTTCGCGGTCAAACAAACTCCTCTGAGCCTGCTTCACCCTCAGGACCTGATTTTCAAAAAATATAAAAGGGAGACAACTCTAGAGAAGGCTGAGAATAGGTTGCCCTTGATAACCAAGAGCAAAAGAGCTAATGTGATCGCCTTATGAGCTCATGCATGGACACAATGCAGTCTTTCTTTGGGAAGTTCAAACTGGATCAAGGTGCGTTGCGCTGCAAAATGATTTGTCAAGCCGAAGTCTACCAGAATTTTGTGATGGATGACTTTAAAGACTTGAATTGTCTTTGGCTACATGCTCTTGAAGAACATTGAAGCCAATAAACTGAGGATTGCGAGATATTACGATTAAAAGGTTAAGATCAAGTAATTTTCTAAAGGAGACTTAGCCTAAAAATAAAATCGCTGATCGAGGCGGGGAACAGCAAGTTCAGCGGAAAGTCACCCAACTGGGAAGGGCCTTATCGGATCAAATGTTATGCGCCAGGTAATACTTGTATTTTGGGGATACTGAGAAGAGAAGGAAAATTCGACAAAGCAATCAAATAGGAAATATTTGAAGGAATATTACCCTAGCATTTGGATTGATACTTAACAACCGATTTGCTCGGTCATCAGTTTTAGTAGACGATGTTGGAAGGGTATCGTTGCTAGCGAGAAAGTAAACCCGAAGGGATGAAAACCGGTACAATTCGTATCGATCATGCCGACAGAGTGATGCATACAATATGGAGTACAAAACAAAGGAGAAATCACTCTAGACGAGGAAATTGTTTGCTAAATATCACCTATTACAGGTTATGGGCTGGAAAACACTTTGCCTACTATGTCATTGGCCAGGGTATTGAAGGCCACGGAGTCAGCGACGCTAAAGAAATCTTCAGTCAGACGCTCATGATCCCCAGGGTGCACCGCATCCGGGAAACCGTGAGGAAGAAGCCAAAGATTGTGGCCAGAATGAGCTTGTGCGGCAGCCAACGACATGGCAGCACCATGACGAATGCCATGAAGAGCGACCTCCCTGACGTGATTTGGGATATCATACAGGCGAACTATTGGGACGGCACCTCTGGCGTTGACAAATCCTGCCACGTACTCCGCAACTAGGTGAAGGCTCTCCAGTTGGGTGGACAAATCTGAAAGGTTCAAAAGAGAGATGATCAGAATCCTGAAGGTAAAATTGAAAGGAAACAAAGGTTATGATATCTCACCCATAATTTTGGCCTCGGCTTTGGCCAATTTGTCATCCACTGAATTAGCCATGGGAGGCGATCGGCATCAAGCCATGGCTAGGGTTGATTCTACGAGAGAGAGACATTCGGCAAGACCCTGGCCGTGATTGTCGATGGTGGCGAGCAGGTCATCATTGCTAATCTCCCACCTCGAGTAGCAAGGAAGTTGGCGGTAAGCTGTCGACGAGGAAGACCCTAGAGGCCGAACGGAGTCGGCCCTAGAACCTGAGGCAGTGGGCGCATCATGGGCGGCACCCTCTTAATGATGAAGGCGCTGGCGTGATGATGCAGATCCATCGAGAACCCCCTCAGCAGACCTTTTGCTGTTCTCCATGATCTCAAGCTTACAGAAAAAATAGGGACTATATTGAGGGTGCCGAGGGATTGAGACGAAGCGGGTTGTTGCTCGACCCTCAGCCGTAGCCCGTATATATAGCCTGGGGAGGCAAAATCGGTTTTGCTAGAGGTATGGAATTGACATCAAAGATAGAAACAGATCGACACTCTAGGAATTCAGGGGACGGATAATGGAGAGGTAACAGATTCGAACTTATCGCTTCCCTAAGTTACGAAGCATCGTGGGATGGATACAAAGAATTTGCATGGATCAGAGATCAACCCACCAAGGCTTCTTTTGGATTGAAGGGAGTTCGGATCCCCACATGGCCGAGGATCATCATAAACCAAGTTACATTGGCCCATTAATAAGATTATGCCAAAGAAAGGGAAAAGCCGCCTGACTAGCAGATATCCAGCTGATTTCTCTATGACTAGGAAACCACTGGAAAGAAGCTTGTGGTTTTCCCGATAGGCATTTGATGGAACAAACAAGGGAAAAACGTCCACACATTCTAGCCCTTGCAAACACTAGAATAGCTCTGCGAGCCTGGTGAGAAGACGCAGGTGATATCACAAGACTTCTTCTAGCTGCAGCAGCTAATTCTCTTGCTCGACAAGGTGATAGAATGAGCGACACAATCACCCTACACACAAGAATTCTTCTAACTGCTCAAGATCTTTATCGCAAAGAGATAGGCCATGGAGGGTCCAACGGAGTTGGGAGCACTCGAAGAGACGGATGGAAGAGAAACATGGTTGAAGTGGTGAGTAGCTCTCACCAAGGTCGGATAAGCGTTTTATAGCGGCCTAGGAGGATGAATCCAAATGCCCGTGAAACAGTGGTGCTCTTGCAAAAGTTTTGAGACATAGGCTCGTGAATGGACGCAAGCGGCGACAAACGGTGGACCCTAGATTAAGGTTCTCTACCCGTGACTGTGGACCAATCAGGGATGCAGACAGGATAATTTTAGAATAAAATTACTTTTCTCCCAAAATTAGGGGGCATGTGTTTACACCAGAATTTGGAAGGAGGATCTTAGAAGCTCGAGAGCTCCCAAAATCATGTCAGCAAGGAATCAATTGCGTGCGGATCGGAACTAGCTGATTCGGATGCAGCACTAGAATCAGCTTTCTTCAAATAGCGCCAGCAGATAACGACAGAGGCTATGATTGGCGCTGGGACGAGACATGCTGGACTCTACAAAAAGGGAAAGATTAGAGTCCAAGTTATCTTAAATTAGGAATATTTTTGTTTCATGCCAAAGGTTGTAACAAATCGTGCTTGAGGATGATTCGTGTTTAGACTCTGGGTATAAATACCAAACCTCGGCTATTGTAAAAAGAACAATCAATCAAATACTAACTTAATTACTTTTTTGGCTCTGGCCACCCCTTAGGAGTAGGAGTAGAGTAGATCTCGATGAGTTCTTCAGCAAGTACAGCTGCATCAATCTGGTCGACCTCCACTGCTTGTCTGTAAGTACCGTCATGGTTTATACCTCTGTTTGTATGGCTGCATCGATCCGGTCGACCCCCACTGTGACTCTGGTATAGGCTAGTTATCGATTCTTGTCTAATTCAAGTATGGCCTATGTGATTCTGCCTCACACCCCACTGCTTGAATTAGATCAAGGTGAAGTTATCGGCTCTACCTCAGTATGGTAGTCTTTGGTAGATTCATTAAGTTACCGATATTGCTTATTTCTTTCATGGTTTATCTAATTACAGCAATATCACTCTGCCCGATTGAGATTGATCTGGATCGGCCTTATATCTTGTTTAACATCATCGTTTGCTAATCTAAAACTGATCTAATCTACATCTTAAGCGATGAGTTATGTTTTTATCAGCTGTTTTGCATCAATCTTAATCGTGCATAGCGTGCGGTTAAGGCATGTCCGATCTTGAGTAGATATATTAGTTAATGAAAACCGTTCCATGGCCCATCATCATGGCCTGTGGGATTCTGCCTCTCACCCCACTATTGGCACCGTGGAGTGGGGATCTTTAGTTGGTAGACCCGTTCTTAGGAAGGCATGACCTTAACTGTGCGCTATGCCTGAATTGGCTGTTTAGCCAATATCGAATGCTTTCACGAACAATTCACATCCTGAGATCATTGAACTAGAGATAAGTTAAAAGATATGTTAGCCCCATTATCTTGTTATTGTATTATAGCCTGCATGATTCTGCCTCATGCCCCACTAATATTAGTAATGAGTTAGGGTCGTCGAGTCTATTGTTGTTTCTACGGCCTGTATGATTCTACCTCATGCCCCACTAGTCATGGCGATAGATGAGATCTAACATGTTCATTAGATTTATCTTTATTAGATGGTTAAGAGGTGTTGAATTGTTTCTTTATATAAAGGGAGTTCGGTTACTTGCAATCATTGGCTCAATACAAACCGATCACCATTGGTATCTTATTGCCATTGATTAATATTTGCTTAAACAACATTTATCCTAAATGATAACCTATTCTTCTTATACAACCCCATGAGCTTTAATCGATTTATTCTTGTGAATATGCTGGGATCAACTATTTAGTCGATCTCCTCTCATATCGGCTCTCAGAGCCGCACATTCGGGACTGTCTGGCAACACCAGCACGTTCCACCCTTAATTACTGATGAGCTTTCTCTCCTTGTCAATTGCAGGGTCAAATTGACTGGCACGTCTCGGGAGGATTGCGCAGGATCGACCACCCTTGCGTTGAAGCTAGGTGGATCTTCTCCCTCGAGCGGACCCTTCTAGCTCGCTGTGTGTGTCCTCGGCACGGAGACGAAAATTCTGTGTCGACACATAGTCTTCAAGGATCAAGATTGAAAGCTCATACCTATTCAAAGTATCAGCGGTACATAAACACAACTGACCCTGAGCTTCATGGATGGAGATTGCATCACCAGTTGGCCTATGAATTTTTCTCCATGTCTTTCTCTCCATATCAACAACAACTATCTGTGTGAACTTAAGCATGTGCATAAAACCATTAACAAACACACCTTTCCCATATGTGGATACTATAATACCCTCGCCCCATTCAGATTCTTTAGAGATCCATGCTCCAGTTTTAGATGAGTAGATGTTGACACCTAAGGAGTCATCATCGTTGATCCCATATTCAAACACATGGAAGTGTGAGGAGACTGTCGGATCGAACCCCAAGCGAGCTAAACCACAAGAATGGTTGCTACCCGGTAGTAGCAACCATTTCTTAGTCACTGGATTGCAAACAACATAGCGAAACCCAGAGTACCAGAAGAGGATGAGGCCCCAGGAGCAATCTGAGATCACGACATCCTGAATGGGGATGGGCAAGAAGGACAAGGAGGGGTATTAACCGTTGATGCTGATGAAGTTGCGTTTGCATTTCCTGCTACGGTAGAAGAATCTGGCGAGAATCTAGGGCAGCTCCTTATGATACTCGGATCCTGAGATGAGGCTATTCCAGGAGCGATAGACACACTTGCAACTGCACAAGGAGTGGGCAGTGAGGTGGCTGAGGATGAGGACCAAGATATGGTCTGAGAGGATGGCCACTTCGTTCCTCTTGTTGGGGGCCTCCTCCTCCATCTTGACGAGGATTTGGTGGAGTGGGGATGGTGATGGAAGCAGCGGTGCTGTCACCTAAATCAGAGAAGGAGTGACTATGGAGATGTGTTCATGAGCTCATTAATAATCAGATGGATGCTTCATTCATACTCAGGTGAGTGAAGAAGGGAATAAAAATCTAAGAACAATGCATAAGGGAAGTGTGAAAGCATTAAAATTGCCTTTGGATCTTGTGGCATTGAGCTCGAGCAGTGACGGCGGTGATGAGTACCACCCTGGTCACTGTTGGATCTGTGTTGTCTACCTACCAGTGAGGCATACCAGCGCGAAGCACTAGCTTGTTGGCGGTGACTGGCGGCTTGCACGCCGCTGAGTAGGGGGGGGTCACGTAGTTCGGCACTAGGGAGCAGGGGCGGTCATGAGGAATAGCATCACTAAGGAGAAAGATATGGTGGGGAGCATCATTTGTAAGCAACTATATCAGACGCGGGAATGTAAATTTCTGAAAAACTTTGTAAATATGCGTGGGAGTGACGCGTAGGACTCACGTGCGGGCTTGAAAATTAACGAAAGTAGCGGAGAAGGCTACCGGCGGTGGTGATTGGGAGATGTTAGCACCTACTAACGATGGATGTGTCATACAATCTGAGAACTCTAAGGTGCATAAATGGAACGTTCAAGTCACAGCAAACAGAGATGATCTCAATGTAATAACTACTAATATTATGAACATTTTTATTCAGAATGCAGAGGTATGTTATAATCGAACTACTCGCGGGGAGCGTTACGAACGATGTCCTCTACATCTACCATGGCCAGGACGCAATCGCCCACGGCGGAGAACTCGCTGATCAGGTTCTGGCGCTGCCGATAGCTCGTCTCTCCCGAGAACCCCGGCTCCACCACGGTCAGGTCCTCACCCAGCCAAAGCTGGGCGGTGGCCATGGCTAAAGCGGCCCCTAGGTGAATGCAGTACGTGGCCACCTCCATGACCCACGGTGGCACGATGCGGAGGCGGTCTGCTAGGGTCATCCCCCAGGCGCAGGAGGCAAAAGCACACGGACGGCGTTGCATGCTGTTGTGTGGAGGTCCTGGTAGAACCTGTTGCTCTTGGCTGCTATGCGGGAGGAGACATGGGCATTGTCCTTAGCTACCTAGCGAAGGAAGATTGCCTCCACCGCCTCACCCTGCGCGGCGATCAGCTGCTCCTGGACGACTAAAAAGGAGACAAAAAATGCTACAACTGAAGACACGATGTCGCACGTAGTGAAAGAGCAAGATCATATCATGTCGAATGCCTTACCAGTGAGGTGCGCCTGGGCCTTGGTGGCGGTAAGCTCCATCGCGGCCGTTTCCCACTTCACGGTGGTAATGGAGAGGCGTAGTCGGTCCACCTCCTGGCTCTCCTCGTGGAAGGCAGAGGTGGCCATGTCTAACTGCTCCACCAACATGAGGACATCATCTGCCTCCCCTTCGTCATCGTCTAAGATAGACGGAAGCGGGGATCGGCTCTCCGATGGTGGCACCGTTGAGCTGCCCTCCCCATCCCATCGCAGCATCGCACGAAACTAGGGACAAGCAGGGACAACCTCTGGTGACTCTTCCATTGGGAGCTTCGTTGCTTGATCTGCCATTCGATGAGACGTGAAAGATGGGGTGTCAAGGCAGAGCGCCGGGCGAAGAAGATAGAAGTTTGAGAGAAAAGAAATCGTGTACTTGCTTCCCCGCCTTAGCCTCCACTTTTATAGAAGGTTGGGCGAGATAGGTGCCCGTTGGAGTTCCCTTCGATTGCACTGAGCGAGAGCATGAGTTAAGGCGAGGCCACGTCTCGCATGATCTTAGTGGAGCACGCTTCTCCTAGCAAAAGTAATGGTGATGGAATGGTGTTGGAAGTTGGATGGAGAAAATTGACTCGACCACATGGCTCGGCCTCTCTAGCGCTAACCACGATCTTAGGGGAGACGAACTAACGAACCGCTAGCCTATTTTATTCTTATACCGACTGTTTTGAATTATCTTTTATAATGGCAGAGGTGGGTAATTTACATGCAAAATTAGGGGGTTCACACGGTTTACATACATGGTTTATGCGGTTCACATGGTTTACACCGTTAGGCTGGGCCCCTAATTTGTAATCGTAAGATAGTAAGATAAAAGGTTTTTTCATTCTGATTTTTTTTGCATTTTCATACACAGTTTACATGATTCAACGAAGGACGATGATTGACTTCCCTGAGACGTTCGACATCCCTGCATCATGGAACCTTCAAGAATGGAGTGATCATAAAATCCCAAAAGGGTATTTTGGAACTCACCTTGCTCCGCTCTGATCCCCCTCCCTAGTGCTCCGCTCTGCCGTGACATCTCTCCATGACCCAAGGATCCATCTTTTGCAGCCACCGTGCGTGTCCTCGTTCCATGGAGAAGCTCTCAAAGGATATGGCTGTTAAGATAGCTAGCCGTGTTGCTATGGCTAGAGTGGATCCCATGGAAGATCTTGCCAGCCTGCGGGCAACCTGTTCGTAGATGCGTAGGTTGTGTGGTGATGTTGTAGTGGGACAGAGCATACCACTGCAGTGGGTGCTGCTGCGTGGGATCCAACGTGGGACCTAAAACCAGTTCTACGTCACCAGGCTTGCTAGCGTCGGCAACTCAGAGGCCAGTTTCTACGCTGGGATGCGCGCCGTCTTCGTGGAAGATCACACCGCGCTCATGCCACAACTCGACATGCTTGAGTGCTCCGCTGTGGTAGGCCATGATGTTGCTACATTTGTTCTCTCCCTTCTGCTCCATAGGTCCAATAGTGGTGTGGGCAACGACAGCGTTGCCCGATGGTGGTTGAGGAAGGTCGAAGGTGATGAAGCACGCCCGACGACGAATGTGACATGGAAGAATGAGATCTACACGCGCCTTTAACAGGCCATGTTCATGTTGGAGGACTTTGCTAGGCGGGCGGCGCCGGGTCAGTCTTGTCCTCTACCTCCTCTAGCCATGCCGGTGCGTCGCTAGGACAGACATCAGTGCGAAGGTTGGGAGGAGTGGGCTATGTTCTGCATCGAGGAGTGTAGGATCCGCTATGAGTGTGATAGGTTCTTCAGATCAATGTGGTAGATTCTATGCAGATCAATGTTGATATGTATATATCTGGATGACGAGGATTTGTATGACAAACTCTCTTTTTTGTATGATAAACTCTTCATTCTCCTTAATACAATGATACACCAAGTACTATTATTCCTTTCTAAACTCGTTACAGTTACCTTCCTTCTCATATGATGTGGTTTAGATTCCCTTGCACATGTTTCCAATTTCTTAATACAAGTTAAGTCATCTCCACTAATAAACACAATTAATATCAATATAAGAAATATAGAAGGCGTATGGTCGCCAACATGGCGGATATGGTGGAGCGCCAGTCGGAGGGCATCCAAGTACCACTGATCTATTTGTGCACATGTACATGTTTCCAATTCTTAATACAAGTTAAGTCATCTCCACTAATAAACACAATTAATATCATGAGGACAAGAAAACGCTACAACTGAAAAGGCGAACATTACACAACAATAAAGTGATGCAAGGAACTCTTTAGCCCTTTGCCTCTCGGGCTCCTGAACCGAGGAAGTTCCTTCAGGACCAATGACTTTCATATGAATAGCCCGACGACGACTAGAGCGTCGTATGCCATCGGTTGGAGTCACTACGGGCTGCTGCTCATTCTCTACCTCTGCCTGCAAATAAAAAAACTCAATGCCTCTATCTCCCTCGCGCTCACGATGCTTGGCTGCTTGTGCTGCTCTTAGTGTCATTCTTGTTGTCCTTGACAATTGGGACTTCTTGCTCTTTTTAACCACTATGGCCTTTCCTTTGAGTTTCTTGTCCGTTCGAGGGGGTCCTCCTTTTCATTTTGATTGATCGTAGCTGCAAAAGTTTACAAAGAGAGAGACATAGTTATAAATAAGCCACTGGTGAAACCTGGGCAACAAAAATGAGGTCTATCGTAGTGACCATAAATAACAACAAAAGTATATGAAATTATGAAACATACCAAAAATAAAAACACAATCTAAAATATATAGTGAATTACAAACAATCATTTCATATTTACCTCAACTTGCACTTTGGAAGCATGTAACTTCTTTGGAGGGCATTTTGCTTCTGTTTGTATAGAACTTGAATTTCTGGAACTAGAATCAACTTCTGCACCATCAACAATCCTGGAGCGCTTATTTTTCTTACATGAGTATTGAAGAAGAGGTGATGATCGAGTCACTTTAAGCCCATTTAGAGGATTTATTGCAGACTTCAATTGCTGATCTTTGGTAGTCATCACTGAATAGTGAATAGCTAACTACTATATGGGTGGGTTGAGAGAAGGCTGCAAAGATCCTTACAGCCGGTCTCTAAGCGAACCCCCTTAATCGCAAAACTTCCACTAGCACCTAGATCGAGCAGCCCCTGTTGCGCCTTGATGCCGGTAGTACCCAATCTTGAAGGCCTTCTCCCAACACCGGAGCTGTCGCAGGAGGAGTTGGAGAAGGAGCGCCACGGCGATGAAGAAAATATAGATGGTTGGATCAAGAGCTTTGTATGTATCTATCTGTATCTAAGGAGGAAAGAGTGTGTGGATTACCAAGAAGCGCATCCAGCCTCGACTAAAATAGGCCAACCTTGAAGATGGAGAAGCAGAGAGGAGCAGTTAATATAAGCATCAGGGAAGATGAGGCATACTCCATAGGAAAGTAGTAATGGTGATGCAACTGTGTTGTGGGTAGTTGGGAAATGGAGAAATAACTCACTCTAAATTTACTACCGCCGGTACACCAAACGGTCGTGTAGGGATGGCGGACATAACGCCTATCCTAGTCATCTCGGCATTCCAAACGATGGTGGAATTCAACCCCACTACCGCCGCCGCATTGATGGTTTTCAATTACCGGTTTCATTCCTTAGGAGGCCTCCCTATCGGTCCAATCGACGGTGGAAGTATCACACCGACGCTTTTATCGCTATGGGCAGTGAAAGTGGCGATAGTGATAAGTCAATCTATAGTAGTGGTTCCTGAGTTATGTCAATAGATCCTCGATGAAGCTCACTTGTCCAGATTTTCTATTCATCTAGGAAGTAACAAGATGTATCAGGACGTGAAACAGAGATTCTGATGGACCGAAATGAAGATAGAAATTGGTCGGTATGTTGCTAAGTGTGACACTTGTCAGCGAGTGAAAGCTGTCCATCTGAAATCCGCTGGGCCATTGTAGTCATTGCCTATTCCATCATGGAAGTGGGATGACATCAATATGGATTTTATTGTTGGTCTACCTAAGACATCCAAAGGTTGTGATTCTATTTGGGTCATTGTAGATCGCCTCACTAAGATAGCTCACTTTCTTCCAGTAAAAACAAGGGATCCAGTGGTCATCTATGCCAAGCTATATGTTGCTCATATCCTGAGTTTTCATGGGGTACCAAAGACTTTTATTTCTAATAGGGGTACACAGTTTGTCTCCAAATTCTAGAAAGAGTTGCATAAAGCAATGGGTACTAAGCTTATCCACAATTCAGCTTAATATCTGAAGACTAGAGGATGGACTAAAAGGGTCAACAAGTTACTAGAGGACATGATAAGAGCATGTGTTCTCACTTATTTAGATAAGTGGGATGAGTGTTTACCTCTGGTAGAATTTTCTGACAACAATAGTTATCAGGAAAGTATTAAGATGGAACCTTTGGAAGCTCTGTATGGTCGAAGGTGTAGAACTCCATTGAATTGGCCAGAGCCCGAAGAAAGATGGTTCTTTGGGTTAGACCTAGTGAAGGAAGCTGAAGAGAAGGTTTGACTTATACAGGCTAATATGAAAGCGGCATAGTCTTGTCAGAAGAGTTATGCGGATAAGAGACGTCGACCTTTAGTATTCAAGGTGGGGGATCATGTCTATTTTAAAGTATCACCTATGAAGGGGGTTAATCATTTTGGAATTAGAGGAAAATTAGCACCTCGCTACGTTGGTCCATTCCCAATAGTGCAATAGTGTGGACCAGTAGCATATCGTCTTAGGTTGCTAGATCAACTGTTAGTTGTGCACAATGTGTTTCATGTGTCTCAGTTGAAGAAATGTTTGCGAGTACCCAATCAAGCCATTGAGATTGAAGGAGTTGAACTTGAACTAGATCTGACCTATGCAGAATATCCTATTAAGATCTTGGGTCATAACGATCGAGTCACTCGCAAAAGAACGATCAAGTTTATAAGGTCTAGTGGAACAAGCATTCAAAAGAGGAGGCTACTTGGGAATCAGAGGATTATCTGATGGAGAATCATCTGGATTTCCTTGAATCTACCTAGGTTGCTAACTCCTCTACAGTTGTAACCTTTCTTTTAAAAGTTGATGTAATATTGTAACCTCCCTTATTGTTTATGGAAACCTTGCTTGTAGTATGTGCTTGACACATTTCCTTTTTCCATTACTTAACCCTAGGCTTTAGGCATTTCGTAATCTCGAGGCGAGATTTCTATAAGGGGGGAGGAGCTATAACACCCCTGGTGTTAATCATTACTAAAACTGGATCATGTGATCATTATGCATATAATCATCCATGGTAGCTAACTATGCCTTGCATTAACTAAAATCAATGTTATTTTGATAGTTATGCAATGCATTTGTGGTGATCTGTGTTTAAACCCAAAAATCCTTTTAAGGTACTTTGTGACCTTCTAGTTTTGAATTTCACTAAAATACTTAAAATTATACCCTAATAAACTTTGAGGTGTAAAGTGTGTACTTTACACTAGTGTCAATTGTTGGGTTTGAATTTATGGCAGAACCGCCTAATCTAATGCCTCCCAGGAGTGCTTGTCTTCCATTAGACACTAAGTACTCAAGGGAGGACACTAAATTATGCAGCTCCGTCGAGCACACCCCAAGGGAGAACCTAAAATCCACATTTTTCCATCAGGATCATAAATGAGAGAATAAAGCTTACAACATTCTTAAGTCATTTCTTACATCATTTTCCATGCAACATCAGAGCATAATATTTATTGTTTATAACAACGGAATAAAACCATGTTATCAGAGTTTTAGCGGAAACAAAATCATTTAATGGCAAGTTAAACATTACATGATGATCCGTTATATACATCATAACAGGTTCTAAGTTTTTCCATTGTAAAACATTTTGGGTGAAATTTTCAAATAAACTCTATGTCCGCAACGTTAAGGAAATCCTTGTTGAGCCCACCAGGAGGTTTCCGCACACAAGTGTCAGCTCTAGCATCCACCTATCACCTACAATAGGGTAGAACAAACCCTGAGTACTCAATTGCAGGCAAGACTTACCCGTTAGGAGAAAAGAAAAGACTTCAAGGATATGCAAGGCTATTTGGCTTGTAGATTTATTGCATCTGCAGGAGCATTACTAAACGTGCATCCTTATATTCAATTTTATTAGCAGTCATCATTAGTTCATTAACTAACCAATCTATGTAAGCACCTATGCTACTTTCAAACAGGTGGTAAGCAATCAGAACCATTTTACCATCTTTCATATTCCAGTTCTTACTACGGTGCTAGATCGTAGACAAGTCGTACCATATTATACGATGATTCGTGAATCAATGTATCCCAGCTGGGTACCCCAAAACACACGCCCTGCTTATACCCCAGGCACAAGCAAGACCAACCCACCACTCTCCTGTCAAGGGGTTTAGGTCCCCGTCCAAATTTGGACTCTAAGCCCCCACTCCTGAGTCCCGGACTCAGTGTGATGCTTAGACCTCCACCATCCCCACCTCCAATCAATCAGTCCAAAAAGAGCCGGAACCCACGACAAGAGAGCAACGAGTCTTCTTGCTCCCATAAGCAAGTATGTGCTCAGGATAATAAGTCTGTGACCTGACTAGAATCTAATGCAATGAACGGTCATTAATCGACATAGGCAGAACAAATGCAATTCGAGCCTCGCTCGAATGCCTAACCAAGTCCAGATCCAAAGTACCATTTTGCCCGATCTCCAAGTATCATTCATATATACTCCATGTGATAGTAGTATAATAACAATAATAATATCTTTTCTATCTCTCACGAGTGATAGGTAACCACTCGACTTCTACCGGAGTCCTGTAGCATAGCAATCTACACGATCCTGTCATTCTAGTAGGATTTATAGGATAATGATATATATGCAAGTGGTTTTCATTCAACTCCTTAAGACTTGATGCATAAGCATAAGATAAAGTGCAGAATAATAGGGGTTATGCACCGGGACTTGTCTGGGTAAAATATAACCAAGTTAGTTGTTCATCATGGTGGCATGATCATCACGTCACCATCTGCTTCTGCTACTCCAGATGTCTTTGTGATCCATCGTTGTTCCTATTATGACATACGTGGATGCAACACAGAAACATAAATGATCAATGGCAACCGCAACTCTAAAATACGATTATGTCTCGCTAGCTAACGAGCTAGCTCTAATGACTAACATACTAAGCCATGTATCCACGTGGTCAAGTGAGGCTCGTTTCTAGAAAATGTTTTTGTTCTACAAACCCCCAATTATTTTTGACATTTGATTTATTAAATATATATTTTTGTACTAGGGCTCATTTAGTTACCTTAACAAATTAATTCCTATGGAGCTACAAAAATTATAGTGAGCACTTAATATTGTTAGGAATCTACTATAAAAATTTCAGGGCAAGTACTACTACCAATTCATCACAATAATTCCTACAAGTTCATGTTTTACCCATTTTAAGTGCTTCAAATTAATTAGTCTACTCTTGAAAATTCTACGACACTAAGTGAACAAATACATTAGCAGATAGGTCATGATTTTAGGAACCTAATAAAATTGGTTTCACAATTTTTAGTTAACTACACAATTTTATATTGAATTTACAAGTTTACCTTAGAAACTTAATTAGAAAATGCTTAGAAAAGGAAAAAGGCCGGTGGCCACCATTTCGGCCCGGCAACCGAGCCTGGCCCAATGCGGGACACGGGCGGGCGCAGTAGGCCGGCCCAGCGGCCCAGCGTGAAGCGCGGCCACGCATGAAACGGCCCACGGCGGGGAGCCCACGCTGGCACTTTAGCAAATGCCCCCTCATACTTTTCCCGAACCCCAACTAGGTCCTAATACTATTTCTTCCTTTCTATGGCGAATTCACTTAAACCCCTGGATTATACCAAATTTACCCACATGTACCCCCGGTCATCCCGTGCACGGCGGCACGGCGAGAGGCGGCACTGGACGTCCACGCCGGCCACCAGAGGCCTGCGCGGACCCACTTAGTGGGTCGGTCGCCATGTACGGCTACATGCGCTATGATGGGTGGCGGTTAGGGACTCGGAGACGCACTAGCGCGAGCTGCAGCGGTGAGCGGCTATCCATGGCAGCGGTGTGACTATTCCAGCGAGCCCACGCCCTCACGGCAAGGTAGAGATGGCAGAGAAGCATCAGCAGCTCTCCGTGGTGCATTCCCCACTGACGGTTGAAGCAGGGGATCACTGCAATGGTTTGGCCACGGCGACCGAGCAGGGCGTCGACGCTCTACGATGGACATCGGCGCGTCGCTCCACCGATAATGAGCACCCTGGCCAAAACAGTGCAAGCACCAGGTAGAAGGAGTCAAGGTGAGCTCAGGGTTACGAGCAATTGAACTGCTACCCCGCCTACACGCCTTACCCCCAACCTCCTAGTCACGGCGGCGCACATGACCGCCGGTGAGCCAAAACGCCAAAATGTTGGTGGGTAGTGAGCAGCCAGGCTTGAGGGGAAACGGGCGTCTAGCTAACTACCTATGCTACTCACTGGTGTGAGGAATTGGACTAAGAAGCCTTGAGCTAGGCGAATTGACTGAGCGGAGAGCACGATGCCTCAAATGCGACAGCGACTCCGACCACGAGCTGGCGTGGCACTACCGATATACACAACCCGTCCTCTCCTCCCTATCTCGTAGGTGGGATGGTACACATAGTTGTGGCAGCAAAGGTAGATGGGATGAGCGACTGGGATCGCGCCATGGGACACAGCAACGGCGCGGCGGTAGGTGAGGTGCATGCCCGAGAGCGCGTGCGCACGAGAGGGCGGCTGTGACCAAGACACATGGCTCAGCGCATTAGAGGAATAGGAGGGCGGAGTGACTGCCACACTGACCTAGCAATGATGGCCATAGCCACGGCTCGACTCTACGCATGGCTCGGTAGCCGAAGGGTGGCGCACGCGCTTAGAAACTAGCCGCATCCGACCGGAGCCGGCCATCGCGAGGCCAAGGCACTGCGCGGCATGACCCTGGTGCAAGAGCTAGCCAGCGGCAGTAGCTTAGCCATGGCATGAGCCTAGCACCAGCAGCGCCCACGTGTGCGATGTCCATGAACTCAGGCCGAGAGGTATCAACTTGTGACATGCACACACTTTAAAGCGAAGCAAAAGCCGCTAACGATCACGATCGAGGCTCAACTAATTCCCCTAACCTAAAGTTGATACTAACACCCAGCTAATGAAGCAAACCTCACGTCTAGAGAGCGACCAGAGATGGAGATACAAGGATGCCAACCAGGGTTCATCGCTGGAGTGCCGGTTTGTGAACGGAGCACCAACAACGCGGTTACAACGTGTTCTAACAAAGTTTGGGCAATTTTTACAAGAGCAATGTGATCTCCAACACAACTTTGGCCTACACCATGCTCATGTACTCACTTTGATGCAACCAACGGTACCAAAACATGAAACTAATGTTAAGGCATTTTTGTTAAAATTTAAATGACAAACTAGCATTGTCTATTATCATTTCAAACTTACAAGAATTCAATGCTCGATTAGTACTAACCTCCCCTAACACTTTTGATTGAATTTTTAAAAGGTCTAAACCTTGCTGGATTCAACTAACAATTATACCATGACCTAGCCCATACTACATACTAATTCTTAGAACCAAAATATCTAGGCACTTCCTAATTAGTTTGTCCAATAAAGTTTGCCAAAGAACGATACTTTTAAACATAAGTTCAAGTGTTTGCCGGCAACGAAATGACCCTTCCTAAATCCCAAGTTTGATTTTTGAACTTCCCAAATTACTAACTAATAGTATTTATTCTCCAAAAATTAATGTTGCATTTCCATCTGCTACACTTACACTCTAAACTTTATTCAAGCACTACATACAAATTATATTTAATTTTTGTTTATAAAAATTGCTTCCCTGCCAATGTTTAGAACTACTTATTCTACTCTTCGCGTTATGATTTTTCATTAACACATATATGCATTTAAATAAACTAACTCACTATATTGATTTGACTCTCTCTCTCTCACACACAGAGAAGTCAGCCACATACGATTTGTGTATCATTTTAAGTGTGTTTTTGAATAAAAAATCTGAGAAACTCATTTTGGTGATTTTCTTAGGCCTAAATGTTGGTGCTAAACGAGCTCGTAACACCAGGGGTGTTACAGAATTCAAATTCAAACTACTAAAATTTGAGCTTCAAAATTGAAATCCAACACTTAGACATTTATGCCTAAGTCATGGAAATCTGTGTTCGAATTCATTTTTGGAGGATTTATTAAAATGAATTTCATGAATAAACTTTGTTCAAACAATAGCATCATTTATTGGTACGAAGTTTGTGCTATGCAATGGTGTTATTGGTTGAATTGCTTGATTCCTAAATAATCACCAATTAATTACCAATGTTGCTTAACCAAAACAATTTCCTAAACCCTAACTAAAGTTCAGAGGTTAAGTTTCAAAGTGTTGATGTTCTTGGTTTTGGATCTCTCAATCTAGTGAGAATCTGAGTTTGAGCCTTAAAGCAAAGTCGAAGCCTGCATCAAGATGAACATGTTTTTGTTCTTGGAGATTGTTGAGTTGCTGTTTGGATCTTGGAGAAAAAGAGAGGAGAAGAGGAGCTGTCACCTTGAATAGTGACTCCAGTGACCAGCCTGCTTCACCGCCGACCGCCACCGCTCTAGCGCCGCTCAACAGCGTTAAGGCACCTAGCTGCTTCACAGTGGCAGCTGCAAGCAGCTGCTGTCACGCGCGGACGTCGCGCCCTTGTCGCTAAAATCCCGTGCCGTCGTCATCTTCCCCTTTTCCCTCTTCCTGCTCACCACCGGCAACCTCCTCCCGCCAGCCAAAATTCATCGCGACCATCGTGTCTCTGTCCAATTCCTTGCGCCCATCGCTTCACTGAGCCCTCGTGCTTTCCCCTAACTCGCTCACGCCCCCTCACCGATGAAATTGGCCGTGCATGTCGTTCCTGCCACGGTCACCCCACTGTCGGCCCCTCATTTCTGAGAGTCATAGGTGCATCTGTACTTGCGTCAGAATCACGCACAAGTACGCACAAAATCAACAGAAATGCACACAGATATATAATATAAGGCTACGAGCTTTATTGATATCTAAAAAGGGTCTTACAACAGTGGCCCGAAGGGCTTAGTAGTAGGCTTACATAACTAGCATAAAGCTACTACTGCGAGGCGACATTCATGGTGGTCTCTAGTACGAAGGTATTATATAGCGTAGCGATAACCTATTCCACAAGCAAGATTGAGCGCGGTCGAAACCCTAGCTTCGATGTCGTCTTCCTATGATTGGACTCATCGCATAACTCCTAATCTTCGTGGTGTGCTTCCTCATCGTAGTCTTGGTCTTCCTCAGTGCCGAAGTCTATGAGTCAACAACGGGTGAGTACTTACGTACTCAGCAAGCCCTAACCATAGAGTGGAAATAGATGTGTGGTGGTGTTTATAATTAAGGGTTGGGTCCTAGTGGAGCATTACCATTCCAACTAGTCCCTAGGTTAGTGTCAAGTTACGTTACCAGTTTCATTACACATAAAAGTAAAGCTAATCATAGTATCCCATCCTAGCATTTGCTCATTCCAAGGACATGGCTAATTGAATAGGTTTAAGTAACTCTGCAGAGGTGCACAAATTTCCCCACATGATAGGCACAATTCCTTTCATGATCAGTGGATGAAATAGGCCTAACGAGACCCCATACCCACTTGGGTGCTACCCTAGACTTCCATATAACTCTACCGCGGCTTCTCAGGGGTTGGAAAACACACTAAACTCGGGAGGATACC
Source organism: Miscanthus lutarioriparius (assembly GCA_904845875.1). Taxonomy (NCBI): domain Eukaryota; kingdom Viridiplantae; phylum Streptophyta; class Magnoliopsida; order Poales; family Poaceae; genus Miscanthus; species Miscanthus lutarioriparius. Next base: position 16,936,168 of record CAJGYO010000017.1, on the reverse strand, counting down.
TTATCGTCCCATCTCATAATCCCAAATGATACAACATCATCCCTTTATATAATCTTGGATGATACCACCTCATCCCAACATAACAGTGCCGATGATACCAAATCATCAAAATAAACAATAATAAAATGGGCTCGAACGCGGCCAAGGTCAAGGGGCTTAACATGGAGGATCACATAGCAACCACGCCAACCGGACCACGGAAGATCACATAGCATCCGTGTCGGCTCCTGATATTCCGCTACCAACACCGACCTCCTAGTAGAAATTATACTTCTATCTAATGGGGTGTGAGATCAAGTCTACCCATATAGACATGTGGCTTTACGTAACATTGCACTAGGCGAGAGGGACTACGAACCAGTCCTTATGTGACCGAGGTAAGCATCTCCCCAGGAACCCTATCCAGGCATTCCCGCTAAGATAACTTATCCCACATAAGCTATCCCCGCCGCCCCCTGTTGGGGTTTAGTTTTAAGTTTACCAATTTTAAGTTCCATCAATTATTATCCCTAAGTTCATCTATATCATGGAGCTCATACAACAACAAGATAACCATTTGTCTCAATTCAACAATAATCATTTCATAATAACCGAGCTCATATTCCAGGATAATAATTAAGCAAGTTATACATTTAGTGATGACTAACAAATATGCCCGTGCGTTGCAACGGAAGAAAAAACTATCAAACATTCATGAAAAATAAGGATTGAAATGGTATATATTTAGTTATGTTTTATCGTATGTATAAAATTTAAAAGTTATAATTTATTTTATGATGATAGTAACATCTATAAAATTTAAAAGTTATAATTTATTTTATGATGAGAGTAACATCTATAATATAAGCTAATATTGGCAATTGTATGAAAATGTCCTATTAAGTCTACATCAAATTTAAAATACAATCTAGATATATTTCTACAAAGCACATAGATATTTTTATACTATTTATGTGTTGATATAGTTAAATATCGAGTTACATGACTTTCTTTGTGGATCCATAATCAAAGTACTGGTTTGTCAGCTGACGATTATATGATGGAAGACATCTCTTGATTTTCCGCATGGTAACTCTCATCGGGGATTATACTGGTACATATGTACAGTTTAGAGACAAATTTATTTAGAACGCACTGACAACAATTTGGTCAAGATTTCAACTCACAGTTTAATTGGTTAGACAAGAAGCTAAACCGGTACCTATGAAATGGAAACTGAAACAATGAAATACCAACCAAACAATGAAGAAATCAACAAAACAATGAAATAGCTACCAATTACAGAAGACGTTTTGTGGCAGAACCGCCCAAAATAACACTTTTTTAGAGGCGCTCGTCTTCCACTAGACACTAAGCACCCTGAAAGTTAGCTACACCGGGCAGTTTTGTTGAGCACACCCCACGGAAGACTTGAATCAATCCACATTTTTCCTCCAGAATATGATAATGAGTACGCGTTTACAATACTTAGTCCATTTCATACAACAGAGTTCTTGGAAATTATTTATTACAATACCAGAGTTCAGAGTGTTACAATGAAACAACGGCATAAAAATAAACATCTAGCGGAAATGATACAAGAATCTATCTGTAACACCCTAGGTGTTAGCCTTGCATAACTTGACTTGCATAGCATGAACATGATCATCAAGCATTCATATATATGCATTTACACTTGAAACATTCAATTGAAACATGTGCAGCATTTCTTAGTATTTCATGTTTTCATATGAATATGCATATGATTATGAGTGTATACATGTGATTGGTTGATATGAGTCACAAAAACATGTTAGCAACACTTAGGTTAGCAAATGGAACATTGTTCATGAAGATCATTTTGTCTAATCAAGTACTTAAGTGATGCTATGTGTGTTGAACTAGATAGCCCTATGTGTGACCAATGCATGAAATATGTGTGTGACCTTGAAAATAGCTTAAACATGTTTAGAGTATCGTTATGAACAACTTTGGTATTCATGGCTAGGGCTAAATGAGTCACTAAGTCATAGTTCATGTATGAGTCATCTTTTTAAGGAAGCATGTTTGACCAAGTTTGAATCATATGCTAGAAACTTTGCATGTAGGTGGTCACTAAAGCAAAGTTGTAGTATTTGATATGGGGAACAACTTTTATGTTTGGGTCATGAGCTAATTATGTGCATAGCTTACTCTTTTTGAGCTCACAAAAATCATCAATTCACTGTTTTCAACACTTAGCAAGAATTTTCTAAGTCAGCTACACTGACAGTTTGACAACCTCAACTTTGGGATGACATTACTCCTTAACCGTTGCGAATTAGGTCTTGATCGTTTAAGACGAATTACAGATGGTACTTAGAGCTACAACTTTTGTGTAGATTGTGTGCACTAATACTTCACGGATTAGAAGATCAAGCTCCACGAAAGTACGCTGTCAGGCCTAGCGTCGCGTGACTGACGAACTGAATCGCACAGCTCGATGGCCGACCGGCTTTAGGCATCGCGCGCCGCGTGGAGGTCCACAGCGGCCGCGCGTCACCAGCGCCCTGTCCAGCGCGGCCAAGGCAGGCCGACGCGCGCTACTTCACTCCCAGCTACCGCCCGCACTCAGCCGCGCACGCCATTCACCTCGCCTTGGCCTCCTTCCTCGCCAGCAGCAGCAGTGCAGCTTTCCTGCCATTGCTGCTGAGCCAAATGTCATCGCGCAGCTCCTTCGCCAGCCAACCATCGCGCCATTGCTTGCAACCGTAGACGCGTCGTGCTTCGACCTACCTCCTTGACCCCTTCGCAGTCGCATTTGAGCCAAGGTGAGGGCCCATTGGCCGTTTCCGTCACCGCCGCCATCACTGGCGCCTCGCCGGAGCACGCGCTCACCGTGGCCGCACCGCCTCCGACCACCTCCGGTCACAATAGTGGGTGATTTAGAACCACCGTGGTAGGTAGAAGCTCAGAGTAGCTCTGGATTGTGTCGTCTTGCTTAGCTTCAGCGTCTCGCCGTTAACCCGCACCGCCGAGCCGCCAAGGCCGTCGCCGTCGTCCTTCATGTCGTTTATCCGCCCGCCTAGATAGCCCAACGGGTGCGCCAGGTCGAGGGGTTCACAGTAGTCCAGACATCGTCGCCGGAGAGGCCGCCGTCGGCGAGCTCCGTCGAACCCCGATCGATTTAGCGCCGCCTGCTCTGTTTTTGTCTCGCTGACATGTGGGTCCGTCTGACCGGTGGACCCCGGCTGTCAGCGGCACAGTTCAAAAGATAGTTCATTTGTTTACAGATTTGGTGCAATCTTTGAAAATGGATAGGTTGAGCTATAGAGATCCAAATTTTGTGAATCAAATTTTGTTGTGTTCTTTAGGATGTGTAGTATTTTATAAAAATATCATATGTATAGTTTCTGATGTTTTTATTGGAGATTTAAATGTGTTTCTATTAATGCTTTTTGTATGTTTACAATTTTGTAAATTAGATATCTTGAGCTAGAAAACTCCAAAAATGGTGATTCCAATTTTGTGGGTTTTGTATTGATATGCACTAGCTAGCAAAAATAATGAGCTTGCTGTAAACTTGATTTAAATATGGTCTTTCTATTTATTTATTAATAAATGGTAGTTTCTAAGGAAATTTGTAGAAATAAAAATATGTAACATATTGCTATGAAATTTTTGTACAGTAGCATAGCGCTAATATGGATGCTAAGAAAAAATATAAAATCTGTTGCTTGACACTTTTCACTAGGGTTTTCTATTTTTGCTATTTTAAGTCTTTGTGCCTTGTCATTTTTGTATAGAATGTTTTGCTTAGTAAAATGGCATGAAACTTTCACAGTAGTCTTTTGGTAGCATTAGTAAGGCACTGTAAATTTTTGAGAATTTATGATGCACATCTAGTATATGTTTATTATTTAACCTAAGTATCTTAGTAAATTGATAAAGGCATTTAAATAAATAGTTTAGGCATGGCTATTATGTTTTCTTGAGTGTATTTGATGTCCTTGTACTGTTGGTATGATTGGTGAAGTCAAATTTGGAATGTTTATATGCAATAGAAATATCGTTGCTTTATAATTCGGGAGAGAAGAGTTTTCGGACCGATTCTGTGGTTTAGAATGTTGCGTAGTCAAAATGATGGTTGCTGTAAAAATGGTTAATAACAAAATTGTAGGTAACTTCTTCATCTATCTTGTGTTAAAATTTCAGAGCCATAGGTCAAATGGTTTAGGATTTATAGCTGCTTAAAGTTAGCATTTCCGAATTGCTTCTCTCTGGAATTTCTGGACAGCGCTGGATTGATTGTCTGTTTTGGTTAAGATAAAGTGTGAACTAGCTTTTGATGATTAAATAAGAGTTGTGGACAATTTTATAAGCTTTCCAGAAAGTCTAAGATCACAGCATTTGGATAAGTAGAACTTCAGTTATAAGTAAAACAAGCAGCTGCTGTTTTGTGTGTAGTGAATGAATTGTAAATGTGTTTGATTAAGTAATCAAGAAGAGATATACACCTACTCGGTAAAATATGATGCATTTGTTAACACCATGCTGTTAAGAATACTTATACGAATGCATTCACTATGTGTCATGATTTTATACTTGTACGCATGTATGCATTCGTAATACCTTATGCCATATTCATGCATATAGGATCGATAGAGGAAATAACGTTGCTGGAGTTCGACGAAGTAGAGGAAGGGGACCAGCAGGAGAATCCTCAAGCCACAGCTCCCGAAGGCGAGGAGTAGACCCCAGAAGAGCTTCTGGAGTGCCCTGATCACCGCCCTACTTCCTTTCTGAAAGGCAAGCCCCGGAGCATTATAAGTCTTCTAATATTTTACAAATGACTACTTAAGTACTTATGATTGATGCGTTAGGTTATAGGAGTTGTCTGGAAACACTTGATGCATGGAACTACCTTGTCCAGATATATACACCTTTCACCCTGTATAGGTCCATGATCGAATATATGCTTAGCCCTGCTTAGATCGGTCGAAGTCGGGTGATTTCCTGTCACCTGCAAGATATAGGTGGATACCGAAGCACGGTTGGCTATATTTGCTATCGTGGAAAAGAACCATGGGGTAATGTAAATCGAGACCAGGCGGGATGTCGATAGAGAAGCAACAAGACATGGAGGTCTTGGGTGTGGATCTATCCCTGTCTGTGTCGATTAAGGACCATACCGTTGTTGGCACTTTTGACAAGATTGAACGCATGCCTATCACTTAGCTGGCCAGATAACTCGTTCCGACCGTGAAGCCGAGTAGCTCAACTCAGGCCGGAACCCGTTCTGTTGTGCGCTCCTTACGGGGGGCGATCAGACTGAGCCCAAGGGCAGGCTAGGCCTGAACGTCCTGGCATCTGGTGTCCCAGATTGTGCGGCGCGGTACGGACCCGCGAAATATGTACCTGAGTTGTACCAAAGGTGACCCGACGCGACCCTGACGGGGGAAGTGTGGGTTTGTGTTAGGAATAAATTCCCAGCTGGTTGAAATCGATTAGAATCACCGTCTCTCTCGGATAGTGAGAAACTTGGCTAGCCCCAACATCGTAGTAATTGTACTATGAAATATGATGGTTCGGATAAACATGGAATTACAATACCTGCTATGGTTATTATTGTATGCTTTTAAATGGATATACCACATGTTTGGCATAGGATAGTTGCTAATCTAGAGATGGATAGTTATAATTAACCTGATATTGGAACCATAATTGTACAACTGAGTTAATCGCTTTTTATGCAAAATGTTGTCAAGCTATCCCCACTTATACAGCCTTGCATAATCCTTTGAGTCATTTTATTTCTGGTTTATGATGGGTAAGTCTAGCTGAGTACCTTCTCGTACTCAGGGTTTTATTTCCCATTGTTGCAGATGGCACTGTGTATCATGGTTATTGCAAGAGTTGCTTCTATCCCGCTGTGGATGAGGAGTGAGCCTTGGGCAAGCTTCTTTATTACTATATGCTTTTGTGGACTGTGATCCTATTTCGGCATTGTATTAAACTATGTTGGAAACTTTACTTTCAAACTTAATTTGCTTCCGCTTTTATCTATCAAACTTGGTTTGTAATAACTCTATTTCATACTCTGATGATGGAAATGTATCTGCGAACTTTATGTAATATGTGACATGTATGTTGAATCATGTACGATCTTGGTTGTTGTAAATCGTTTATCGAGACCCGTCGTGGTACTCGACGGACTACCGGGTTTATATGGGTTCAAGTATGACAGTGCGACCGCTTGCAGGCCGCCATTGTACTTGTACTCTTATAAATTGGTCGGTTCTGTGACACTATCTATGCCCACCAGAAGAATCCTCCACACAAGAGCTACTCCTCAAGCTGCACCTGCAACAGGGGTAAAATAAACCCTGAGTACACAATGTACTCGCAAGACTTACCCAACCAGTGGGAATAGTTTCCTGACTCCAAGGAGTATGATAGGCAATATGGGTTTGTTGTTTTCTTTTTATTTGCGAAAAGCATTACTAAGAGTACGTCCTTAAGATCAAGTTTTATTAGCAATCATGATTACTTTATTAGCTAACCATTTTAAGGAAGCACCTATTCTACTTTCAAGCAAGGGTTGAGCAATCAGAACCATTTTACCATCTTTTATCTTCCAGTTCTTACTATGGAGCTAGACCATAGCCAAGTCGTACCATCTCATGGAAACGGCGATTCGTGAACCAATGTATCCCAGCTGGGTACCCAAAAACACACGCCCCGTTTGTACCCTAGGGGTCCAAATCCCCATCCAAACTTAGACTCCAAGCCCCACACTTGAGACTCGATCTCAGTATGGTGCTTAGACCTCCACATTTGTCCGCCTCCAATCAGTCAGTCCAAAAAGAGCCAGAACCCATGATAAGAGCATAACGAGCCTTCCTGCACCCATAAGCAAGTATGTGCTCAGGATAATAAGTTTGTGACCTGACTACCATCCACAACAACGGACGGTCCTTAATCGACATGGATAGGGAAAACAACATAACCAAGCTAAGCTCTGTGGCCGCGGGACACAACTTGTCACACCCACCAATACCCATACCATATCCCTGCCCGGTCTCCATTTTTTCCTTTCATCATTTTATCATGAGAGTAAATATAATAATCACTTATTGTGAGTAACGGCAGGTTACTCACGCTACCGAAAACTTAAGCATAGCATCTACTCGAACCTGCACTAGTAAGACTCATAGGACAGATATATCTATGCATATGGTTTTCATAAAAAATCCTATAACGTAAATGCACATCACATATATATATATTCAGTGATTATCAAAAATAAGGGTTATGCACCGGGGCTTGCCTTGGGCAGGCACGGTGTCAGTTGAGTCCATCGGCGGTGGCTCTGGGACTTCCTCCCTCACGAGGATCTCCTCCTCGTACTCCTTGATGATCTCCTCGAACTCGTGATCATCGGTGGTCACTATCTCCACCAACTCATTCTCTACATGCATGCGATGATGATGCAACACTTAGCATTTAGGCAACAACAACTCTTAAAATAAGAATACGCATACTAAGCTAGCTCTAATGACTAAGATACTAAGCTAACTATCATCTTCATCAAGCAGGGTGTTGGATTCAACTAACAAACCCTTAGCTTGGCAAATTAAGGATATATCTTTATTTCTTCTAGTGATTTAATGTATATTTAAACAAAGAGCATTTCTACCCTACTAATGCACCATCTTTTCTTTCCTACATCCACACAAGAAAACGACCCCCCGCTGAGATGTCCCCTCTAAGTCCACCCCAAAAAGTGTACCCAGGAAAACAACACATTTCAAACGAACCGTCCAGATGCACTCTAAGCCTTCTCTCTCCTTACTCATTACACAATCGAGGGTCTGGATTGAGTGTATCAAATTTCCTCATTCTCCCCCACACCCACGTCATGCAGCCCCCACCGAGTATTATGAACGCCACGCCGCCAAAAATCACGGAACTTCCCGGACACGCACGGAGGCGGAGGAGGCGCTGCTACTCTTGCGGCAGTCGGCGGAGGAGGCGAGTAGGCGGTGATCGCGCGCGCGGCCACCGAGGTTGTCACAAGCGAGGATCAGGGTGCACCGGCGCCGTCGCATACGTCTCGCTCCTGCCACGATCGTCGTCTCCCGCGGCCGCTACGATCACGCGCGCGAGGAGGACGCGTGGTCGGCGAGGTGGTCGCGAGCGAGGAGATCAGGTATGCCTGTATACTTCGATCATCAAACATGTTGCCGCCGAGATGGATCCATGCCGCCGTATATATGTTCCATGCCCAGCTCCTATCTTTGTTCTGAGATCGCATCTGAACACATGCATACACCTAACTGCGTATATACGTATAGATGCGTATAGGGTACATGAATTTTTTTATCTTTACTTTTGATCATAGTATATATGAAACTACAAAATGCAAAAAAAATTTCCGAAGTACTATCGGTCACTTGCTGAGGCGGTTCAGATGTTCAGAGATGTAGTAAGTACGGTAGGAAAAATTTTCATCTTCAAATTCAGAGGTTTAGATTAGCATTTAGAGGTTCAGATTAGCATTTAGGCGGTTCAGATGTCAGTATTCAAATAACCACTGGCGGCAAGATATATCATGGTTCTAATGGACATGTCTATTATATTATTATTACTAGCCCTTGACGGCAAAATGGGGACGCCAGGAGAAGGCCGCACTACGCTCAGCGATGTAACGAACATACCTACTCTAGGTATTTTCATACACTCATATTTTTTATATAAGCCATCATCTATAAAAGTATATAAATAAACAAGGCCATGTCAACAGCTTGCAGCGAAGAACAACACAGGAGAGAGGAAAGGAATAGAAAACAACGTGAGTACCACGCTAGGATTAGGGCTCAAGAAACAAGCGAGCAAAGGGAGGAGAGAAATAAGAGGCGGTGGAGTACCGGGCGGGACTACCGTGTTTCGGTGAAATGCACAAACAACGGCACCTCCTAATGCACCGATCGCCGGTGCTAAAGAATGCTCTCTTTGGTCATCCGATTGCTATCTTTTTATTATTAATATTACGTCTCGACCTTGTCTTATTACTTCAATAGCAGCGCAATATCCAACTTATGGGACAACGACATCAGCCATTCTGCAACCAATTAACGAAGGACATTTTTCCGCCCCAAACATGAATTCTATTGACGTTAATATGACCCTATGTACGTCAATTCAAGGAGTGCAGGAATCACCATTTTAGACGGGAATTTGAATTTTTATCGCCCAACCTCGGTTCAGACAAAGAAAATCAAAACCCCATGCGATGCTTGAATGGTTGCGTCGAAATGATAACTACATCAGACCAAGGCAACAAGTATGTGGGGATATCGCAATGGAGCCGTCTTCGAGATGGTTCAGGATCCAGTGAAATAATAAGCTGAATTTTATAGTACCTACTAATGATGCTTTTTTCCATTTTTACGATTTATTTATATCTCACCATATCAACCAAATGATTAAATGTAATCCAGTTCAAGTGCCAATCAATTGCGGAGAAATAGAGAAAGGTACAACAATCTTGAAGAATCGATAAAACAAGAATTATTGGATAAAATGCGAGGCTATACAAGGCATGGAGAAATATTGCACATCAGTCCATTCAAAGATACTCCAAGCAAAGAATGCCCAAATTTACAGGTTGCTTGATTCATTTTTCTTCCAATCCATAGTTTCATATATGTAAATTTCGATGTTAATTATATAACTTTAACCTATAATAACTACTATATAGATGGGACACCAGCTCTTCATATGTTACATGCAAACATCAATCGGGTAGATGAATATGACACTACCTTGTTCCAAACCGGCAAACAACGAGATACAAGAATCGATGACGAAGGAGGTGGGTTGCTTTTTAATGACACAAACATGACTGCATAAGAGTTAGTTTTAACATACCACGGCCGCCCATGCAATGTGATCCCCGGGAAGACATGGAACATCAGAGCGATGACGATGAAGCTAGGCAATTCCACAGGGAAGGTATCGCCTCACATTGACCATAAATCATTGTGTTTTTAAATATATATATATATATAATATTAATTTTACCACGTATGCGTTCAGAACCACTTCATAACTCTCATGCAGATGACCGATATGAGTCATACCGTATACATGCCAATGGTGTTCTTTGGTACTAACGCCGATGATCCAATGACGACTAAATCTACCATTATATACCATACCAAGCACCATGTTTTGAAAAAGGTGCCTAATTGCATAATGTGGGGCCATACACGGTTTGAATATGAACCTTGTGGTTTTCTTGCAGAAGTGGAAAGGTCAAAGTGCATATTCTCGAAGTGTGGCTGATTTAAAAGGTTATTTACTAGCCAAGTAGATGTTGATGCAAAGTATTTTCAGAAAACACATACACGTTACTTCAACTCTCATTTCTCTTTCACGACCCTTGGGGTTAGTGTGGATCGTCGTGTTGCCACACAAGAGCAGCCTTTGGTATCTATACATTCTGGTGCAAGGTTCCTTGTACCACCGACTTGACCACTTGGTGCCAGGTTCCAAAGGGCCACACCACATGCAACTGTATTTTTATGATACAGATGATACCTTAGCACATAGGACACGGAGATCTCCTGACCTGGATATCAACCTCATAAGAAATATTCTTAGGATATTAGCGGACAATCCTTATGTTCAAACATTCAAGAGGGTTGGGGCCATACCAAATCTTGATGACTATGTAATTGAGCTAAACACCAATGTCACGCCTGACCAAAGGAGGTACCTTCTCTACCACACTACATGAGTTTCTGTTGTAGTTACTACCTAAGCTTATATAATTTTGTAGATTATATGTTCACCCGTGTTTCGCTATGTTTACAAAGGTACAATGCACCGACGACATCACAGGTTGCTGCTATCTAGACCGAAGGAAATGACCCATAGAGATGCTTTGATAGAAGTGTGTTTGTGTATGCAACAGGAGATCGGGCACTGTATATTAAACCATACCAGGGTTGTTATGATCCATTGTCATATCCTTTATATAATCCTGGAGGACTGACTGGTTGGAACAAATTTATGCCCTATACTGACGCACCTATCATCCCTGCTACTACTCCATGTGGCACAATGGTGGACACACCAACTTCTATGCAAACATTAGAACATGACCCCACATGTTTAGACAAATCCTTATATTAATTGAAATTTATATCTAACTAACTCATGTGCTACAGAGTTTCCCTAATAATTTTTCTTGCTACATAGATGATTTGAAAATGTCACGACATACAACAAGGTGAAAACTTGGGTAGCTTTGATGGAGGAAAATCAACGGAAAATATGTCAACGCCGAGAATACTATTGTTTCTTAATGCAAGTTCAATGGGTCTTTTAACATCCCTGTTGTTTGGAGGACGACTATTCCAACAAAGGTCATTGACATGTATATAAAGATTGAGTCTATGAGGCTTGATTGGTATGCTAACCCAAAGAAACCGTAAACTCATACTGGGCGGAACTATATCGTGAGGCAAATGTTTTCTTTGCAAAATATGTCGTACACTACAACTAAAAATGACTTTATTATTATTATAATTATAAAAGTCGATCATTGATAATTGTGTTCATGTAGGGTCTGGTTGATGTTGTTTCAAATGGAGAAACCAGAGCTTCTGAAGTTGGCAAGAGAATTGTGTTGCCACGTTCTTTCCCGGCGGTGATTGTGACATGATGCGATGGTACCTTAACGTAATGGCCATTGTGCGCGGCGTTTTGGCAAACCAGATTATTTCATCATCGACATGCAATCCGCAATGGCGGAGATCACAGAAAATCTAGAGCCTCGCCAGAACCACAAGATAGACCTAACTTGGTGGCAAGAGTATATAGGGCCAAGTTATGATCATTGATGGATTT